>NW_006500178.1:4132390-4150054 GCF_000471905.2 Amborella trichopoda
GTTTTTTTTTTTTTCATATTCATGACCTCCATATTAAAGATTATATATTCCCTAAAAATTAGGATCAAATTATATTTAAAAACATATTTATTGCCAAGCCTGCATTTCTACAATATGCGAGGTGGCCGCATAGAAACCGTGTCCGTGTATAAATTGGCGACCTTAAACTATACAAGTATGACTCACCTCTAAATTTTGTCAAAAAATACTGTTTCGGTGTCGAAAAACCTTATCATGGATTGAAAATCCATACTCAACCTTAATTATGAACTTTAAAATTTAAAACAATTATACACTTGAGAATCTTGAATACATATGGTCCAAATAGCCTGTTACAAGATGTACTATTTTCAACTATTTTCAAATCTTGAAAATTCTTTTATTTTCATCCATCTTGAGGTCGTGATTAGTAAAAAGGTATTCCAACATAAAAACGCTCTTTTCCACTGAGTTTCAAGGTGCACCTTGTTTGTTTTAACCACAAATAAACATTTTCCAACTTGAAATTGTCTTGTTGCATTACACCGAGCACAGCAGCCATTAAAAGTCAAAGTGCATATGATGCCAATTACCTTTCAAGCCCTATATTAAGTTAAGATTAAGCGTACTATACATGGAACATCCATAAGAAACCACCACATGAACCCATGTGCACCACAAGCCATTAGAATGAACAGTCAAGATTAAAAGGGATTGGAAGTGCTTTGTTTGGTAAACAATATCGGCCAATTGACATCAATATTGACATTACCAGTTCACTAATTTTGGGTAGGAAAGTATGATTAGCCTAGTGTTTTATAACCCAAATAGGGCATACCGTTCACCCCCAGATCGTGGGATTGGTAATCTGGATCAAATTTGGATCAGTCTGAATTAGTGATCCAAAAAAATAAATGAAACAAGATTAAAATTAAACTAGGGGTTCTTTGGGTGGGGATTTAGAGGGACATAAACAAACATTAAAAGAAAATGGTTTGATAGGGCTACAACCTCGTCAAAATAAGTAAAGCCTCACTTCATAATTCATCAAAAAATACAATTCAATCATTAAAAAACCTTTACATTGATCATCTTGACATATTAGTTGTGAAAAAAATTAGGATTTAGCTCTAAAAATCATGTATATTGTAACAAATTATCTAGAACCAGAAGATCTGTACTATTTTTTTAGTTTCAAATTTTATTATCGGTATTAAAAATTGATTTAAATCTATCATGGAGATTTTCATTGTTGAAAATGCTTTCCAGACATGGATTTTAGGTGAGGCATTATTTTGTTTTCATATAACCTAGGCCCTACAGAAACTTCATCTATCATTAAATAAGCCTAAACGAAAAGAAAAAAATATATAAGTGGGAGGAGTTTGGGGGGAATCGGGCTGGGACTGATACCATTCAGAACCGGTGTGGTCTCAAACCAACTCCCATCCAAATTGACAATTCAGTTTAGAAATTGCGAGGTTTTAAACATTAGATTAGCGAAACTAGATCCCTTTTCTCTTTTTTGTCACCATGATTTGTGTAAGTCACGAAAGGTGTGACACATGCATTTTGACTGCCAGTTTAAAAAATGAAGGATCGAGATGAACTATTCGTCTTTGAAAAGAAAAATATATATTCTCAACCTTATCATATCAAAAGATGGGAAAAAATTGAAAGATATGATGAAAATAATCATTCTAGTCATTCCATTGATAAAATCCTAGGGCCGATAGTATCAAAAACCTTTATGATGGCCTGAAAAATAATTTTCATAACTAATTATAAAATTTAAAGCTTAAAAAATAGTGTAGATCAAATATATCTATGAATACTTGAAAATCAAGAAAATTGATAGTCTAGGTAATGCATTACAAGATGCACTATTTTTAAAACTTGAATTCCATTTTTTTTAACGTCCATATATCTCAAGGTCTAAATGATTAAATTTAAAGGTTTCAGTATCGAAACAACTTTTTCAAGTAAATTTTTGAGGTGCGCCTTAGTTTGATTGTTTAGGTCTTAACCTTATATAAACTTTTTCCTTTCTTGAATTGGGTCATTTTCTTCTCCCTATGAATATATGGTAATCTTCCCTATCTACTTTGTTTTTAGCATTGCAAATAGGATTTTTGAAGGTCCAAGGGAGAGAACCAAATATTCCTTTTGGCTCTGCTGTCTAGAGCAGATCATCAATTGATAGATCTTGAGTCCATGGCCATAAGCCCATTATATATCAATAACTTGGGGTCCTTTGAGAGGGTTGAAGATCAATCCTTGAACAATACAAGCATTCTTGATCATTCAAAAAACCAGAAGATTCACTACACTTTGTACTTAATTCATGGGTTTTCTTGTTTTTCTCTCTCTACATACGTCTCCATCTTCATACCTCTCTCTTCCTCTGCTTCTGTGGCTTTGGCTCCAAATTGTGGTTTTCTCTTTCCCTATTGAACATACATATTATCCCTCAAGACCCACCTTATTACTTTCCCCCTCTCCATCCATGTTTCTTGGGGTATTGTGAAAGTGCTATAGGCTAAATTACCAGGGCCCTATTAAAACTCCATTTACATTTTTATGAAGTGTGAAAGTGCTTTTTCAGGCGAATAGAAAATTACTTTTTCAAAATTTCCCTTGAACTCGATAAAGCAATGGTTTCAGATTCACTTCGGAGTTTTATTCAGATTAGTAAAAAAAACAGAGAAATTCCGTGTTTCGGCTAATTCGGGGAAGACTTCAGACAATTATATATATTTTTTAAAAATTTAGTATAATCAATTAGATATTTATATATAAAATATATGTAAATAATAGAAAAAACTAAAAAAGAATAATACTTTTGTATAAGTATTTTTTTGCTAGCCGAAGCAGACCCGAAGCATATTTGAACTAAGACCCGAGGCAAACCCGAATCTAGCCTACGCAGCCCGAAGTGGCCCAAATCTGACCGAAGCGGCAACACCATTCTTCGCTTCTCTTCTGTTTATGTCTAAAATCTGAAGGCTTTGGCTTTTTCGACTGAAGCGAAACAAATTTGATAACATTGTAACAAAGTGCTTGGATGGTTAAAATTACTTTTTGAAGTAAAAAAGATTATATGATTATTTCAGAGCCAAAATAAAATTCTATACTCACCCAAAAACCTTATTAAAAGCATTTTGTGGACCCAAAATTTAAAGGAAACTTAATATTAAACACATATCACCCCTTTTTTAATCAGTTTGCCTATGACACAAATATTATTTTTTAGCCTTTAAAATTACTCATCCAAGGATTAGGTGATTCTAAGCTTGAATATAAAATAAAGAAAAAAGGTTTATTTAAGGACGAAGACTTAAAACAATCAAATAAATGCGCACCTCAAAAATTCATTAGAAAAGATTTGTTTGGATGCTCAAAAACCAAGGATTCGAAATAGTGCATATTGTAATGCTTTTTCGGACCGTCAATTTTCAATATTTTTCAAATGTTCATAGATCTATTCAATCTAGACTATTTTTGAAGCTTTAAATCAATGTTATTAAATTTGCTTCGTTTTGGGCGAAGAGGCTGAAGCCTTCGGATTTTAGGCATAAACAGAAGAGAAGCGTAGCCTGGTGTTACCATCCAATCAGAGTCGTACCGCTTTAGGCTGCTTCAGTCAAATTCGGACCGCTTCGGGTTTGCTTTGGTCGGCTTTGGCCAGCAAAAAAATAGCTATATAAATGTCTTTTTTAATTTCAATTTTTTTTATTAATTTGTATATATTTTATATATAAATATTTAATTTATTTATATTAAATTAAAAAAAATTCGCAGTCTTTTCCCAAATCAGCCGAAGCACCAAATTGCTTCATTCTCATCAGACCGAAGAAGAATCTGAAGCGAATCTAACAACATTGTTTTAAACTTTATAATTAGATATAAAATATCACAATGTTTATCCTAGTCATTACGATTTTTAAAGTATCGTAATGTTTAGCCTGGTCATTACGGTACTTACTTAAAGAATCGTAATGTTTAGCTTGGTCATTACGGTACTTACTTAAAGTACCGTAATGTTTAGCCTGATCATTACGGTACTTACTTAAAGTACCGTAATGTTTAGCCTGGTCATTACGGTACTTACTTAAAGTACCGTAATGTTTAGCCTGGTCATTAAAGTATCGTAATGACTAGTCATTACGGTAATACGACTAATGTGAAGCTATTTTGATAAAAAAAAAATCAAAATTGAGAAAAAAAGGTGTGGACAAAATTTAGATTTATAAAAGTTGAATTTATTTTTCCAATTAGATAAAAATTAATATATATTTTTGATAATTTCCTTATTTTTAATAGTATTTGAAGGCGCGCCTTATTTTGATGGTTTAGGGCCTCGGCCTTATACAAACCACGCCCATTCCTCTTTTAAGGCGATGTTTTACCAGAGGGAGCAAGTGAATAAAATTCTCCCGCGGAGCATACACGTGCATTACATACATTTTTATGAGGAGTACATGGCATTTCGTTCCCCACGTGGCAACGATCTGTCATTGGTGCAATCCCAAAAGTCAACTTTTATCACTTCCAATTTCAAATCAATTCACCGACTTTTGTCCTCTCTCTCTCTCTCTCTCTCTGAGAAAGAAGAACGTGTCTTCTTTCAATCTCTCTACTCAAATTAGGGCTCCTCCTCCACCAAGATTAGGGTTTTCCTCCATGTGACACACCCCTGTTCTCCCAAGCTGCAGAACCCATGTCTCCTCTGTTGCCAATTTTGCAGAGATGGATTCTTTTTACGCTAATTTTGGTGGTTTTCAGTCGAGAATTAGGGCAAGCATTGAAGGTTCCTTTTAGGGTGAAGGATGTGTTGCCTGTGTTGCCTCGTCAAGTTTCATGGCCTGTGCTCAACACCCTACATAGTGCAGTTGATCTCTTGCCGTATTATGTTGGGTCTGTGACCCCTCAAGGTGAAAAGGTTGAGTGGAAAGGAGCCTGCTTTTATGGCAATGAAGCTCACCTGAAATTCACAGATAGTGAAAAGGATGAATTGGGTGGAGGGGTCATCTATGTGAAGGTTTTGTGCTCTGAATCTTTTTTTGTTTCTGGCTCAACTTTTCTCTTGTTTCGATTATATGCTTTTATGAATGACATCTTCTGTATTTTGGTTCAATTTTCAGGTTTCTTTGGATCATTTGTTTCAATTTTTTGGTTCAATTGTTTGGTTTTTTGTTAAATTGGTTGTGCTACTGTGGGTCAATTTCAATAGTTGTATCGGAAATTGGTCTATGCTCTTCTCCCCTCTTTTGGCTCGGCTATTCTCTTGTTTTTCCAATTGTTCGGTTGTTTGTTGGGTGGATGATGTCGCTTATTTTCCCTTTCAGTAGGTGTATTGGAATCTGGTTTAAGCTTTTTACGGTGACCATGATAGGGTGTTGTTTGGTTTCTCAAACATGTGGAACCTCGCATCATGCTTCTAGGGGAAAGGTGTGGAACTGCCATTAAATACATAATTATTAATTTTTGAAGTGTTTGACATTAAATACCTAATATTGGTGAAATAGTAGTCTAATCAGTAAATATATGTGGGTGGCTTGCCTTGCCATCCAAACATAGTCAATCCAGTAAATGGAATATAGGGTGCAATTAATTTGGACTTGTACTGTCTCTCTGTTAAGAAGACAAACCATGTGGAGCTCACAAACTTGCCTCGGTTATTAATCAGCACCATGAAGCATCTTCGTCCTGCATGTTGTTCATTGTGGATGTCATGGTGTCAATTGCAATATCTTACGATACAATGCCTCTATGATAGATGGGCAATTCCATCAGATTGCATGTATGTCCTTATCTTTGTCCTTGTTCCTAGAGATGTTGTTTGATCTCTTTATACTTTGACAGTGCTGTCGTGGGTAACATTTATCACCATGAGGTTATTGTGACTCTGAAATCAGGTGTTATGCTCCCCCAAAATTAAGGAATTAAAGATAAATTTGCTGGGACTTGGAGACGAAGAATGATAACTTATATTGAAAGAATAATTGAGGATAACATGGCCACTTTGAAGGGAACAGCTACCACCTTAGTGCTTTTCTCAATTTCAAAGCTCCTAATTCGAAAACCCTCTATTTAATTTCTTCTAACCTAAGGAACATAAATGTTTCAACATTCAATCTGTTTTTTAAACCTAAACCAACTCCAATATTATCAACTGCCATAGATTAATAACCAACTCAAAAAATGAATATTAAATAGGTCTCTAAATCAATAACGAGGTCTGTGACACACACACACACACACACTCTCATAGGTACTTTTGCCATGTGCCCCTCTAATGACCATCTTAGAGAAACTGCAAAAGTTTCTCCTCATTTTTTGAGAAGTAATGCCCTTATCCACGTGTTACAAAATGCTTTTGAATATAAATTTTTTGTTGATTTCCAAAGGCAATGCTCATAATACGCTATAAAGTCAGGGATGCAATTTGGCATTCAAAGATGTACCATAGATGGATGTATATGCAAAGCCTTTTGCATGAGCTTTTTATTGTCCATGGCAAATGATAGAAAATGCCCATACCCCAAATTATTTCTAACATTGAGTTGAGGTATTTATGTTTCTTGTAAAAGGTTGTGACTCATCCTAAGTTCACCATAAGAGGTTTGCAAGTTAAGAAATACTATATCTACTGTATGTGTTCGTTACATATGGGGATCTCCATAAGAGGAATGGAATATAAGAAATACCATATCTACTCTATGTGTTCATTACATATAGGGATCTGCATTCATTTATTTGAAATTCTTAGATTCCTATATTAAGTCTTAGTGTCATATAGTGTTCTATTGGAAGAATGGTCTTTTTGATAATAAACTGACGTTGGGGAAGTTTGGTTTTTCATAGACTAGTTATGTTGCTTGAGGCTCTGTTTTTTTTTTTTTTGCCGAATGAGTTCAATAATTCTGCTACAAATTATATAGAAAGTTTATTTATTTTGTGATGTCTTTTGAATAGTCCATGCTAATTCAAATTTCTATGCTCTTCTTAAACTTCCTTCTGTTTTGTTTTTTCTTACATCACAGACTGCTGAGGCTCACAGCTGGACCTGTATGGACCTTTATGTATTTGCAACACCCTACAGGGTCACATGGGACTACTATTTCACCGCCCGTGAGCATACACTGAAGATTGAGTCATGGGAAGAGTCTGCAGAGCTCGAATATGTTTGTTCCTGTTCCATATCTTCTCATTTATATTATTTGTTGTAATCCCATCCCATAATGGATGATGTTTCATCAGTCTTGATGTGACCAGGTTAAGCTGAATGGGATATCTGTATTCCTTATGCCATCAGGAATGCTGGGAACTCTTTTATCCATGATTGATGTCTTGCCGCTATTTTCAAACTCTGGCTGGGGCCAGAATGCGAATCTTGCGTTTCTAGAGAAACATATGGGCGCAACATTTAAAAAACGTCCAGAGCCTTGGATTGCAAGCATTCGTCTGGAGGATGTTCACTCTGGTGATTTTTTGGCAGTCTCAAAAATTCGAGGTCGTTGGGGTGGGTTTGAGACTCTAGAAAAGTGGGTCACAGGAGCATTTGCTGGCCATACTGCAGTTTGCTTAAAAGATGAGGAGGGCAATCTTTGGGTGGGTGAATCAGGGCATGAGAATGATAAGGTAAGATATTGATGACCTGGTCTCAGATGGTGAATTCTATCCTCCTTTTGTAAGTTGTGGTAGTTTCTAGCCCTTTATCTTGAAATCAACCTTATTTATCTTGAAATCAACCTTATTTATCTTGAAATCAACCTTACTTTTTTGCTGCTTCAATTTATATTGTTAGTATTATGCATCATAATTCATCTTTGCTCTCATATGATGAAGCTGCTCCGATTATTTCCGTTTTGCATCATGGTTCCAGTGGATTTTATTGCTTGACTTTGCTTATGCAGGGGGAGGAAATAATTGTCGTAATTCCATGGGATGAGTGGTGGCAATTGGCACTTAAAGATAGTTCAAATCCACAAATTGCTCTACTTCCTCTTCATCCTGACTTGCGTGCAAAGTTTAATGCTACTGCAGCCTGGGAATATGCTCGGAGCATGTTGGGAAAACCATATGGTTACCATAACATGATCTTTAGTTGGATTGACACTATAGCTGACAATTATCCTCCTCCTTTGGATGCTCACTTGGTAATGCATTTTATTTGTGGTAGTCGAATGGTTCTAAAAGTTCTATTCAGTATATGATTTTATGAGCTTCAGTAATTTCCTTTGGCTGATGGAAATGCCCATCATGGGATATGCTATATCATAGCAATGCTAGTACTATACTAGGGTTACTCCTAGTTTATAATTTGTTTATGTAGGCTAGTTTTATATTGTTGCTTGGTTCTGGGTTTTGTACTTACATGAAGCATTCTATGCACTGAACCGTGTTGTATGTATTTTCACCTACATGACTCATGTGACATTGATGGCTTTTGTCATTTTCTGTAAGTATTTTCTCATTTGTATCTTAGTATCGTTGAATGGACATGGCCTTGAATTTATGGAAAATAACTGTGGTTCAATCATATAGCCATGGGTTGGTCATAACAATTTGATAAGTTTGTGGAAATTCATGAAATATGAAAATTTGTTAAGAATCATATGGACAAAAGTAGTGAACTGGAGACATTCACCAAAAGAAGGTAGAAATTCATGAAATATGAAAATTTGTTGAGAATCACATATACAAAAGTAGTGACTGGAGACATTCACCAAAAGAAGGTAGTTGCATCTGGGTTATTTTTAGTAAATTTATTATTTATCTGCATTCATATATTTGAGAAATACAATGTAGCAACTGTAAGGACCTGTATGTCAAATCAGTAAATAATATGTAACAGTTATCAATCGGAGATATCTTTAGCTTATCTACGAAACAGAACCCAGTTGTTTCTGTGAGACTTGATGGTGTGTGGCTGCAACTGTTGGTCCTGAAGCCATATTCACCAGTAACATCTAAAGCTTGTATTCTTTCATGTAGTACAAACTTCCAGTGATATTGACTTGGAATCTCTTCTCTGCTCGTGCTTTTTGTGGCCCTGATCGTGAAGTTAGGTGGTCAGTCTGAATACCTACATATTAGCTATTTGGGAGATATTGAGGGCGGTCATACTAACATAGGGATTGTTATCTGCTTTGCCTTCTTAGGGGTCCTCTTTAGCTATACAGTTTGAAATCTCTCTTAAAACATTCTTATCTACTTTAACCAACAGAGAGCACTAACTGACTTGCAAACATTCTGAGGATGTGTACTGTCTTTATCACTTTGGATTTGAGATTAAATATCTGGAGACCGTGTTCTTGATTTTTTTGGTATATTCCCAGGAAGCTTAATTAACTAGAGATTACCTATCCCAGATATGAGTTTCAATAGTCTGTTTTGATCACTGACACCTAGTGCTTGATCCGGTGTTCTTGATTTTGTAATTGCATTGTTGCTCTACTATATGTTTCTGTGTTTATTATTTAATACATGCACACACACATATATATGTTTCTGTGATTTTGTAATTGCATTCTTGCTCTACTATATGTTTCTGTGTTTATTATTTAAAACACGCACACACACATATATAAACGATCAAGTAAGAAAGTTGGGACTGAAGATGAAATTATGGCTTAGTAAAATAATAGTGCGGACCATATAAGCATAGAATCCTAGTATATTTTCATACCTAATGCTTGGACAGTGTAGTTATGTACTCTGACAATGTTACTTTTATCTTCTGAATTTTGGCTATCAATTTTTTAAACAATTTGAATGTTATTTTTTAACTGGCACTGTATTTCCATCTTTGTAGTTATGGACCATGCTAGGTTACTGTTATATTTGTACCCTTATATTCCTAATGCCGATGGACTTGTTCTCAACTGCATGCGTATGTTCATTATGGTTTTCTGTGCTTTGGAATGGTCAGTCCAAGTAGACTACCACTTTCTTTCTATCTTTTTTTCTTATTTTTCCTTTTTTTTCAATTTTTTTAATAATTTGAAAAACATGGGTATACCTCTTTTTTTCAATAATTAGAAAATTTCCTGCACTTTATGATGATTTGGTATTGTCAGGTCATTTCTGTCATGTCAATGTGGACTAGATTGCAGCCGGCCTATGCTGCAAACATGTGGAATGAGGCTTTAAACAAGCGTCTAGAAACTGAGGTATGACTTTGTCTTAGACAATCATGAATCTATTCCTTTGTTTTGGGAATTGTAGAATGCCATTTTCTTTTAGCAAATCTGGTCAAGATGTTTACTTGTTTAAGTATTGGTTTTGTAAAGGATTATATTTTCAAGAGTGAAATTGTTTGCAGATGAGGTTAGTTTTGCAGGATGCTGCAATGATTTACTACTAGAATCTAATGATGCATTTATCACAACAGCATATCATATTTGTACGCCTGGTTCTCTGGATAGTGATAGATTCACTGATGGCCTACAAGGTTGCAGTTTCTGTCCTTAAAAGGCTCGTACTTATACATCAAAAGTGCGCAATATTCAAACCACTGCATACTCGCAAATTAAATATATGTAGGAAAGTAGGGGAAGCTGACTTATTGAGAGAAATGTAGATAGGAAAGGAAACTATGTAAGATTACATATGATAGCAATCTTAGAAATTGGCATCGCATAGTCAGTATCTACTGTTAAGGAAGTAGACCTTGCCCCTAGTTCTTAATTGGAGGCCAAGAACTCCATGCTCATCTTGCTTGGTTCGTAAAGATGATGTTATTTGAAATTTCTCGTGGTGAAAATTTTCATTACAATCAAGTCTGTCGACAACCATGGTAGAATATCTGTGATCTTACTCTGTTTTCACTTACATGCTTTTAACAAAGGAAAAAGTTTATATAGAGCCGAGGTTCTAAACAATCAAATTAGAGCCTATTTGAAGGTGAGCTTTACTTTGACTGTTTGGAGCCTCGGCTCTATACAAACCACACCCTTTAACAAAAGCATTTGCTTCAACTATTCTTGGACTAAACAAGTTTTGTAGTAGGGATAATTTGATGGAACAAAACCTTAAGAAATGACTCCTGATTGTGAAGATACCTTAAAGATCATTGTTTGGTAAAGGTTCTGAGACGCGCAACAACCTTAAAAAGCACAACCTGAAATTGATACAAGTGTTTATAAACGTGCCTCGGGCTTGGAACTGGGCATAGCCCAAGGCTGAGTCAGTGTGTAGTCTCAACAAGACTCGGCCGAGTCAGGAAAAGAGCCCGGGCAAAATTGGTTAGCCCTTCGACGATTAGCAAGTTGCATGCTCGATTCCAACCAAAAGGTAGGGGCGCTCTCCCCTGACCTTGACTCACCCACAAAAAAAAAATGAAAACAAGACTTGGCGGAGTCTATTAAAAGAATCACACAGAAACCTTGGGAAGCAGTGAGATTCTGCTGGTTCCCAAGGTTTCTCTGTATGTACCAGCACCCAGCTGGATCTGAGTAACTCGGGTTAGTCCAAGTTAAATTCCATAAGATTTAAGACATTGATAGATACCTTAAACTGCACTCCTGTTAAGGGTTTGCGACACACAGGCAGCATTCAATGAGCAAGTGGCATTATGTGAAAACTAATATCAATCACTAGAGCCTACTTCAAAACTATCAGATCCTGAAGAACCACTTTGAGGGGCCAGTTATCTCTTCTAAACTCTATTATTTGAAAAGTCATGAATCACAAACCATTAACTATCTTATTTACTAGTCATGAACAACAAACCGTTAAATGACAGATAGGCTATGGCATTCACCCTTTCTTTGTATTGAATAGTCTTTTCATTTGTTAGACTCTTCGACTCAGGCACCATTTGGATGGACTTATTTAATAATGAATGTAGCCCTTTTCCACCCATTTAGGACTTGTTAGGAGTGAAGAGCAGTGCAGCTGGTGACACTTCTATTCACGGTGGAGCACTTTTATAGCCCTGCTTATTAAGAAAATCCACCAAAACAACCTCAATTCAACATAAGAAACATGTTTTTGCATATTTCCAAGTAACTCCCTGCTCTAGTGAAATTGTTGGCTGTCCAGAGGGGCTTATATTTGCTACTGTGTATGTTTTTAGTATCTGTAATTAATTTGATTGTCCACACCTTTCAGGGTTTAGACTTACATGGAATTCTTTTGGAGACTGAAAAGCGTGGAATCTCCTTTGATCAATTGCTTACTATCCCCGAACAAGATGAATGGGTGTATAGTGACGGAAAGTCCACTACGTGTGTTGCCTTTATCCTTGAAATGTACAAAGAAGCAGGCATATTTGGTCCTGTTTCCAATTCAATTCAGGTCACAGAGTTTACTGTAAGTGCTGCATCTTACCACCATAGATTGCAAATATGCAGTTAATTCTTTCAACTTCTAAATGCTCTCTCTCTCTCTCTCTCTCTCTGTCTCTCTCTCTCTCTCTGTGTCTCAACTACCTGTTTGCCGATGCAGATTCGAGATGCATATATGCTTCGAATTTTTGAGAATAACAGCAGTCGCTTGCCAAGTTGGTGTAGTAACAGAGATACCAAACAACCTCCATTCTGTCAGATTCTAGGGGAGTATCACATGGAGTTTCCACGCTACAACACCGTTGAACTATATGGGCATATGAATGAGAACTGCCCTTCGTTGCCACCCAACTATGACAGACCAGTGGGATGTTGAAACCCAAGTATGGATTTTAGGGTCATCGGCTAATGGTTCAGGTTAGAAGTTAGTCATTTTGTGAAAGACTGTCTTTGTCTCTCTCCCCCCTCCCTCTCCTGTGTCTATAGAAATACGAGGCTAATATTTCTGAAAACTTTTTAAGTTAAAAGTTTATTTGCCCCCATTGTTTCCAAACAAGGGGCTGTTTGTAAATAGAATGCACATCTGCCATTATGGTTGCCAAACAGAATAGTAAAAGTGACAATTGTATGCATGTACTTTGTAACCTATGGCGGTAATTGCAAAATCGAACCGGTTTACCCAGACATGGGGTTGGGGGTTCGAACCGGACTAATCAGTCAAACAGATTTTTTTTTTTCTAAATGGGTTAAAAACCTTTAAAAAAAATTAAAAAAAGAAAAGAAAACCTTAGATTAAGTGTATAATATCTTATTATACACATTTATCTTACAAAAAAAATTGAAACAATTTTTTATAAATTAATATTTGAATACTATGGTCTTGTACATGATCCCAAGCAGGTCACATAAGTCTTTTTGTTGTCTAAGTTAGAATCTTTTTTGAAGATATTTTTGTCATGTAACATCTTCCAAAAATTAACAAAAATTAACAAGTCTTTTTGTTTCCTAGATTAGAATATTCTTTAAAATATTTTTATCATGTAACATCTTTTTTCAGGAATTAACATATTCATCCCAAAGATTGCATGAAAACTTTCTAGTTTCTTTTGTACAAAAATTGTTCACATTAGGGATAGAAGTTTATGCACTTTTTCGCAAATAATAAAAGTAGCCTGATGCTATTAAATCAAACAAAAACGTCAATTAATAACGTCAACTAATAAGAAAATGGGAAGGACCTGAGGATTATTAGTAACGTCAACTAATAAGAAAATGTGAAGGACCTGAGGATTATTGAGGCTAAGTAAATTTCAGAATCCAAGACAAAGATCAATTTTTTTTTTATAATAAAAAGGTTTGAAATTATGCCTCTTCCAATACTACTATAATCCCATTTCCATTACACGATTACAATCTCAATTTCATTATAATCCCATTTCCATTACACAATTACAATCTCAATTTCATTATTACAACAATTACAATTACAATCCCATTTCCATCATTATTACAACAATTACAATTACAATCCCATTTCCATTATTTCAAATATAATTATATCGTGATATCGTGCATTTTTAAAAAAAGAAGAATCGATTTTTTTGTCATATTCATCAAAAAACATATTGTTATTATAAAATCATAATTTTAACAAAAAATATAATTTTAGTAAGCAAAATACTTCCCATATTCATCATAAAAAATAATTTTATTAACTTAATTTTTTTTAAAAAAATTGGTTTCTCAAAAACCTCTAAAACGAGTAACATTTCAAGCAAAAACGACTCTCAATGTTCGGAAAATCGAACAAATCAATACAAAAGCTTTGTAAAGGCTTCAAACGCACCAAATCTAATAAAAAAATATTTGATATTTTTTATTTAATTTAAAAAATCGTAGAAAATTTAAACCTATGAAATTTTCATGATATCAAGCAAGAAATAGATTCATATTAAAAAAATAACTCAATTATAAATTAATGTACCTATTTTATATGACAAACGAAGCCTTGATGAATAAAATTCATAAATAAATTTGATAAAAAAGACCAGTAAATTGATCCAAAAGAAGATGAATTATGAGAGAGTTTGACTTGAACTATTGATTGGATCGTGCAGGTATATGAATTTATCTGCCACATTAAAATTCACAACCAAATGTGTCTTTGTCCAACCACCGCGTAAAGCAGCAAATTTTGAGGTCAAAATCAACCCCAAATATCTTGTTTTTTAAACAAATTAAAACATGGATATGGTAACCAATTCGATTATGATTCAAAATGCTCAACTTTCATCAATAATCGTTACCTATTAAAGATGAAATTAACGAAATGGCGGATCGAATTAGGGTTCTTCGAGTAGCTCGAACATAGGTTATTCAAGCAAATTTTTGGGTCAAAATCAACCCCCTATATCTTGTTTGATGAACTAATTGAAACAAGGATATGGTAATCAATTCGATTATGATTAAAAAATCTCAAATATAATAAATAATCATTACCAATTGAAGAAGAAATTGATGAAATGACAAAAATTTCAAAAGGTTAGAAAATCAGCCGCTTCAATCCCTAGGAACTATTGTTTTTTTATCTTTGATTCGAATTTTGTTGTTTATAGACAGTCAATAATGGTTTACAACACTAAAGCACCAAAAACACCAAAAAATGACAAGGAAGTTGAATAAGAAAAGCAAGAAAATTTGATTCACAGGTCTTGCTGCAAGTAATGGGGTCCATTTCAAAAAACGGCCTTTATTTCATTTTTATTGTTTTTTGCCAAAATAATGTCGTTTTAACATAAAATCGGTCCGTTAGATCAAATCCGGCCGATTAGACATAAATATGGCTGGTTCAACCCCTAAACCGGCCCTAATCGGAGTCGAAACCCTAGCGGTTCCAATCTAACAGGCCGGTTCCGATTCAGACTAGCAGGTTTTGCGAACAAGGATCTATGGTTTAATGGTTTGAAGGCTATTGGAACTCGTTTCTCTTACCGGGCAATGAGGATGTTGTGAGTACAACTTTTAGGTTTAAGGTACTTGTATCTTGTCTTTTCTGGACCGGACTGGCCATAAAATTTGTGAGGAGTTTGGTTTAGTCAAAATCAGTCTAATCGTCAGTTTAATTGGTTAGAACATATTTTGCAAAAAAAACGAAGAAAAAGAAAAATAAATATAATAATTTAATAAAAACATAATTTGTATTAAAAGTTTGTCCAACTTCATTTAACAAATCGAATAAAATCGTCTAGTTTAACTGATTAAAACTGGTCAAATATTAATTTTTATTAATTTTTAACCAAATTTGGTTTTACCTTGGAGGTGTGTACCTTGGAGTAGGTTGGCTAAAGCACGTGACAATCTGATCGGTTCGACTGCTAGTTCGGTTCGGTCTTGACCATAACTTCATTTTGTAGTTGGAAAAACAAACTCATTTTAATTATCTTGATGCACACATTAGCTAGTTCAAAACCTTTTTTTTTTTTAAAGAATAAGATGCCAAAAGATTTCCTACTCCTTGGGGGGTATACTATTAGTTTACTCCCTCGACTAAAATATATGCTAGGGATATTATTTGGATATCAAAATTTGGGGATGTAATCTCTGCAACCCATTGAATAATCTTAAAAAAAAAAAAATCTAAAACAAACCCTTTATGGACTATAAAAAATTAATGTCTCAAAATTGTATAGAAACGTCAAAATTAATTTCTAACTAGGTTGGGCCATGCATTGAACGGCCCATATCCGCCAAGAGAGCCCAAAATTCCCATATCACATTGCTTTTTTCTCTCCCTCTTTTCCCCTCTCTAAAAACCTAAACCTCTCTCTAAAAACCCTGAAACCTCTCTATGTAAAAGCCTAAAACCTCTCTCTCTCTATAAAGGATAAGGTTTCTATGAGACTTACGTTTTATTAAAACAAAATAAAGCTTTATCTCAAAGCCTCATATGGAAAACACTTTCGGTAATGAAAATCTCCATGATGACTCTAAATTCAATTTCCAATACCGACAATAAAATTTCAAATTAAAAATATGATAAATATCTTGTACATCTATGAACATTTATTTTTAAGGTGAAATGAGGGGTCTAGATAATTCGTTACAATATACACTATTTTTAGAGTTTGAAATCTTAAATTTTTTCCACAACCATAATGTTCAAGCCAAGCCAAGATGATCGATTTAAAAATTTTCTAATGCTTGGCTTGCAATTTTCTATGAACTATGAGATGCGGATTTACTTATTTTGATAGGGCTGCAGCCCTATCAAACCATTTTCCCTCTCAAACATGAAAGTTCTCTTTATGAAAACCTCAAACCTCTCCCTCATAACACACACTCAATCTCTCTCTCTCTCTCTCTCTTTCTCTCTCATGCCCATTACAAAAGTCCTCAAGTAAAGCACGCCAGTACACCAACTCTGTAGATTTGACGTTTTTTTTATTTGACCACGTAGGTTATACCACCCCTGTTGATTTGACTTTTTTTTTTATTTGAAAAATCTTCAAGTAAAACACGCCACACCACTTGGGTACCCCATCCCACTGGGGCCAGCCCCATCGTTGCAACCCTATGCCTCATGCACGTCAAGGTTTTGTCTGCCATGTTAAAGCCCATTTATATTGACTTTTCCTTGTAAAATTTTTTGATGTGGGGCTATTCGATGTCTTTAAAGCAAAGGGAGGTTTAAAACAGTGAGCTTGTCTAGTAGCGTGTAGATAACTTCGATGTAGGATTATTTGACATGAGAATTTATTTCAGGTTGCTTTACTAATTATCCCACATTGCAAATATGAATTTTTTTATTTATTTTTTTAATTTTATTAAAATATGACTGCAAATTTATGTTACGAAATTCTATATTTCTATCAACACTAATTATTATACATTAAATTACAAAAATTATTAAATCTTATATTTTTACTTATTACTTTATTTATATTATAAATTATGTAATGTATTATTTTTTATTATAATAGTAAATTAGATTTTTAAATTAAATGATATTATAAGACAAATTTCAAATTTACTTTTATTTGTATAGTAAAATGATGATAAAATAATAAAATATGAATCAATAATTCTAATTTCAATATATAATATTGTATTTAGTTAGGTTTTAATAAATGTTTGATGAGAATCTTCATACAGTGAAAAAACATTGGAATATTCGTATATTGATGTAAAAAAAATAGAAATTATTAATGTAGTACACTCATTTTTTATTGGATTTCTTAAAACAACATTTATAATAATTTTTAATATTTTTAAATTTTTTTTTAAGACCGAATCCAACTGATTTAGTCGATTCTCAAATCGAATGCCGATTCATCGATTTGGATAAGTTTTTTGGATATGCTTTTTAAATCGCTCTTTTAAATAGTCCAAT
>NW_006500178.1:4179709-4262080 GCF_000471905.2 Amborella trichopoda
GAAGGTTACCGTACGTCTTCGTGGTTTGGTAGTACCAACTACGTAGGACGTTACCTACTAGTATTACTAAGAATTACTATACGGTAACCCGTTAACCTAAACTAGTAGTATGCTCTCTCTCTCTCTCTCTCTCTCTCTCTCTCTCTCTCTCTCAAAGCATCGCACAAACACACATCAGTGTTCAAATAAATGAACAAGCCTTGAAAACCGGCCAATGGTTGTTTCCGAGTAACTGGGAAACCGGCTAGTTTAACCGGCCAAACCGGGTAGGTCTCAAACAGTCCAAAAAGTGTTAAAAAAAACAAAGAATAAAAAAATGTGAAAAGTCCGGCTAAACAAAGCACGTCCAAATGAAAATGAAAATTAGTGAAAATAAAGGGATTTAAAAAAATCGATTTATGTCTAGAGGTACTTTTGAAATTTTTAAAAGATGAAAAAATATAAAAATAACTATTCATGGCCAAAACACTGTCCAATCTTTGCCAAAATCATAAAATCCTTAAAAAACATATTACAAACAAGTCTCTTATTTTTTTGGAGGACTTTACATAATTTTTTTGAATTTTTAAAATTACCGGACCACCAAAACTGGATCGGTCAGTGCCCAATTCCGGTTTGACGGACAAGTTCCCAGTTGGACCAGCCGACGGCCGAGTTTGATAACACTCACACACACTCTCTCTCTCTTTCTCTCTCTCTCTTATATTTTAGAGCTTGTAGGTTCTTTGTGGATAAAAGGCCCATACGAATTTACAAAAACATGAGAGAAGCAGGAGTAGAGTATCCCTCTCAACCTATGCAGATCATAGCCAGCTTATGGGATGGTGATGATTGGGCAACTGATGGGGGAAAAGTAAAGACCAATTGGACCTATGCACCTTTCTTTGCATATTTTAGAGGATTCAATGTCAATGGTTGCCCTGTGCATGATTCCAACCCTCAGGACTGCTACTCTTCCAAATATTGGTGGAATTCAAACAAATATAGAACCCTAAGTCCTCCTCAACAAAAGCTATACCAACGTGTGAGAGACAAGTATTTAAAATATGATTATTGTAAAGATAGAAAAAGGTTTCCTAAACCACCTCCTGAATGCCCTCAATAAAACCACTCTTTGGACTCTCTTGAATTTGGGGACCCATCTTCTTTCCCCAAAGTTGAATTGCATGATTTCCTCCATGTATAAGGAGAGCTTCATCATGAATGATGAATTATCATTTTGAATTATGGGTTGTGTAATAAACTCATGAAAATGTGCCACATCACTTTCTGAAATTGATGATTCCTTTTGTTTTGTGTTCATGGAGGTATGGCTAAGCTTCTTTGGCTCGATCTGGTCCTCCTTTTTTCGTTTTTTTTTTTTTTTTTTTAACTCATTTGATTTAATGTTTAAGGACTTTTTAGTAACAGTTATTGTTCCAGATTCATGTAACCATGCCAAAAGAGAGATATTATGGAAAAGGGCTTCACAATCTGTAACATAAACCATGTCGAATACGTACAAAACAAAGGGTGCAGTTTGCATACGGACGCATCCGTAGGCATAGAGGTAAGGTGCACCTTCAAATTTTATGATGGTATATAATTTTGATGTAAAATGTTGTTAGGATTATCTCAAAATCTGTTTTTATATCTAATTATAAAATTTAAAATTTTAAAAATGGTTAAAATCAAGTAGATCTATAAACATATGAAAATCTTGAAAGTGAACGTGTAGATAATATGTTGTTGTAAAATACATTTTATGAGACTTAAAACCTTTTTATTTTCATGGTCATACATCTCGATGTAGAGATGATCAATCAAAAGGTTTTTCAATATTAAGACCACTTTTTCTGATGAAATTTTGAGGTGCATCCGCTACTACATTATAGGGTTGCATCCTTATATAAACTTTTTCCCAAAACAAATTCAAGAAAGTGTTGTCATCAAATAAAACTTTCACCCCTTCTCCTCCATAACTGAAAACACATAAAGACCCATAAAAGAGAAACAAAATGAACATGATAACATGTGGGCTATTTAGAATTACACAATTTATAAATTCAACAAATTTTCTCCTTTATTTTTCTATTATATAAGTAAATTCTACTAACAAAGTACCAATTACAATACAAAACATAAAATAAAACCAACTACAATCTATAGGTACACTCCTACACCTAATTACATGGGGGAGTTCTTTCATGCGAAAACAAGATTGAGGAGAGAGAAGGAAAACGAAGCCATCCAAGCCATGGATCACTAGTTAACCTTGCTATGAAAGTCCTGTAACAGTAATCAGCCGATGAGTTAAGAGCATTAGAGAGCCCCAAAAGTTTCGTGGTTCTGAAAACTCTACCAAGTATTCCAAACCCATTAGGAAATGAAAAATACAAGGAAACGAGATAAAACATCTCAATATCAAAGACCCTATCAAGACCCAATTCATAGTTTTCTTCATCTGATCCCCCAAAGAACAAATGACGAAGCTCCAGCACCCTCTTCCTCATCTTTTTTTGGATCTCTTTTTCATTACAAAGAACCAACTTATTCTCTGAAACTACATTTTCTTCTTTAAGTTCTTTGCAGTAGCCATCTCCCCATCCAAGAACCAACTCACTAAATTTCAAGCTCGAAATTTGCCAGAAAATGGCATACTTCCAGTTAAATTTGGAGAAATGGTGGCCTTCAACAAGATCACATAGGGTTTGGAAGGTTGATTAGGGGACAGAGGTTTAAAAACAATGTCTTTTTTAAATTTGTTCAGATCAACAAAATTAATAAAAAAAAATGAATAAAATATGAATAATAGAGTGAATTTCTGTGTAGTAAGATAAGTTTTGCAACCTTAAGTCAATGAAAAAATGAAAATTGAAAATAAGATTTATGGAGATATTTTTCTTTTTTTTATAATCCCCCTAACATTTTTAGTTGGCTTGTTTCACGTGCTGCATTTTTTGTCCAACACTTTAATCTCTCCAGTCCTTATGAAGTTGTTTGTTATCCAGGAGATCATACAAATTTTTTTCCTTTTCTTGAACCCTTGTGCACATGGTTTTATCTTAATTTTAAAGCATGAAAATTCGGGTTCAGATTTAAACTATAACCAAACAACTGGTGGGATTTGGGTAAATAGTTCTTTCTTTTTTTTTCTTTTCTTTTTACTTTTCTCCCCTTTTTGAATGTGGGTCAATCCAACAATTCTTTCCAAGACAAGCTTGCTTTTATCTCCAAACTATCATCTCATGACATGCATCTCAAGCCACCCATGAATGTCCCTCTCAAACTGGACTGAATTTATTTATTTAATCATGGGATTCCACAGGAAATAAAAGTATGTAGCAGAGTACATTTCCGGGATCTCAAGCAGCAGGTCTGAGTAGCCAGTAAAATGAGATCTCAAAGCTATCATGTCTGCTTTCCTCAAATCCTGAATAGGCAACAAAAGGTTATTAGATATGTACGACTCTCAATACAAATGCTATTATCTAGTCATACATCAAAAATATGTAAACATGCATATACAAATACATGGATCAGCATGCACACACAGACGACCCATGCATCTATGCATATGGACAAAAAAAGTCGCGTACTAAAAATTGGATGTGATCTCTAACTGTTTATTTACCTTCATTGATAAGGCTGCCAACTGCTTAAGCTACGGGTTCTACCAAAAGTGCGATCCAGGTTTCTCCTCTTAGGGTCGAACAGGCAGAGGTTATATTTTAAACATTCCAATAGCAATGAAGCAGTATCAATGCCTGTCCAGAGGGAAGAAATGCTTAATTAGAATAACACGAGTCTGTGTCGACAATGCACATGAAGTTAGCATCAAATGGTTTCCACTCGAAACAACAATGGACTAATAGAAATGGAATGCCATGAAATGCACATGTTCCAGAATGTTCATCACATTGACTAAGATAATACTTAATAACCAGTCCCCTTCTACATGATTAATGGCACACTACAGTAATGGAACACTACAGAAAACAACTATCCATGGTATTAAGTATTACATGTTCAACAAGGAAATAAACAGATCATCCTCTTATTCCAATCAACTATCTAATATAACATTATGTTACTACATTATTCAGGTTTAACAACATATGTTTAATAGGAAAATTTGACAGAGAAAATATATTGAAATAAACGCCTGAGTCATATCTAAAACATATCAGATTCCTTAAATAGCTAATTGTCAAATGACAACCATGCCCTCCATCAGTTACTGCTTGATGGATCTCTTCATAATCAAGGAACAGACTCTAGAGAACATTACAATCACGGATACAGAAGGGGCTACTGTTATTCGTCCAAGTCCAAAACTTTCACGAGATAAACGTCATCATAGTTGGCAGGGCTTAGACTGCTTTGCAGATATTGGTACTGCTTCCTAGGATCATGTAGTCTTTCCTGATATGGGTTAGCCCTTCGAACTCTGGGTGCCATCTATAAAAACTTTCCCACTGATGAACACATGTTTTGATTTATCGATATACTTTTGTTTCATAGGACCTCTAGATTAAGCAGTGAAAATAAAAATTTATGTATTGCCTACATACCTCTTATAAAAAATATATATAGAACATAAAAAAAACTTGTAACAAACCATGCAACAGATCTTCAAAAGATGGGTTTGAACAACTCCAGAGGATTAATATTTTTAAATTACAATAGAGATACATCCACTTTCCAACTAACACATTTTCATGGTCACCAGATCATAAGCAGATACTGCCAATCAGATTTGTAATCATTACCCATATAATAGTAATAGGTACACGTAATGTATGTATTTGATGAAACAAGTTACCAAAAATAGAATAGAGTTGATCAAAAACAGAATTGAACGATAGGAATTAAAAGAACTATAGAAGTGTAAAGGAGAAATTTAAAGATAAGTGAAGACCAGTACTCTGAACATGAACAACAAATGGAAATCAGTATAGGCCAACTGAGAAAATGATGAATAGTAAATGGAAATGAGGGCAACATGGCATCAGTTGACCGTAAATACCATCACTCTTAAAAACTGAAACAAATTTTCAAATAAAGAATTTCAGTGTGTACAGGCCCTCGAGTGCCAGGATTTAAAACTGAAATTCAAATCCAAGGACCAGATTCGATTCAGATAAGAGTTAAGATGATGGTAAATCTGAGTCAACTCAGGCATTAGTTAATAGATTTTAAATTCTTGATTCCATGAACATCGTAAAATTTCTTATGCCATTTTGGTTCATAAGGATGAAACCTAGAACAAGCCCTAATTCCAAGGACTACTGCAAAAGTGAGACATACCTGAAAAATATGCACCATGGACATACCCATTGAATTTCTTGCTGGTATGCTCCCCAGTAAAGTATAGGGGACCAACAGGTGCCTACAAAGACAGATCATTATATCTCTTAATTCAACCATGATTGATGAACGAAATTGTTCAAGTATTTTACAAAACTAATGGCTATAGTGCATACTAAAGAAAAAGAAAGTGAAAAAATGAAGGTATCTAACTCACCTTCAAGTCGTCAAAGTCATCTTCCGTAACCCCTATAGGCCAATTGGTATAAGTTCCTCGATAAAGAGGATCACTCCCCCATCTTGGAATGAGAATTTCCTCAGCATCAGGAATTTTACTTCCAAAAATCTTTCGAAGGACCACCATAGCCTCCTGCTTGGTTAAGTGGTCAGCTTGCCTCTCAATGCGCCTCGACTCATCATCAGTGACTACAGCCATAAGCATATTCGAACCCGGGTACTGATTCTCTAAGTTCTTTGGAAAACCAATAATGACAGGTATTCAGTCACTTCCAATCTTCAACAATATATGCTTACTTTAACTCACATATTAAAGATAACATTAAAAAGCATTGTGTCTAGCAGCATTTGCTCACCATCCAATAGGTAAAATAACCCCTTCTTTCACTTGCATAAGCAAAAGCCTCTGTGCCTGGACCGGTCGGCCAGAATTTGTACGGGAATTTGAGGAATATCTTAGTGAAGATCGCCATATCAAACTTGAATATTGATAAGCGCTTCCATCTCTAAAATAAATTTCATACATTATATTAGCCAGATTTTGTGTGGGGATAAAGAAATATAAGAAAGATTATCATATCAAACTTGAATGCTTATAGGAATTTCACCTCTAGAATCCATTTCAATGAAATTCCCATAACAGATAGCATGTGCACAACTATATGGATGAATGAAATCACACACAGACACATGACATAATATGTTTCATCTTGCTAAATGTGAAACTAAGTTCTAGGAAGATTATACTATTAAAAAACTTTGCTGATTGAAAAAGAATTACCAAATGCTCTTGGTAGAATGTCAGTAAAACCTTTACTCTTTTAACTCCCCCTTAAGACTTGGCTGAGGTCAAGGCCTAAACCCTTGAAGTTTATCCCAAACAAGCTGACCACCATTTTTTTTATTACATCACTAAAATCCAAGAAATTCAGGGGAACTGTTTTGTCCAACAAAGATTGAGATATGCTTTACGATATTCAGAAACCCAAAAATAATCAATAAATTTCCTTCTTGTCCCTAGTATCTAAAGTGTTTCCAGTAATTCCACAATTCACATCACTCTAGTTTCCAAATAGATAAAATATCATTAAAATGGATAGATGACCAAAAAATAATTGAGGTGGTCAAATCAACTAATTTATAAATAAAGTGGTAAGTTGACAAAGATCATTTCACTCAAGTACCTGCTCAACCATTTTTTTTAAAATATTATCCAAAATGTTCCTGTTCAGGATTTGGAGTCCCGAAGGGTATTTTTTGTAATTTCACCCAACTTGAGCAGCCAAGCCAAATGAGAAGGTATTTGGCTGAAATGATCTATTACAACAACCACTCTGCTAATGAATTCGTTGATTTGACTACTTCAGCAATTTTTGAGGTTGTTTGACCATTTTAAAAGGTTCAAAATATGACTAGATTATGAATAATTACATAAAATGTTTGACATCATGTAATGAAAAGCTTTTACAAAATGAACTATCAGAAATTATCGGGCATAAATTTAATGCTTAATCAATTTTACTACATTTATTCGTTATTAATAGTCAAGCACTGGTCTTCAGCTACCATCACCAGATATTTCATTTTCTTCTTCTTGGTTGGTTAAACTAACTTTGCATTTCATTTTTCAAGAAAATAAGCATGCAAAAGCATCCCTTACTGGCAATTCAGGTTTGAACCGAATAAGCTTGCTTTGAAGGACACCAATGCTAACGGATAAAATGGCATGATCTGCATTATAAACACTGCCATCTTCAACCAAGATAGTCACACCACTTTCTCCATACTGGATTTCACGAACAACCTTCTCTAAATGGAGGCGTTTATCAGTAACGTTCCCAGAATTTGTTTCCATGAATTCCCCTGCTAATCTATGGACAAGGTACTCATATCCACGTTCATCTGCAACAAACTGTTCATCTTCCCCATAATATGACATGGTAGAAATAGGTTCCACATTCTTTAAGCTTGTGATTCTCGGGGGCTCTAATTAAACAAAAAAAAAAGGTCAGAAGAATTTTAAGAGTACTTGTCACAGAAAAGGAAATAGGAAGTATAGGGGGCAAAATGGCTAGAAAATACAGCAGTACATAACATGGTATGAGAGTCTGTGGACCTGCAATTTCTGCATCATAAGACAAGTAGTCTACAGCGATTTCCAAGGGTGTTTGGGGGACACTGCAAAATCAAAAAGGCATGTTACAGCAATTACAACATGCAAAATCCAAAAGGCATGTTACAGCAATTACAACAAATCTAGAGACCGATAATTTCAACATCCTAATCCACATAGTTTACTTCTATGTGGACTTTGAAATTGCTAGTTCCATGAAGAAACTCCAATTGAATAATTCCCCAAATAAAATGGAAATTGCTATTTATTTTCCATCATTAACAAAAAAGGAAGAAAAGAGAAAAGATGGATAACAGCTTACTATCCAAACATACGTTGTGCAGCAAATATTGATAAATCTTCTTCATTGTTTTCTCTAAGTGTTGCAGCCAAGGCAGCACTGAAATTTGCAGCAGCTCGTTCAAGATCAAAAGTAGCAGACACCACAGATTGAGGAATGTGGGTACCACTGAAATTCAAATTAAGTATCAGTAAACTTACATTTGGCAATTTACAAGCTGTTTATTGTATAAGTAAATAAACAAAAGCAGACACGGGTTTTGAAGGAATAAAGATGACAAGTTAACTGAACTCAGAATCATAGAAATTTGCAGAGACATTGGAGTGATCGGTAAAAAAGGTTCGAAGACTGCAGTTCTTCGCAAGCTCCCAAATTGGGTTCATGTGAGGACCACCAAGACCCTCAACCCAATTGGCCCCAATCTCAATGGTTGTTCCTGCAAAGTTTTTCTTATGCATCCTCCCACCTATCCTATCACTCCCTTCCAATATCAAGTAGTCATCAAAACCACTCCTAGACAGCGTTTTTGCAGCCATTATTCCTGCAAAAACAAGGAATCCAAAACAAACTGTCTCGATGAAGAAATAGAAAATTTTAAATTCATAGCATCAAATAAAGATCCCAAAAATGTAACAAGATGATAGAAGTCATGCTTCAAAAGAAATCTCCATGAAATGAAATCCAAAAGACACTGCAAACTGTAAGACATGGTCCCTTGAAAAATATCAGAAAGCAGAGGAGCTATCTAAGGGAAGAAATAGAAAACTTTCAATTCATAGCATCAAATAAAGACCCCAACAAAAAAACATGATGATAGAATTCATTCTTCAAAAGAAATTCCATGGAATGAAATCCAACACAAAGAAACGCATGGTCCTATGATACCGCAAACTGTAAGACAAGGTCCTTGAAAATATCAGAAAGCAGAGGACATGACTAAATCCTGAAGAACTTCATAACTACAAAAAAAAATATCGACCTTTGCAAATAAAGTGTAAATGATCAAGCAGAAGGAATACTGAAAACTGAAAAACAGATACGAGAAAAGGAAGAACAAAAGAAAGGATGAGAAACTAACCAGACATGCCTGCACCAACAATGATGACTTTGGGAGAATTTGCAGCTGCATGATGATGTTGGGTGATGAAGAGAGAGAAAATGAAAAAACTCAAGAAGCAGAAAGAGAGAGAGAGACGATGGGCGTACTCCATTACTACTGTTCCTCACTCTTGATCGTGAGTAGATAAGGGCGACGTCGTTGGACCCTGCTGTTTTATACATTTGCTCCCGCCGGAGCACAGATTCTTTCTCCTCACTTTCGGCTCGGCCGAGTTACGCCGGCCGCTGATTTTAAGGACACAGGGTTTCTATGAGTCCTAGGACTCATATGTAGATATGCAGCCCTTCCTTTTTATCTATTTTTAGATTGATTTTAGACCTAAGTTTTTAGATATATATAGTATCTAACATGGAGATTATTAAATACGTAAAAAAAAAAATTAAAGCTATAAAAATAATGTTTTGGAAAACTTTTACACAATTAAATTTTATTCTTTTAAGAGGGACTGCAACTTTACATCCATCTTAAAGATCGCAGATGTAAAAATGTGTTCCCCAACTCACATAATTCAAAATTTTAGAGAATAACCATTTTAAGCAAGTAGGAACTCGAAAAAATAAATAAAATTTTAAAAATAGATTAAAAAAATTTCGACATAGTTTTAATAACATAAATTTTAAATTTTCGAAAAAAAAAATAAAATTTTAAAAATAGATTAAAAAATTTTCGACATAGTTTTAATAGCATAAATTTTAACTTTTTTGGGGCTACCATTTTTTAACATCCATCTCCAAAATAAATATTACGCTCGTAAGAGGACGCAAATGAAGAAGTGTATCCCCTAATGCACGCTACATTTCCAAATTTAAACTTGTCAAGGTTAGGAGATCAATGTAACATAGGCGTGCTAATTGATACGCAAGTGGTTAATGGAGGGTAGCTTAAATAAGGCATTAATAAGATATGAGAATCCTTTCATAAAATGATGCACCATAATTTTGAGAAAGGGGGGAAATGATAGGTTCATTCATATACTAAGACAAGTAAAAGGGAAAATCAAGAATACATATCCATTGTGCATATATTTAGTCATTGTGCATATCTTAAGTCCTAATAGTAATTAAAAGTCCTAATAGTCTTGGACTTGTGTCACAAATATAAATGGACTTTATTGCAAATATTATTGTGTCTTCAAAATAAAAGGGAACACGTGGGCTCATAATCTAATGTTTTAGAACTGATATTGGAAGGCCATTAAGTGCAGGCAAATTTAATGTTTCCCTCTCCCTCTCACCAAAAACTTGGCCTCTCCCTCCATTTGTCCCTACAGTACCTCCTTGTGCAATCTCTCTGTCTCCCTTTTTGTCCTTGCGCGATCTCTCTCTCTCTCGCTTTTTGCTCTTAGCTGATTTTTTCTGGTTTCAAGTTTATGATCAAATTTTACTAATTTGTAGTCATTGGTGTTCTCTCGGAAGGAAGGTGGGAACTGAGATAATGTTTGAATCAATGTAAGAAAAAGTAGGCGGTTTAAATTCTATTCGCCTAATTAGACTCAGTTAGATCGGAACTGGCACTGGCCAGTTCCAATTTTGGCTAGTTTTGGTTAACTGGCTGGGTATTTAAAAAAAATTATATAAAATCTCAAAAAATAAGGGATTTTGTTTATAATGAATATTTTAGTATTTTCCATCATGTTGACAAATATTAGAATTTTTTATTTGGCTATTAATACTTATTTTTATATTTGTCCATCTTTTTTAAAAAAAATTCAAAAATACCCTTGGGCACAAGGGATTATCTAAATTCCATTTTTCATTAATTTTCAACTTTATTTGGATGTGTTTTATTAAATCATACTTTAAATATACTTTTCATATTTTATTTCATATTTTTTATTTTTCAATACTTTTTTTACTGTCCGGGACTTGCCCGATTAAGCCGGTACAACCGGCCAATTTACTGATTAGGCTAATTGAACCATTTTCAGCCCCAATGTTTGGCTAACTATTCTGGTTCGATTTTTCCTTTACGGGTTTGAATTCCATATTTCGAAGAATACTTTTGACTGTTAGAATTCCCATGACAGCTCCTAAGGCTCTTCTCGTATTATGCAGTTGAATAGTCCCTTTCTTCTTTCATAGTTTCGAAGTTTGAAGTTTTAGGTGGGACGATAAGGCGAGTTGGATTCGGATAGCCTTTCTCTCACATAGGTTTCCAATTGTTATCTGGCTCGAGCCTCTTTTAGACTTTAGAAGCTTTCAAAAGGGGAAGGATTTGGGAAACACAGACTGCTATCGGATTATGATTTAATGAGGCAGTTAAAGTTTTTGAAATCACAAAAACAATGTTTTGTAGAATCCGAATCAAGGTTGTTCTTGAGATGGAGTTTGAAAAACTAAAAGATTAAAAACCAAAAAAAATTAAGAATGGGAGATTTTTAAAATGGGGTGGTCAGCAATTTTTATTGATACATCCATCCTTTTTAACTAGTTAGAAAGTTTCATTAGGTAGGAGATTTTGTCTTCACAAAAATCTAATTAGAGAGCTAAATTTTGAAATTAAATTTCAGCCCCTTATGCTGAGAATTCTTTAAGATTTTGATTTCTTTTGGAGATTTTCCCTTCTGATAATATTCTTAATTAGAACTAAGGCGATTCTAAAATGGATTTGGGGACTATGTTTCCTTGAGCTTTCTTTGCCCCTGATCGATGGTCCTTGCCATTACAATCTAAATGGAGATATTAGGGTTTTCAATCGAACCTAAGCCTTGAAAAGTTATTGACACTGCAGCCCCTAGGGCTTCGGTTTCTTGAATATTACAATATTTTTGTCTCCCCACAGTTTGTTTTTTTTTTTTTTTTTTTGGATTCATTTGTCACAGCTGCACAAGTGTGCTCTTTAGGTGTTCAACCTAGCTTTCTTTTTTTTTTTTTTTTTTTTTTTTTTTTTTTTTTTTTTTTTTTTTTTTTTTCACTTTTGGTTATTAACGCAAACATCTACAAGTTATGACAGGAGCCGAATTGGGAGCAGATCATAGAGAGAAGTTGCTCGAAACATGGAGATTGCTGAATTTTTCAAAAACGGCCAAAAAATAACCATAGCTCCTTAATTTGTGGAGTTTTTTCTAAATTTTCTATCAATTAATGCACGGATGATTCCTCAAAGTTTCATGGTGATGAGTCATCAAATAATGACCAATAAAGGGTAAAACTTGAAAGAATTTGAGAGAAGCATGAGAATTCTTCCAGTTTTGATACAAAATCCACAAATTTGAGCATATAACTCCTTCAAATCTTGGAGTGTTTTTATCCAAATTTTTTGTAGAATGATCATGGTAAGATGCCCAAAAAATGAGAAAGAAAATCGAGCAAAAATTAAAAAAAAGCGCATCAAACAAAGGGAATTCGACTTAGGCATGAGAGAAATGCAATTCAATGGCAAATGAATAAAATTTCCCAAGTTTGGCCCTCCCAAAATGGTCATTTTCAGTAGCTCAAGCTAAGTTTTGATAAATCCACCGACCAATGAGGCCCACTATTGATCATCCACCCATGTCCTCAAGCCTTCAATATAAGCCTATGAACCCTAATTTTCATAATGGTATGAAACTTTTGTTAGGGAATAGAACTTGTGAGAGTGCGTAGGAACTTAGACCTACAGTGAAAAGAAAATGCCCATACCCAAATTACCCTCACTCAAATTCCAAGAATAGTCTTAAAAAAATAACAAGATATTAAAAAATCCACAAAAATAAAAAATACTCAAAAACCTAAAATTCATTTACTGCCCCTAACAAATCCCAAATAAACAAGTGAACAATATCGAAAACTAGAAAGACCTTCTAGAGTAGATCAACCTCGATACGGAAGATTCATTGCTGTCTAGATCTTCAAAATAAATGCTTCTTATTGCTCCCAATAAATAGTGTCAGGTCTGGAATGGTCCTTTGTTCTAACATTTCTTTTGAGAAAAAGTTTATATAAAGCTGAGGCGCTAAACAACTAAATTAGAGTTTATCTCAAAAATTTCATTAGAAAGAGTTGTTTTGATGCTCAAATATCTTCAAATTGATCATCTCGATATCAAGATGCATGAACACGAGGAAAAAATAGATTTTAAGTATTGTAAATAGTGTACGTATTTTTGGACTGTCAATTTGCAAATTTTCGAGTTTTTATTGATATATTCGATCTTATACTATTTTTTAAGTTTTAAATTTTATAATTAAAAATGAAACTATATTTTAATGCTATCACAAAAATTTCGCGTATTGAAACTACATTTCTCGATACCATTTGAAGGTGGGCACTAATTTGATTGTTTTGAGCCTCGGCTCCTGCGAACCGCACCCTTTCATGCAAATTGATAACCACGTCATGCAGCTTGAAACCGTGTAACCGAATGCATGAACGTTGTGACCCGTACATTACGTGGCCCCTAAATTTGGTATTGAGAATTAAGAAATAAAATTGCTCTTAATTTCCATAGTTTTGATATCAAAAAATTAGAAAAACAATCTAACAAATTTTAAATATATTGATATTACAGACTTTGAATATTTGAAATTTTGGATAGTAAGACTACGTTCCATTTTTAAAATAATCAAATGTTATTTCTACTTATGTAACTTTTTTTCTTCTAATTTTTAAATATTAAAATATAAAAATAAGATTCTAAAAAATGACATAAATCTCGTAAATGGCACACTTACAATTGTAAAATAAATAATGAGTGAGAAAATAAATCTGTACAATAAATTGTTTCTTAATTTCATATTTTCAAGAACAAAATATTTTAAAAACCTTAATTTCTAATTAGAAAATATCAAATTTTCAAAAATAACAAAATATTTTGGAATTGGATTTCCAAAATAAAGATTTATTTATTTTTTAAAAATAACACAATTCTTAATTTTTGAATATTTTCTTAATTTCAAAAAGGATTCAAACATTAGAAAAATATCAAATTTAGAGTGAAACACATAAAACTTTGGCTGCAAATAATTAATTAACTTTTTTTTTTGATAGACATTTAGAGTTATTATTAATCAAGAGATTACAGAGTTTGAGACCACAATCTCTGGTAAAGCAGAGCCACCTTTCGCAAGACAATCAGCCACAACATTAGCCTCACGAAAGATATGAATACAAGAACAGGAAAAGGACATGGACAGGTCGCAAATCTGCGGGGTGGTCTTTGGATCCTATTACATTAATTGATAATATTAAGCGAATCCCCTTCAACTACACACTGAGAACCCACCATTGTATCCACAAAAAGCTTCAGACCATTGAAAAATGCCATCAACAACTCCATGCCAATCTCTAACCACACCTCCAAAACCTGCAATAACCGGTTCCCAAGTGAACTTCCATCAAAATTAAGTTTGAAAATCCCTTCCGCAGGTGGCACCGAACGACCCTTTGATCTCCACTTTGCTATTCCCAAATGAAAGAGGTTCATTAAGTTTCTCTTAACATCCACCTCCAACAAATCCTTACCCACTTTAGTAACAGAGCAAGAATGCCACAGAGAATGTAAAAGTTTCTCTAAGACTCTCTCAACTGGCAGGCCAATACCATCGAAGACTCTCCGACTTCGGTCCTTCCAAACTTCCCATAATATCATGCACCTAGCAATCTGCCAGAGCACCTTACCTATTTGAGGCAACCAACTCACAAACAAATTTGAAATTACCCCACTAACAATGGCAGGCATTATCAGATTGGTCCTCAACTTATCAAAAAGCCAATGCCAAATTTTGCCAACGATAGAACAATGGAGAAACAGATGAGGGCATGTTTCTCCATCATTCTTACACATTAAGCATACATTCGGTAACACTCTTCCTCGTTTGATGAGATTATCCACAGTGAGCACCTTTTCTTGGACGGTCACCTAAAGAAATGCCTAAACTTTCAGAGGTACTGGCCATTTCCAAATACTGGCAATTTTAGGCCAAGCCCATCTCCAGCGACCATGAAAAAGAAGGTGGTACATAGACTTTACCGAAACATGCCATCTAACTCAATCTCCCAAACTATTGCATCTTATGCCTGACGCGGCACATAAATACCTTGCAAAAGGTTAAGCAATCTCACATATTCATCAAAAATCTGCTCAGTAACTCTATTATAAGGAAGAGAAATGTTCCAAACACTCTGATTATCCCGTCTATCAAGGAGGTCAACAACAGTGGCATGAGGATTCTCCACCCTCTGAAATACCATTGGAAATAGGTATTTCAAGGGTGAATTTCCCACCCACTTGTGGTGCCAAAAGGAGATATTGCACCCATTGCCCAGACTCCAATGAATATCCCTATGGATTAAGGGCTTGCAAACATTGATGGCTCTCCAAGAATAAGACATACCCCTAGTTCCTTTCCTCAGCCCAGCCCACATATCATAGCTATCTCTGCCATACTTCGAGACTACCACATGGTACCACAACTGATATTTGAAGTTTAAGCTCCACACAAAGTAAGGCTTGGTTAACAAGTTTTATCTTCCTAATACCCAAATCACCTTCCCTCCTAGGTGTGCAAACTCTATCCCACCGAATGAGATGATATTTCTTGAGGTTATCATTAGACCCCCAAAGGAAGCCCCTCATAAGAGTTTCAATTTTTTTCCATACCCGAGGAGGAATTTGTAGCAGCGAAACTTGATAAATGGGCAAGTTTGACAAACAAGCCTTCACTAATGTGATCCTTCCTCCAAAAGACAAATATTTGTATTTCCATAAATCCAGCTTCACTTGTATCCTTTGGATTACTTTATCCCATACTACTAATGGAAGACAACCATCTGAAATTGGCAATCCTAAATAAACAATTGGAAAGGATACCTTACATCCCATAATCTCAGCGAACTCCTGCAACACAGAGTCAGTACAATTTAAGCCAACAACTGCAGCTTTAACGAAGTTGACCTTGAGGCCCAAAGGCACTTCACAACACTTCAAAAAGATGGCAACATTGGCAACATGAGCATGTCTAGCCTCACAGAACAGTAGAGTATCATCTACAGATTGAAGATGTGAGATACACGGACCACCGTTAGCCAACTGGAACCCCAAGAAGTGTCCTTTAGCCTCAACATTCTACAATAAGAAGTTAAAGCACTTAGCATAAATGGTGAACAAAAATGGGGATAGCGGGTCGCCCTGGCACATCCCCCTAGAGGCGTGAAAGAAGCATGATGGGCTACCCTTAAATAGCACAGAGAAGTGGGCAGACGATAAACACCCAAAAATCCAACTTTGTCATTTGTCCCCAAAACCCATGTTTTTCATAATCTCTAGGAAAATGCTCCATTCCACTCTATCATATACCTTTTCCATGTCCAAATTAATAACAATCCCAGCTTCACCAGTCAAAACTTTCGAGTGAATGCACTCCTGAGCAAACCAGCACACTATCAGTTATCATCCTATCCTTAAAGAAGGCAGATTAAGGTCCAGAAATGATAACCGGCAGCATTACTTTAAGTCTCTCAGCTATGACTTTAGCAATAATTTTATAGAGACTCGAAAGTAGACTAATAGGTCGATAATCCCCTAGGTTTGAAATGACAGTCTCCTTTAGGATGAGCGCAATAAAAGGCAAATTAACTCCTTTAAAAATCTCACCATTGCTCAAGAAACTTCGCACCATCTGGAACACCTCGTCACAAATCAAATTCTAGAATTTATGGAAAAATAATAAGGGGAAACCATCAGGGCTAGGTGCTTTATCACCAGGCAGGAAGAAAACTGCTCTTTTAACTTCTTCCATCGTCACCTCTCTTTCAAGAGATGTAACTAATTCTGGAGCGAGACATTTAAAGCCCACTCTAGTTAGTCTAGGTGTAACCCTCATCTCAGTAGTGAATGCTTTTTGAAAATGACTCAACTGCACTAGCCATACCATTATCATCATCCGGGTCAATGTCATTTATTAAGAGGCCAGAGATATCATTTTGTCGTCTCTTGGCATTTGCAATGGCATGGAAGAATTTTGTATTCATATCCCCTTCCTTGAGCCACTTGACCCTGGATTGTTGCTTCCAATAAACCTCCTCAACCCTGCGAAGTTCCTGTAACTCCAGAGATTTAGAACTTCTCTCTAAAATCAATTCCTCAGATAGAGTTCCAGAACATTGAGCAATAGCATCCACTTCCTCTAAACTTTTAAGAGCTTCATCAATTTTTTGTTTGAGATGAACTCACGTATCAGATTTCCGTGCAATAAGCTTGTGTTTAACATTCAAAAGCTTCTTATGCAATTGGAAATCTATAGAGCCAATTGTAATAGAATTCTCCCAAGCACTTTTGATCAAAGCACACACCCCTTTCTCTTTTAACCAGCCAGCCTCTAATATGAAGGGCTTAGGACCGCCAGAAAGGACTTTGGTACATAATAAGATAGGGGTATGGTCAGAAGAGAGTCTAGGCAAAACTCTAACTGCCGCCAAAGGGAAGGACTCAGACCAATCTCTACTCACCAAGAATCTATCCAATTTGGACATGGACAAATTTGTCAAGCTACCATTTATCCAAGTAAAAGTAGTGCCTGAGATAGGCAGATCAAGCAAAACATGGGACTCAATAAAATGATTAAACATTCACATGGCAGCAGTAATAGAGCCCCCAAAGGTACTTTCATCAGGCCACCTGATAAAATTAAAGTCCCCACCCAAGCAAAAAGGGCAGAATAAACTGGAGATACACTCAGACAAATCATTTTAAAAAACCTCCTTTTGGCCCACAGAATGAGGACCTTAGACATTCACCAAACCCCACTGAAAATCAGCAGGACCCTTAAAACCAACCATCAAGAAATTGTCTTTTTTAAAAGAACAGAAAGAAGTCAAAACAGTGAGATCCCACAACATCCACAAACCCCCAGAGGCACCCACTGCAACCAAACCCAAAAATCAACTGATCCAGATCCCCAAACTTCCCTGACACCAAAGATAGTAGGACAGGGAAGCTTGGTTTCCTGGAAAATCAAAATAGCAGGTTTAAAAAGAGAAACTAAAAATAAAACGTCATTCTTACGATTGAGGCCACCCAAACTTTGAACATTCCAAGAGAGAATATTCATCAGCAAGGTTTGGAGGAGGATGAACCTGGATCATCCTTGCTAGCACCAAATAACTTCTTCTCCAGAAAAGCATCCTTCTTCATCAAGTTGGCCGAAGCTTCATCATCGTCCGAGGAAGGATCCGTGCTGGTTTTAATGATCCGGTCTTCATCAATCCCCACCCCTCTAGCAGTCGGGGCAAGCCGCACAGGACCACTGGCCTACAGGCTAGCTGATGATGTTGTGCCCTTCACCAGTGATTTACCTTTAGCCTTCGACTGTTTCCCACCACTCTTGGGGGTCTGATCCGGCAGTGCAGCCTTCACAACCTCCTCAGCCAATGAGTCCTTCTTCAATTTTACTAATTCCTCTACCTTATTTTTTGCAAGAATTTCTTGAAATACCACTCTTATGGGAACCTTGAAATCCATGCCACTGTCAGAGACAATGGAGGATATCTGGCGTAAATCAACTTCCTGCAGAAGAGCACCACAAGAAACCTCCACTGGGGACAAGCCAGGAGCATGACTCAGTCATACACCACTCTCCTCTAGAATAACACCAGGCGACACCACCATCAAACCAGAGCCACGAGCAGGAAAAGCAACGGTACTCTCATGCAAAGGAATAATAGAAAGATGAAGAAGTAAAGGGCGATCTTCCTGGTGGATGATATTGAGTGGAATTGTAACATCCACTTCCTCCAACACCTGATCAAATGCAGCAACCCCTTCATGGGAATCTACACACCCATGGCCACCATAAGTCTCCTTCCCAGTAGGTGAATGAATATCCCTGTCACGCCCCAAGAATTTACAATACTGATATTCCTGAGATGTGACAGTCAAAACATAAATACATCTCTTGATGAGACAAATTTACAGTGGTGAATTCATTCAAAGTAACAAAAGAAAGTTTAAGTACAACTATAATATCTTCCAAAGTTGATCCTGATGAGCACCCAAAATGAAACCGCAGTTATCCTGAAAAATGTTTACCATATTTTGATGAGTTTGTCTACTCAGTAAATGATCATTATAATTCTAAAAATAATCATGGTTGAAAGATATCAATATTTTCAAAAAGGAGATCTATTAACAGAAATGCATTGACAGTTTCACTTTAAAAAATGCATAATTAAGTATAATCCGAATAATTGAAATGCATAGAATATTTTAACGGCAGTGCATAATTCAAAGGATTTCACAAATTACCCTACTGGCGTCCCAAGTAGGTCACCTATATACTCCATCAGCTTCCTGATGGGTCCACTTAATCCCTATCGACATCCCAGATAGGTCCACTTAATCCCTGTAGGTCCACTTATACCTCACCAACGTACCGGATGAGTCCACGTAATCCCTACCGGCGTCCCAGATAGGTCCACTTATACCTCACCGGCCACTTGCATACTTAAAGTATTTCTAAATCTCTTTAAACATTCGAAAGCAGCAATATCATGTACTGAACATATCTGAAACCATTAATAACAATCACTTTCAATAATATTTCTAAAATAACCAGTCAAATATTTTGGGCTCAAATGAAGAAAGGTAGCAGTTTGTAAAGACATTCTAGCATAATTTCCAATCTAATATGTATAGAAAAACTCTTATAGAAATTCAAGAATACAGAATTATCACAATTTATGGGATGTCAATTTGCAAATAAACATTTCACAGATAATGCTATAATTAAATGCAAAAATATCAGTTTTCAAATAATAAGGAAATCATTTGCACATGAATTTTACAATGTCTAAATATTTAAAAACAGTAGAAAGAAATCTCACAATTTTACTAAAGCAGAAATATCACATTTATTTCTAATAATTTTACAGTATCTAAAATTTTCTAACAATAGACAAGAAAAATAAATAAATTTATTTTTCTAAGAATTTACAGCATTTAATATTTCTAATATAGATAAAATATCACGATTTTATTAAAAAGATTATTTTTCAAAATAATGAGGTCTCTTGCGCATAAAATTTATCAGGCCTAAAATTCATGATAATAAGAAAAAGTAATTATTTCATTTCATTTTTAAAAAGAACGGATTATTTTTCAAGATAATGAAGTCACTTACATTAACTCCGAAATTGGGGGAGCATCAGTTCCATCCCACACAAAAACATCGGTACTTTCTATAGAGACTCGATGTGTATAAAGAATCTTTTCCAGGGAAAGAAAGCATATAAAATCAACTTAACAGGGATTGTGATTTACAGGAGCAATTGCATAAACTGGCCTTCACCCGGAGCAACCATCATCACACTCTTTGGGTGGGTTTCAGTTGCACTTCTTATCTCTTTTTAGCACTGCTGCTTCTCGAGGGTACACACTTGTCTTCAAGATGTACTGATATAAGGCATCTGATTGTAACAGGTTCTTGTGACCTTATACAAATTGTCTGTTTGTAATAGGCTCTAGTGACCCATTTCCAATGAATACTCAAACTTTGCTTCTTTCATGACAGTGAAGAGGAGAGAGAGAGATTGTCGAATAACGTAGAAACACCTGAGATGCAAGGTGCTGTACAAGGAGTGTTAACATAAAGTTTTAAGATGGTGGACCTAAGGTCCACCCAAATAAAATTGAACCCTCAAGTATATTAACAATAATATCGTTTATTTATTGTTAATATAAAAGTAGCAATATCTTAACGGTATAAAATGATTATTATTATTATCATTACTAATATATAATTATCATTTTATTTATTTATTTTGTATTTATTTCTGTTAACACCATTAATATTATTATTATTATTATTTTGTTCCAAAAATTTTAGATCGTCACAATCTCCCCCCCTTAAAGAAATTTAGTCCTCTAAAATTGTGTACCTGATTATTGAAAAAGATAGGGATATTTTTCTCTGATATCGTCTTCTCGTTCCCAAGTCGACTCCTCTCTTGAATGGTATTGCCATAATATACGGACCAAAGGAATCTTCTTGTTACGCAACACTTGTACCCTTCTATCCAGTATCAAAATTGGCTACTCAATGAAGGATAGGTCATTCCTGATCGGTAAAAGTTCATATTTCAAGATATGGAATGGGTCGGGTTGATATTTTCGTAGGGATGATACATGGAAGACATTATGGACGTTTGCCAATTCGGCTGTAAGGCAAGTCTATAAGCGACATCTCCGATTCTTTTCAGGATTTCAAATGGTCCGATGTAACATGGGCTCAGCTTTCCTTTCTTGTCGAATCTCATAATGCCTTTTATTGGAGAGATTTTTAGAAAAACTCGATCACCTTGCTCAAATTCAAGATCTCTCCTTCGTTATCGACATAACTCTTTTGCCGACTCTGAGCTGTTCTGAGCCTTTCTCGAATTAATGTTATCTTATCTGTGGTTACCTGAACAATTTCTGGCCCCAAAAGCTTTCTTTCACCAACCTCGTCCCAATAGATGGGTGACCTGCATTTCCTTCCATACAAGGCTTCACATGGTGCCATCTGAATAATGGCTTGAAAGATATTATTATAAGCAAACTCAATCAGGGGTAAATGGTCATCCCAGCTTCCTGTAAAGTCAATGACATAGGCCCTCAGCATATCTTCCAAGGTTTGGATGGTCCTCTCCTATTGTCCATCAGTTTGGGGATGAAAGGCAGTGTTAAGGGTGAGTCTCGTCCCATGGTTGACTATAGCCTAGCCCAAAATTTAGACCTAAACCGGGTATCCCTGTCCGATATAATACCAACCGAAACTCCATGCAACCGTACTATTTCCTTAATATACAACTGGGCCAATCGATCCAAAGTGTACGTCGTGCAAATCGGAAGAAAATGGGCAGCTTTGGTCAGCCGGTCCACAATGACCCAAATGTTATCATGTCTTAAATTTGTTCTAGGCAAGCCAAAAACAAAATCCATAGAGATGTGCTCTCACTTCCACTCTAGCACGAGTAAAGGCTGCAACAACCAAGCGGGCCTTTGATGCTCAGCTTTTACTTGCTGGCATGTTAGGCACTTAGACACAAATAGTGCTACCTCTTTTTTCATATTATTCCACTAAAAGGTTTTCTTCAGGTCCTGATACATTTTAATACTTCTGGGATGTATCGTATAACGAGAGTGATGTGCTTCTTCCAAGATTTCTCTCTTCACACTTTCATCATTCGGAACACAAATCCGACCCTTGAATCTTAGCAAATCCTCATTACATATAGAGAATTTGTCTCTCTTTCCCAGCTTCACTTCTTCTACAATTGTTATAAGCTGATGGTCTTTCTTTTGTACCGATCGAATCTGTTGGATTAATTGGGGTTCTACATTAATGTTGGCAATCATACTTACCACACCATTAATGGATGGAGCCAGATGCCAATCCATTATTTCTTCTAACAATCTCATTTCTTGGATCTTTAGATGAGCTAAGACTCCTGTAGATTTTTTACTTAGAGCGTCGGCCACAACGTTAGCTTTTCCTAAATGATAATGAATTGTACAATCATAATCTTTTAAGAAATCCATCCATCTTATCTGCCACATATTTAAATCCTTCTGAGAGAAGAGGTATTTCAAGCTCTTATGATCTGTGTATATTTCGAATTGCTCACCATATAGATAATGCCTCCACATTTTCAAAGCGAATACTATTGCAGCCAGTTCCAAGTCATGAATTGGATATTTTGTCTCATATTCTTTCAACTGTCTGGATGCATATACCACTACTTTCCCATATTGCATTAATACACAGCCCAAGCCTTTATGTGCAACGTCACTATAAATCACAAATCCCTCACTCCCCTCAGGAATAGCTAAAACAAGTGCTGAAGTTAATCGAACTTTTAGTTCTTGAAAACTCTCCTCACATTCACTTGTCCACTCAAATTTGACATTTTTCTGTGTTAATCGAGTCAATGGGGTTGCGATTCGAGAAAATCCTTCTACAAATTTTTCGTAATATCCTGCCAATCCCAAAAACTTCGAACTTTAGTCACATTACTTTGTTGTTTCCAATTAACAACAGCTTCAACCTTTGAAGGATCAACTGATAGACCTTCCTTTGATATGACATGTCCTTAAAATGTCACTTGTTCAAGCCAAAATTCACATTTACTAAGTTTGGCATACAATTTCTTTTCTCTTAATATTTACAATACCATTCTTACATGTTGCTCATGTTCCTTCTGATTCTTGGAATAAATTAAATATCATCGATGTATACCATAATAAATTTATCCAAAAAAGGCTTAAAGACCCGATTCTTCAAATCCATAAATGTAGCTAGTGCATTGGTTAATCCAAAAGGCATGACTAAAAATTCATAATGGCCATACCTTGTTCTGAAAGCTGTCTTGGGAACATTTTCACCTTTAATCTTAAGCTGATGATATCCAAATCTAAGATCAATTTTTTAAAACACTTGTGATCATTGTAATTGATCAAATAAATCATCAATTCTAGGTAATGGATACTTATTTTTTACTGTCACTTGGTTCAACTGTCTATAATCGATACACAATCTCATGGTCCCATTTTTCTTTTTAACAAACAATATCGGAGCACCCCAAGGTGACACACTGGGCCTGATAAAACCTTTATCTAATAATTCTTCCAATTGTTGTTTAAGTTCCTTAAGTTCTGCAGGTGTCATTCTGTAAGGTGCCTTAGAAATTGGGGCTACCCCTGGCAATAATTCAATAGAGAATTCAATTTCCCTATCAGGCGGTAATCTTGACAATTCTTCAGGGAAAACGTCGGGAAATTCTCAGATAACCGGAGTGGTATCCAAATTTATCTCTTCCTTCCTATCTTCTTTGATATAACCAAGAAAGCCTTGACACCCTTTTCGAAGGAGGCGATTAGCTCGAATACAGGAGATTAAATATGATGGGGAGTCTTCTTTGATACTATTGAAGTAAAATACTAGTTGATTTGAAATACTAAAGGTAACCATTTTCTTGCAACAATCAATACTTGCATGGTATGTAGAAAGCCAATCCATGCTTAAGATTACATCAAAATCTTGAATTTCTAGGAGTATTAAATCAACCAACAGTTTTTTTTTCTTTTATCTTTATTACACAGGATTTGTACACTATATTGGTGTCACTTGAATTTCCCATCGGTGTGGCTACCTCTAGAATGTATTCTAATTGTTCTGGTTCTACCTTTAAGTGGCATGTAAAGTGTGGTGACACAAATGAATGAGTAGATCCAGGATCAATCAAAATATGAGCTACTTTTTGAAAAATAATAAGAGTACCTTGGATCACTGATTTTGAGGCCTGAGCATCTGGCTGGGTGATCGTAAATACTTATCCCTTCATTTGAGGCTTTTGAGCTATCTCTCCTTACTTTGGAAGATGGTGCATTTGTAAGCTAGGACATTCTATAATCTGGTGCCCCAATTTTCCACATTTAAAACAGGCTCCAGTATTCCAATAACAAGGGCTCGATCCATGCTTTTTCCCACATTTTTTACATGGTTCTATTGGGCTTTGAAGTGGCAAGAGCCTTGGCTTCTTGCTTGCCCTTTCAAGCTGTTGTCGATTAGATGGTGTGGGTCTAACCTGACTTTTCTGATTTTTCATCTTTTGGAAATCTTCGAAATCTTTTTCGATAATTTGGGCTCGATCCACTACTTCAGCATAAGTTCTCAATTTTAAAACTGATATTCTGCTTCTAATAGCTGATCTAAGACCCCTTTCAAAAATTTTCACCTTTCTTGCCAAATTGTTAATCATATGTGGTGCAAACCTGGCCAATTCAGTAAACTTGGCCTCATACTATGCTACTGTTCGATTTTCTTGAATTAATTCCATAAATTTCATTTCTTTTTGGTCTCGAATAAAATCTGAGAAATACTTTTCATTAAATGCTTCTTGAAATACCTCCCAAGTCCAGGGTTTATTTTATTTGACCAATACTCTTTTTGCCATTTGCCACCAATGTTATGCTTCTCCTTCTCATATAAAAACTGCCAACGCCACCTTCCGATCATCAGAACAATTCATTATCTCGAATATTTTCACCAATTGCATAATCCATCCCTCGGCTTCCAGTGGGTTTACAGCACCCTTAAAAGAAGGTGGGTTCAATTTCTTAAATTGTTCGACCTTACTCCCACCATTTCCCTTAACTGACTGCCAAGGTGAATTGCTTTTTTCCATCTGATGTTGCATTGGAGCAACCATATTTTTCAAGGCTTTTTGAATTCCTTCCATATTAGCTTCAGCTATTCTGGATCTTGACTTCGTCTCGGTCTGTACACACAATAAATGTGCTTTTAAGTATATTCTTTTTAAATTTCCTAAGAATCTTAAACCTATTGCTCTGATACCATAATTGTCACGCGCCAAGAATTTACAATACTGATATTCCTGAGATGTTACAGTCAAAACATATATACATCTCTTGATAGGACAAATTTACAGTAGCGAATTCTTACAAAGTAACAAAAGAAAGTTTAAACACAACTACAATATCTTCTAGAGTTGATCCTGACAAGCACTCAAAATGAAACCACAGTTATCCTGAAAAATGTTTACCATAATTTGATGAGTTTGGCTACTCAGTAAGTGATCATCATAATCCTAAAAATAATCATGGTTGAAAGATATTAATATTTTCAAAAAGGAGATCTATTAACAGAAATACATAAAAGTTTCACTTTCAAAAATGCATAATTAAGTATAATCCGAATAATTGAAATGCATATAACATTTTAACGGCAGTGCATAATTCAAAGGATTTCACAAATTACCTTACTGGCGTTCCAAGTAGGTCACCTATATACCCCATTAACGTCCTGATGGGTCCACTTAATCCCTATCGGCGTCCCAGATAGGTCCACTTAATCCCTGCTGGTCCACTTATACCTCACCGGCATACCAGATGAGTCCACGTAATCCCTACCGGTGTCCCAGATAGGTCCACTTATACCTCACCGGAGAACCGGATGAGTCCACTTGCCTACTTAAAGTATTTCTAAATCTCTTTAAACATTCGAAAGCAGCAATATCATGTACTCAACATATCACTTAAATTAATTTCACTGAAACCATTAATAAAAATCACTTCCAATAACATTTCTAAAATAACCAGTCAAATATTTTGGGTTCAAATGAAGAAAGGTAGCAGTTCGTAAAGACATTCTAGCATAATTGCCAATCTAATATGTATAGAAAAACTCTTATAAAAATTCAATAATACAGAATTATCATAATTTATTGGATGTCAATTTGCAAATAAACATTTCACAGATAATGCTATCATCAAATGTAAAAACATCAATTTTCAAATAATAAGGCAGTCATTTGCACATGAATTTTACAATGTCTAAATATTAAAAAATAGTAGAAAGAAATCTCACAATTTTACTAAAGCAGAAATATCACATTTGTTTCTAATAATTATACAGTATCTAAAATTTTCTAACAATAGACAAGAAAAATAAATAAATTTATTTTTATAAGAATTTACAGCATTTAAGATTTATAATATAGATAAAATATCACGATTTTATTAAAAAGATTATTTTTCAAAATAATGAGGTCGCTTGTGCATAAAATTTATCACGCTTAAAATTCATGATAATAAGCAGAAGTAATTATTTCATTTTATTTTTAAAAAGAACGGATTATTTTTCAAGATAATGAAGTCACTTACATTAACTCTGAAATTGGGGGAGCATCAATTCCAGCCCACACAAAATATCGGTACTTTCTTCAGAGACTCGATGTGAATGAAGAATCTTTTTTAGAGAAAGAAAGCATATCAAATCAACTTAACAGGGATTGCGATTTACATGAGCAATTGCATAAACTGGCCTTCATCCGAAGCAACCATCGTCACACTCTTTGGGTGGGTGGGTTTCACTTCTTATCTCTTTTTTAGCACTGTTGCTTCTTGAGGGTACACACTTGTCTTCAAGATGTACTGATATAAGGCATCTGATTGTAACAAGGTCTTGTGACCTTACACAAATCGTCTGTATTTGTAATAGGCTCTAGTGGCCCATTTCCAATGAATACTCAAACGTTGCTTCTTCCATGATAGTGGAGAGGAGAGAGAGAGAGATTGTCTAATAAAGTAGAAACATTTGAGATGCAAAGTGTTGTGCAAGGAGTGTTAACATAAAGTTTTAAGATGTCCATCTAAATAAAATTGAACTCTCAAGTATATTAACAATAATATCGTTTATTTATTGTTAATATAAAAATAGCAATATCTTAACAATATAAAATTATTATTATTATTACTATTAATATATAAATATCATTTTATTTATTTGTTTTATATTTATTTATGTTAAAATTATTTATTTTATTTTTTATTTATATTATCTTTTATTTATTTATTTTTGTCCTAAAAATTTAGGTCGTCAGAATTCCACCCACCGTCGTCCACATCAGAGCCATTCAAATCGTCATCCACAACGACCAAAGCCATTCAAAGCCTCATGCGCAACCACCATTCCAAATGGATTCACAGACAGAGGGTCGAACGCAGGTCATTGAATTCCACGCCCTACCTCGATGAAAAAGAGGAAACATCTTTCGCACTATAACCGACAACAACTGGACAGCAAACCTCCTCCGAACTTCTGTACGAAGGATGAGCCACAAGAACCACCACCGCCTTCCTGCTAGAGACACAGAATGGGGACAACTTCCAACGCTTTCCCCCAAAATTCCCCAACGTGAACACCGGCCTGGCTGCCACGTGCTCAAACGCTTTGGGCAGCACCTCAGAAGACTTCCTATCCAAATTGCCAACCGTCCCTTCCCCTTCCGAAAGAAAATAGGCTGAGGTGGTGATACCTCGCGGACTACCCCAGTCCGATGGTCCACACCAGATAAGCCTGTACTAACATTAGCAGGAATATTGGGCACCACGATCTCCGATGTATCCGTGAAACGCCTAACCAGTACCCATATTTTCGAGTCTTTTGAATTTTGAACCTTTCGCTTCTTTTTCTAGACTTCCGACGGTGTTGGTGAGTTGCTACACTTTCTCCTGGAGAAAGCAATACCGGTTGCCGACGGGAAACTTTTCTCCTCAGAGATGATACAATCGCCATTACCATTAGCAACCACAACAGGTTTAGGCAGCAAATCCCTTTTAGCTTCAGAGGAGATAGTAATGGAAAAAGACTCATGCCCCACCATAAGTCGGACCTATTTTGGGATTGGAATCCCACTAAATTTCCAAACATGAATCCTTAAATGACGAAGCTTAATCCCAAACAATGACTCTCTATTAATATCACATAACTCACCCCAACAATTTGCCAGCAAACGACAAGTTTCATCCGATCACGCATGGAGTGGAACACCTGAGCATCTGATCCATCCTCAAATAAGAAGAATGGGAAGAAGGTTTTCATTGATCTAACGAAAGCTGCTTCCCACGAATTCTAACGAAACGATTTGATAGGGCCCTCAATGAATCCTCTTTCGAGCGAAGGAAAAAAACCTATCTTATTCTTCCCCAAAACTCTGACCGTCGGGGTATAATATAGACGCCAGCTTCTCCTAGCCCAGTTGCTCAACCCAAAAATATCGTTTGACAGTGGGGAGAAGGAGCCTACCACTGAAAGCTCTATCTGAAAGCAAACCAGCTGAGAGATCGAACCGCACCGCTGCTACCCGTAGCAGAAGACCATCCTGTTCATCACCATTACCCTCTCCAGCCTCCATCCTGGACAATTGGTTTCATAACCTTTAAATTCAACAGATGAAGCTCAAACTTTATGCGCTATAATTAATTAACTTTGAATGAGCAAATATGCACACATCCTAAAACAGTACCCGTTGAATGAGCCTTTTTTTTTTTTGGTACAAGAAAAGTTTTAGAGTGAATTCCTTAAATTAATAAGGCAATGAAAACTTCCATTAAATAAAAGTCGTTGAAATCCTTAAAGATAAGCCCTGCAAAAAGTTTAAATATTTCATTTTTACGTTTTGATAATTAGTATGCGGTAAATTTACAAAATGTATTCTTTAACTTTTGAAGAATCTTTAAAAATAAATTATGAAAATTATTTAAAAAACTAAAAAAACGAACTACTCATATAAATTAATGTTTTACTACAAAATTAATCAAAATAAGACAAAAGGCATATTTTTAAATTTTGAAAATCCAAAATTAAGAATTTTTGGTTTTCTAAAAAAACATAATTCTTAATTTCTGATTTTTCAAATCAAATAATTAGGAAAAGTTTTTTTTTGTTCTGATAAAATTCATACCAATTTTTTTAAAAAGATAGATTTCTAATTTTGGCCTAAAAATAATATAGTGAAGTATCAAATTAATTTACATTTGTTCTTCCAGAAGTTAACACTTTTGGATTTAGGATATTTTAAACAAAAATTTCAAAAATCCAAAATAAAAAATAAAAAAAAATAAGTTTTTCCAAAATGTCGGATATTAAATTTCCAAAGTTAAGAAATATGATAGAAGAAAATTCTTTATTTACAAATTTTCAAATTATGATCATCAGAAATTGAAGAAATCTTAATCCAATTTCTTGCTTATTCAATATAAGCTAACTCCAAATACACGGAACATACTCATTTAATTTAAATTCTCGGTTCATTAATTATTTATTGTTGTGCAATACTTGTCTATAACTACCAAGAATTATTGGAATTTAAATGTGATAAAGAATAACATGTTTAATTTTTTTATTTTATGATTATAAAATAACTTAATTTTTATTTCGGATTTTCCAATTTCATTTTTTTTCTAATTTTTTAATAATGAAATCCAATTAAGTTATTTTTATAGTAATATTGGGAATACAAAATAAGAAAAAAAAAATTAAAGTTTTTTCTTAATTGGAGATATTAAAATTCCAAAATTAAGAGATGTGCTAATTTTTTAATTAAAATTCTTAAATGTAAAAATTTTAAGATTATGAGCATCCAAAATTGAAGAGACCTTAATCCAATTTGTTATTTTTTATTTTTTACTTTTAAAGTATGTTTATTCAATATAAATTAGCTCCAAATTCATGCAACTGAGTCATTTAATTTTAATACTCGATTCATTAACTATGTATTGTTGTCTAACACATGACAATCTGATATAACTTCGAACAATTATTGGAATATAAATTTATGATAAGAAATAACAATATCTTTTTGGAAAAAGTTTTTATACTTCCCTTGCGGCGTAGAAGATCTATGCTTCCCCTACCATCCAGCCATCCAATTTTGATCAAGAGACCCACTCACTGTTTGATCTTAGATCCGACGTATCAAAGTATTTTATTTTTAGTGTTTTTTATACAAATTATATGAATATGAAATTTGGTACATGCCATCTTCTAATTGGGGTGCACCTATAAAAAATATTGAAACATAAATTTTCGATAAAATATAATGACCAAAATACCTCTTGAAACTTTTAAGGGTATTTTGTTTTTTTTTTTTAATGAAAATAATTTTTTATATTTTTTGCTAATACGAGTTTAATAGAGGATTGGACGTCCAAAATTTGGTGTAAAAATAGTTTATAGAAAAAAAAAAAAATTAGTGTAGAGACGTGATATTATGATTGGAGCAATTTTAGCTCTCCATTCAGAATGAACAGCTAGATAAGGGGAAGTATATAAGTTTTATACTGTAGGGGAAGCGTAGAAAGCTTGCCCATCTTTTTGTACTCAATGATTATAAAAATAACTTATTCTTTTATTTCGTATTTTTAATTTTAGATAATTAGGAAAGTCGTTAATTTCTAATTTTTTAATCATAAAATCTTGCGATTAATGATTATTAATTTCTGGATTTGCATATCCAAAAATTAGGAAAAGCTTTTTTTATATATATTCAAATTTATCTAAAAATTATTTTGAAAAGAAAGTCATAATTTTTCTAGATTATGCTTATAAGAAGGAAAATTAAGAGAGACTATAATAGAAATTCAACTAAACAAATTTATAAGCAACAATAATAATAAAAAAAGTACCCTAATTATAATTTTGTGATGATAAGTTGAATACCAATAATAAAAAATAACAGTAGATTGAGAGAGGGTGTTATACAAATCATTTAAAATATCATGTAATGCAGGTATAATTATTTGTAGATGTGGTTTTAACAATCATCATTAACAAATCACTCATTATTTTGAAATTCATACGATAGAAAAACTTTAGAGAGAGAAAATGTTGTACGTGAAATAAAGACTAATGTGATTTTGTTGGGAATATATATTTTATTTTCTTCTTTTCAGCCCTTTTTTTTTCTTTTTTTTTTCTTTTGACAAATATCACAACAAATAGTCTTATTACAATAACTTTTGCTTCACATAAAATAAAACTAACAAATCCAAGATCTTACAAACCTTGATGCCACTTCTTATGCTTCAGAATATAAAGATTGAATTGTAATAAATAAAATTGAGAGTGTCGGAGATTACCTCAACCAGACTTATTACACCCCATACCGAGTCACCACCATCTGATGACGCGGAATCGACAATCTTGCTTCAATCACAACCAAAAAAGCAATTTTAGGCCAAACTTTTATATAGAACTATAAACTCCCCCTTTTTATCACAAATCTTTTAACCTAGGTCCAAACTCCCAAAGACCTAGTTGAGCATATCCTCTACACGTAACCTTTAGGTTTAATCAAGATGAGAGAGAATGGGAGATATCCTAGGGTTGGGGCGTGCCCCCTCTATGAGCACAGAAAGAGAAGATGTTAGAGAGAGAAACCTTGAGAGTGGTGAGAGAGTGGGGCATGCCCCTTAGAGAGGGAGAGAGAGTTTAGAAAGAGAGAGAAATTGGTGCACATAATAGAGGAGGGAAGGTCCTCTATTTATAGAAAAAATTAGGTATAAGGTTTCTTAAGGTTTCCCATAGTTTGCCTCTTAAGTGAGAATGAACATGGACCATCGATCAAATGTGACTTGTGGGGTGAGAGATCTGAGTCATCCATTCCATAGATGAACCATCAATATTACAAAAGGTGCCTGAACCATTATATTCATTTTTTAAACCATTTTCCCATCAATAGAAATTAAATAAATTAAATCCAATCAAAATATTGTGTATACCATAAAATAGCTAAGCCTTCTCATACTTTCCACCAAATCTTTCGAAATATATCAAATCAATATCTAGTCAATATATTCCAACCATATGACCGCATGTCATATCTCACAAAATAAGGAAAGAGAACAAAGGGATGGGGGGTGCCACCTTAGAAGGGGCTTCATGGGCCCCACCTCCAACAACTATAGTGGGCCCATTTGTACAATGGGCACCCATGAATTATATATATATATATATATATATATATATATATAAACTAAAAATAATTTTAGAATATTATTTGAACATTTAAAACATTATAAAATCAATATATTTACTTTCATAAGCTCAACTTTTATAAATAAAATATCCAAAGATTTATAAAAATTTAAATAATAATTCTAAAATAATATTTATCATAAAACAAACATAATTAAACTAGTATAATGGGTAAATGATCCATATGGCTTAGGAATCAACAATCATGGGACACTCTACCTTCAATTGTAGACTACAAACCACACTTGCTTTATCAAACTGACCTAGTGTTTCCCATGACCCACAGTCCAAGCAGGGACTCAGTAGTGAGTCACCAAAGTTTGGCAAATGATCCAAGGGTTGCAATCCCAGTCTGTGGATTTCAGGTTCTCCCTTAGATACAGGTCAATGTCACCTAAACCTGATACGACTACAGCTCCTATGGCGCATAGAGGTATCTCTCGTACAAGCATACGCTTTACCCTGAAATGTGGCTTACTTTCCTGAAACGGTCTATCAATATGCATGTCGTGTGATGATACATAGATGAGGCTTTGGCCCTCGTCTCTGAAGGCCACCATCACACACAAGGGTCACATAGTCCCTCGGCTCCATCATCCGGGCATACTCGGACCTCATCAAGGGATGACCTATTAGAACCCTTATCGGTTTATACTCTAAACCCAGGTAACAAGGGTTTTTCCTAAGTGATTGGCCTAGATCGTCAAGCACAATCTGGTATCAGCAACTATCGTTTACTTAGTATAGTCCACGAGAGACCACGCTCCCACTGAGTTTATGTTCCATCATATCAAATGTTTCATCAAGCCTTTAAAGGCCACATAAACCCAACATTATGTACCGTGGATGGAAGATGAGATCGAAGAATGAGCAGTCCACTCTATGAGATAATGACAGTAAATGTAGAGGCTCTTCAAGATAACTACCTGTGTTTAAAGGGCAAGCTTTCTATGCTTCCCCTACAGAATAAAACTTATATACTTCCCTTTATCCAAGTGTCCATTCTAAATAGAGGGCTAAGATTGCCCCAATCACAATGTCACGTCTCTACACTATTTTATTTTTTATTTTTTTCTATAAACTATTTTGACACCAAATTTTGGATGTCTAATCCTCTATTAAACTTGTACTAGCGAAAAATATAAAAAAAATATTTTCAAAAAAATAAAATGACCAAAATATTTGTATAGTTTATCGAAAATTTTTTTTTTAATATTTTTTATAGGTGCGCCCCAATGAGAAGATGACACGTACCAAATTTCATATTCATACAATTTGTATAAAAAAAGCTAACAATAAAATACTTTCGAGATGTTGGATCTAAGATCAAACGATGAATGGCTCTCTTGATCAAAATTGGACGGTTGGATGGTAGGGGAAGCATAGATCTTCGATGATGTAGGGCAAGTATAAAAACCTTTCCCGTATTGATACAAATAATATTATGGCTATTTTAATTTTTAATTATTCTTTTGTTTATCTCTTCAAGAATAGAGTGCACATGGATAATTAGGTGGACATGAATTTATCTTGTGCATATTAATCAATTGGATTGGGTCAGTTTAAGAGTATAAATAGGGAAGAGAGAGGAAATAGGGAAAAAGAGATAAAATAGGACAAGTGTAAAGAGAGTTTTTCTTATTAATGTTTATCTTATTTTTAGTCTATTTAAAGGGAGGTTTCCCTTCATTGTAAAAGATGTTGATGAGTTAATAAAATTTGATCTCGTGAAGAGATTTTTTGCGGTGGATTCCCTTGCAGACTTTGAGATAGGGTATATTCTCTCAACCTTAGGGTGAATTCCCTTGTAGACCCTGAGATAGGGTATATTCTCTCAATCATTTTCGTTTTATTTTTTTGTTATTATTCTTTCCATCAAAGCTGCGTCAATTGGTATCAGAGCAAGTCCGATCTTGAGAGCAAGTTAGATCTTAAGAGCAAGTTAGATCAGAGCAACTTAGGTCCAGATTTTACAATGCCACAAAAAACGAATCAAGCTAATCCTGCTCCTATGGATGATTGTTGGGGACAAGTTATAAAAATTTTTACTAAAGCTCTAGAGGATTTTCGAACTGAAATACGTGAAATGAATCAAGAAATGAATAAGAGATTGCAGCGGTTGGAGAACAATCTTCCTCGTGAAGAAGGTACTCACAACCACATTCATCTTGCACCAGTAATTCTACGACAAATCCAGGGTGTTGATTTCAAGCATATTGAAGAACTTTATAAGCCAGATTCACTGTGTTCTATAGATAAGCTAGATCCGCCACATCCTATAAAACGACCACCAAATTTTGACATTAAAATCGATCTCCCAAAATTTCATAGTCACACGTGTTCATCAATTGAACTTGGTGTTTTTTGGAGCTGTACCCATTCCTGGTTAGGAATAATCAGCCCAAGCTCGTTGTAGGCATCAGTCTTGAAGAAAAAATATTGAGGCTCATGGTGGGACTTCATCACCAACTTTTGAGCTCGAGGTCGAGCTTCTCCCAGCCCGGGGAGAATGATGTAAATAATATTAGGGTTATTTTAATTTTTAATTATTCTTTTGTTTATCTCTTCAAGAATAGGGTTCACAGAGATAATTAGGTGGGCATAAATTTATCGAATTTATCTTGTGCATATTGATCAATTGGATTGGGTTAGTTTAAGAGTATAAATAGATAAGGTTAAATTAGGAGAGCTAGTTTATGAATGTAAAATAATAAGGTTCAATAAAATGTAGTTTTTAGGCTTTGGATAAAAAGGGATGGTACGTGAGGTTAAGGGAAGAGAGAGGAAATAGGGAAGAAGAGATAAAATAGGAGAAGTGTAGAGATAGTTTTTCTTGTTAATGTTTATCTTATTTTTTAGCCTATTTAAAAGGAGGTTTCCCTTCATTATAAAAGAGGTGGATGAGTTAATAAAAGTTGGTCTCGTGAAGAGATTTTTTACGGTGGATTCCCTTGCAGGCTTTGAGAGAGGGTTTATTCTGTCAACCTTGGGGTGAATTCCCTTGCAGACCCTGAGAGAGGATATATTCTCTCAACCTTTTTCGTTTTATTTTTTTGTTATTATTTCTTTCCATCAAAGCTGCGTCAATTGGTATCAGAGCAAGTCAGATCCTGAGAGCAAGTTAGATCATAGCAAGTTAGGTCCAGAGTTTACAATGCCACAAAAAACGAATCAAGCTAATGCTGCTCCGATGGATGATCGTTGGGGGCAAGTTATAGAAAAGTTTACTAAAGCCCTAGAGGATTTTCGAACTGAAGTACGTGAGATGAATCAAGAAATGAATAAGAGGTTGCGGTTGGAGAACAATCTTCCTTGTGAAGAAGATACTCATAACCACATTCATCTTGCACCAGTAATTCTACGACAAATCCAGGGTGTTGATTTCAAGCATTGAAGAAATTTATAAGCCAGATTCACTGTGTTCTATAGATAAGCCAGATCCGCCACGTCCTATAAAACGACCACCAAATTTTGACATTAAAATCGATCTCTCAAAATTTCATAGCCACGCGTGTTCATCAATTGAACTTGGTGTTTTTTTGGAGCTGTACCCATTCCTGGTTAGGAATAATCAGCCCAAGCTCATTGTAGGCATCAGTCTTGAAGAAAAAATATCGAGGCTCTTGGTGGGACTTCATCACCAACTTTTGAGCTCGAGGTCGAGCTTCTCCCAACCCGGGGAGAATGATGTAAATAATATTAGGGTTATTTTAATTTTTAATTATTCTTTTGTTTATCTTTTCAGGAATAGGGTTCATAGGGATAATTAGGTGGGCATGAATTTATCGATTTTATCGTATGCATATTAATCAATTGGATTGGATTAGTTTAAGAGTATACATAGATAAGTTTAAATTAGGAGAGCTAGTTTAGGAATGTAAAATGATAAGGTTAAATAAAATGTAGTTTTTAGGCTTTGGATAAAAAGAGATGGTACGTGAGGTTAAGGGAAGAGAGAGGAAATGGGGAAGAAGAGATAAAATAGGAAAAGTGTAGAGAGAGTTTTTCTTGTTAATGTTTGTCTTATGTTTTAGTCGATTTAAATAAAGGTTTCCCTTCATTGTAAAAGATGTGGATGAGTTAATAAAATTTGGTCTCGTGTAGAGATTTTTTGCGGTGGATTCCCTTGCAGACTTTGAGAGATGGTATATTCTCTCAACCTTGGGGTGAATTCCCTCTCAGACCTTGAGAAAGGGTATATTCTCTCAACCTTTTATTTATATTTTTTTTTGTTTTATTTTTTTTACATCACGTATTTAGAATGACTTTTAAGCAAGTCTATTTAACAACATATCCCGTGTACTCTTTCACTCGTTTTGGTTGAAAATAACTTGTACCTTTTGTCTTCAAGGTTCTTTCTCTCATATTTTTCTAGAAGCCAATGACTTAGTGGATCACTTAGTCAGCCAAATTTCGAGTTTCCTTACCATTGCTGTCTATTTTTATGCTTTGATACTGGTATTGTAAATGATACTTTTAAGCACACAATCAATAAAAGTTCATAATCTTGTGAAAAAAAAAAGAGAAAAAAAAAGCAATGCAGTCTATGAGAGAAGAACAGTAAATGTAAAGGCTATGTGTAAAAAAGCTTTTACAATAGCTACCTCTATCCGTCGTTGATAATTTTTTTTTTTAATTTTAAAAATAGAAAATGTCAAATATAATTACTCTATGTTTTTGGATGATTACATGGGATTGAAAGGTGGCTTCTTTTTTATGGTCCCCATCTGTTTATTGGGTTATATATAGTTTGTGTAAGGCTAATGTGCGCCAATGCGTGCCACGTCTATATGAAGCCACATTTGCAAGTCTTTAAATAATCAAAATAAAGTGTACCTTCAAATAGTATCGAGAGATGTAGTTTCAATATTAAAATTTTTTTCAGCAGCTTTATAATATAATTTTATCTTTAATTATAAAATTTTAAAAAATAATGTATATCATCTTTTCAGTAGCTTTAAAATATAATTTTATCTTTAATTATAAAATTTTAAAAAATAATGTACATCGATTATAGTTATAAAAACTTGAAAAGTTTAAAAATTGACGGTGTTTTTATATTTAATTATGAAATTTAAAACTTCAAAAATAATATAGATCCATCATATTTATAAAAATTTAAAAATATTAAAAATTAACGGTTCAAAAATATATTATCAGATGTATTATTTTTAAATTTAAAAATATATCTCATGTTCATATATCGTGATGTAGAGATTATCAATTTAAAGATATTTAAAAATCAAAACAACCTCTTGTAATGAAAATTTTAAAGTGGGCTCTAATTTGATTGTAATGAAAATTTTAAAGTGGGCTCTAATTTGATTGGTTAGAGCCGGCTCTATATAAACTTTTTCCTTTAAAATTATCCTTCCCTAGAACGTTATCCCATCGCATGTTAGTTCGGAAGGCTCAGGAAAAGAAGCGCGCAAGGCCAACCTTCTCTGCGTGTAGAGAGAGAGAGAGAGAGAAAGCTCTCTCTCTCATGGCCATTTTAGGTCACCTCAAACCTAGCATTCTGCCGTCTCTCAGTAATGGCGCTTCTGCATTTCCAGGTACTTGTCTATTCCAGTTTACCCTAGCATTTTTGCTTTCTTTGTGTTTCCTTCAATTTTGCCGTCATTTCTTACTCTATTGATGTCACAAGTACCTTTTAGTGCACTTGTTTTCCTCCTTGCTCGATTTCAATAAGTTTTCTCCTGCAATTGTATTCTGGCCTCAGTTTTGAAGTGCTAGTTTTTCTCATCGATGTATTTGAAACAATCTGAAATTGTATTGTCCCTGAAGTATGCTTTTCTTGACATGGAAACATCAGGTAATCTAATGTCAGTTTCTTTCAAGTTTCCAGTTGTGCAAATCACTTCTGCCTTCCATTCAAAGTAATAGAAACCTAGAGTATTATAGAGAGAGAGAAAAGGTATCACATGAGTGAAGGGAACTCTTTGTAGAGAGAGAAAAAGGGGGTTTTGGGGAATAAAGAGATTGAGGGTTTCACTTGGTAAACCCTAGTTTCTTTTTGCCTTGCATTGGACTGGATTTCATCAACGTTTCAGTGACAGTGATAGTCGAAGGTAGCAAAGAAAGTGACGGAGATAGTCGAAGGTACCAAACTAAATCCCTCACAAATCGAATTTTCTTGAAGAGAACATTGTATATTTGTATTATTTGAGGATGAGAGATGGCATGAAGTGTCTGAGCACTTGAATGAAATCAACAACATAATTTGTCAACTTGATAGTATCGTGGTAAAGATGGATGCGGAAGCTAATGCGGTGACATTGTTTTGTTCATTACTAGAGTCTTATGATAATCTTGTTACTACATTGAGTTGTAATAAGGAAGAATACCTCAAATTCAATTCTCTTGCCAATGAGCTTCGAAAGTAGGCATTGATAGATGATTTGATGGGTTCAAGGATGGATGTTCTTATGGTAGGAGGATAGTTGGATGAATGGTTTGGCTCATAGCCAATCAAACTCAGGGAGCATTATGACATAGGTTGTTGGTTTTGTGGCAAGCCTGGCCACATAAAGAAAAAGTATTGGAAAAGAAAAAGGGTAAATTCCTCAAAGGGTTCCAGTTTAGTAATGGAATAGTAAGGTGAAGTCAAGAATGAGGTTGACTAAGTAGAAGAATAAACATCTTATTATATAGAAGAGGAGGTGTTGATGGTGGGATACAATCCCATGTACTATCAAAGTAGGATACTTGATAGTGCAGCCACACATCATATGTGTCGGCATAGATCGTGGTTTGATCTATATGAGCCATATGAGGGCGGTTTGGCATCAATGTGGCACAATTCAATGAATAAGATGATCGGTATATGCTCGATTCACATAAAAATGTATGATGATATGGTTCAGACATTTGAAACTGTGAGATATGCGCCGGATTTAAAGAAGAGCTTGGTTTCACTTTCCCCTGATATGGAAGGCTACAAATTTACCAGGGAAGGTGGAGTGCTCAAAGTTTCAAAGGGGCTCTAGTTATGATGGAGTGAGTCCGGGAAGGAAACTTGTATAAATTGTTGGGGAGCACAATTATAAATGACTTAGTAAATTTGGTTATAGAAGAAGAAGAAGCTTGATAACGGGCGCATGATTTGGCAATTGAAGATCCTGGTGGTGCAAAGCAAGGTCTTGATAAGGATATTCGGCAAGGTGGAGAAATTGAAGATTTGGGGCTTTCACAATAGAAGCACCTCATGAATTTCCTTCGGGCCAATGTACAAAATTTGGTGAAGGCAGGGCCAATGTGATTAGAGTGTTGTATATTACTCTAGCATTGGTTTTGATCATTGCCATGATTTGAGCAAAATTTTCCATCTCACTTGTTTATTGCCTTCTTGATTGGCTTGTGTCAGCCTAGGAAGTAAATGTTGGAATGAAGTGAAATGTGTACTTTGAAATTTAAGAAGTTTGGACAAGTATTGCCAACGTTTTGAGTATATTCAAGGCTTTGTGGGAACAACTAATGCAAAAGATCTCGTGGACATGAGATCAAGCACCAGTTGTGCTTGTAGTGTGCTAGAAATGATTTACATAGAACATGTATTAAGGCAAGATGGTCTCAAGAACTCAAGGATGAGAATGTAGAAGAAGGTGGAGTTTGTATAAGAAAAGCAAGCATAAAGGAAGATGAACAAGACATGCTCATGGAGATTATTGGGCTAGAGAGCTTGCGGCAATGGCCAAGTTCTCTAGGTTTTTCAACAAAAGAATAATCGAATATGGATGACACTTTAAGATGTGATTTTGCATCAAGGTAGAGATTGGTGGTGCAAAACATAGTTATCGGAATGTCCTACTTTGATATGCGATCCCTTTGAGGATTTCGATTTCGTCGCTCTCGAAAAGGATTTCTCAGGGATCTTGTTTTTTAAATTTTGGGATCTCGAACTCCACTGATAAGGATCCTTATTCCTGCTGTTAGGGACCTCGATCCCAATCTTAAATACCAAGACAACAACCAAATTGATGATTTTCTTTGTTTATAGGCAACTAGCAAAGCAACTATTGCTTGCTTGCTGTCAATAATGAGATCCCTACTTTAAAGAGTATACGTATCCTAGATTATCATACACTTGAAGGTTGGTAACAAGATCCAAAAAGCTGGGATCAAGATCCCAAAATGTTGGGAACAAGATCCTAAAAGGTTGGAATCTCAATCCTTAAGGGTATGTTTGATAAAACATGATAGTAAATGTTCATGGTTTTAGATATCTGGATAAAAGCATTGTTGACTTTTCGTATATCTTAATTGTTCATTATCTTGATCATTGATTTTTTTGGTCTGTTTGACAATTAACCATATCTATATATTTTGAGAATCTCTGCTTGCATTACATCACCCTCTCAACATGAAATTGTTTGGGTCAGGTTTCAGCTTCCCTCTCATGACCTCCTTTCTCATGAACTTCTCTCTCTGCTTGAAAATTTCATTCATGGCCTGTGGTTCATTTGGTCATTCAACCAGAACTTTTATCAAACAAAGCATCAGCCTCATCAAACGTTAAACCCAATTACCCATTGGGAGCCTCATCAAACCTTATGGAGCCACTATAAAGACTCCATTACCAATTGAGTTGGATCACTTGCACCATTCAGAGCATCCCTTTTGCATCCTTCTCTTCAGTAAACATCTTCAGCTGGGTCCTCTACTCAATCATGGTGACCTAAATTCATATGGCTAACAATCAGTGTGTTTTGACTAAAGAGAAACATCTAGCTTGCTATTTTCTGGCTATACCTTCTTGTGAGCTCCTTCAATGGCCGAAGGGGCAGCATCTCTCTGTTCTTGAACATGCTCTGATGGTGCTTCTTTTGTCCAGCATTTGTTTTGCCTTTGAAGCTCTTCGGAATGCTTTATCACCTTTCAGAATGCTTTGTCATCTTTCTCACTCAGAGAAAGAGGGGCGCGAAATCAAAACACCAAAATCCAATTGTAAAGAGAAATATAAAAGATTAAATTTCTCTATCACCTTTCTCTCTAAAATCGATGGGCCTTTGTAAATTGTCGTCTCTGAGAAGAAAGAATTCCATTGCGATGTATTGTCCAGCTAAAGCAATGATTTTTGGAGTTTTAAAGAGCAAGGGTTAGGGTTAGGAAAGATGGGAGGGTGGGACTTGTTTTAAAGAAGTCGTTTAGAGAGAGAAAGCCCAAAACGGAAGTGGGTTTCCAGGGATGGAGTGGGGAGCACGTCGTGATGGACTTGAAAAACGGAGAACCAAATCTCACAAAATTCAAGTCTGACTTGAATTTGTAGGATTCAGATAAGTATGTCTTATCTTAATATTAGATGATACTATTTTGGTCAATCAAACAAGTCAAAGACTCGTATCACATCCTTTAGGATCAAAATTATTAAAGATTCCACAATATCTTGAAATATTAGGATATTATGGGGTTGTCAAACATACCCTAACATTTAGGGATCTCGATCCCTAACATGTGCATTGTACAGACGGCGTTTCCAACCATAGGGATCTTTTAGCATTTCACGATCCCTTGCTCTTGATTCCGATCCTGGTACTGTTCCTGCACCTGATCCCAACAACTATGGTATAAAGTCACCTCCCATTTATCCTAAGGTATTTCTCTCAGTCTCTAAGGGTATTAGGTTACCTCCCATTTGTATAAGGTTGAGGCTGTAAACAATCAAAGTAAAGCTCACCTTCAAATAGTGTCGAGAATTGTGGTTTCAATATTGGAAATCTTTGTGATAGCCTTAAAATATATTGTCATCTCTAATTATAAAATTTAAAAAGCTTCAAAAATAGTGTAGATCGAGTAGATATTTAAAAACTTGAATATCTTGAAAATTGACAGTAAAAAAAGGCATTACAAGATCCAGTATTTTCAGAACTTGAAATCCATATTTTTATCATGTCCATGCATCTTGAGGTCGAGATGATTATTTGAGGATTTTTGAGCATCCATACAACCTCTTCTAATGAAATTTTTGAGGTGTGCCTTAATTTGATTGTTTAAAGCCTCACACTAATATAAACATTTTCCCAAGTAAAATGAACTTTATGGGTTATGAAGTGATAATAGAAAGAAAAAGGGTATCACGTGAGTATGAGGGAGGTCTTTGTAGAGAGTGAAAAGGGAGTTTTGGTGAAGAAAGAGATTGAGGGTTTCACTTGGTGAACCTAGCTTCTCTGTGCCTTGCATTGAGTGGGATTTCATTGGCTTTTCTTGGTGGCAACGGAGATAGTTGAAGGTAGCAAAGAACGGAGTCGATTGATAGTTTTTTTGTGGTAGTAAAAATTATTTTGAGCTTTTTCTTTACCATTGTAAGGTAATTTCTACATATCCAAAACTTGTAATTCTTTCATTGATAGTGAGTCATGTCCTTGCCAATTGCCTAGTAGATGTCGCCCGATTTTGGGTGAACCACGTATATTTTATGTTGATAGTGCTTTGATTATGGTCTGTGGTGTGTGGTTGTGCCATTGGAGTTTCTAGTTTATTTTCTCTTGATTTCATCATATTTTTATCAAATTTACTGCACCATGTTCGATTATTGGGGTGTATGGATTTCTTGGAATTGATTTGCTGGTTATAGGTGAGTTGGTTTCAAGGTGTTAGATTTATTGTAGTGGGGGGTTCATTGCAACAAGGAGTGGTCGAGCTAGCCTCGGTTCCTAACAATAGTTGATTAAATGATTTAGACTTGGTGGTCATGGGTATTTGACTAGTTGTTCTCAATCATTCTTTTTCCAATCTGCCTGGTTTAATGATTAAAATGAGGGTAAGGAGGTTTTATATTTCCTGTAATACTTCCAATTCTCCAAATTATGTTAATAGGATGAACTTTTGGGTTTCACCAAAAGACATTTGGTCAATTTTAGAGTTGGTTTGGTAGTTAAGGTGTTCAAGGGCCGCAGCCTACATTACAATGTTATGGTTTGCGTCCATTATTGACCTAAGAAGAGAAAATGTTTCTCCCCACAATTCTTTCAGTTTCCAACTTACAAAACTTACTCCTGAAATTTCTGAATGACTCACGCACTTCTTTTTAATAATCCAGTGTCTGTTACAGTTTCCACTGACCTTGTAAATCTCCTCTTTCCAAGTTAGTTACAAATGCCAGTAATTAGACAATAGATGTTACCTTAAATCCTATAACTCTAATCACACCCCTATGTCCCATAACTGTACAAATGGTCAGCATTGCCCAGCCCTTCGGTGCAATCGTGTAGCACGATGAAAAGTAGTCCTCTGATTTCTAACTCTACACCCCAGAAGAAAGCCATTCCTTAGAGTTGAGTTCTAAAGAAGGTAGGGTATCTTCATTATCAACAATAGTAAAGGCCCTAAATGCTGTTAAGGGAGCTCAACAGTCACTTTGAGATTGCTGAAGAGACACTATCTCCTTAGAAAAACCGTATGGTTTACTATAAGAGGAAGTCTTTGCAATCTAGTTTGTTCATGACAATTAGGGGAAGCATCTGTGGTCCAAGAGGCCATAGTAAAAGGTGTGTATTGATTGCTATAAAAATAGAAGAAAGGAAGCAGAAAAGAGTTTGGGTTGTTTAGTAAGTTAAAACTAGGGGTTATGAAAAAAGGAAGAAAGTTAGGGGTTATGTCTTCTGATATCTATCATGTTACTTTAGATTTAAATTTGCCAACTTCAATCAACCTGTGAGCCTCACCTGGTATGTTTTATTGTTTCAAAATTTTGGGCTCAATACTTTGTGTTTCGGTATACTTGAGGAGAATGATACAATTTGTTAACTTGGTTGCACTATGAGTTCATGGCTGTTAGCTTAGTTTACATTGTCATGCTGCTTATGTTCATCATCTCTTTACCTTTTTTAAATTTTGATTTATTTATGTCTGGAATAGGTTTTTAATCTAATTTACCATCAACTAACTGCAGGATGTAAGCATTTTGTTAGTTATGGTTTGAATTCATTCATTCAAGTCTCCCCAAGAACTTTTCTATATGGAAAGAATGATGTGAGGACATCACAGGAAGTGTTATCTGCCACAACAAATAAATCAGGTTTATTTCAAAAGATGTCATTGCTATTGTCAATACTTGATCTTAGAACTTGTTCATTTAGTTTCTTGTCTCAATTGTGCTTTTTTCGCTACATATGGTTGTTTCAAATTATCATATTTTTTAACAGTCTAAATGATGCTCTGTCTCAGCATCGACAGATGTTGTGAAAGAAAAAGACCTGGACAAAACGTCTGAGGAGCTCTACATGAGTGGAAATGCCATTAGGCAACGATTTCTTGAATTCTATGCCTCTCGTGGTCATAAGGTTCTTCCAAGTGCATCCCTTGTGCCAGACGATCCTACAGTCCTCCTAACAATTGCTGGAATGCTTCAATTCAAGCCCATATTTCTTGGACGAGTATGTATCGTATTGCTTAATTACCTTGATGATTAGGTAGAAATTTGTTGAATACCCTTATCCCTCAGTGACACTCTTTGCTTGTATTTTCTCAACTTCCATTAGTTTTCCACATTGTAAAGTGCAAGGTGTTTTTTGTCTTGTACGGTTTTTTTGCATCACCATATGTTTAAGTGTACTATCGGGATTCAACTGATGGCTGATTCAAGCACTACATTGTCTAGCGTGGATTATAAGAAAATGAAACTAGATTATTTGTGAGTAACATTATTGTAACATGCATGGAAAACTTCCAACATTTCCACTTGATGGGGTTAGTTTACATCTTGATATATCTGAAGTTTGATTCAAAAGCTGAACTTTTTCTCTCCCTTCTAGATATGTTTTCTGGATTAAGTGAATTTATTGCTAAAAGTATGAGATGCTTATGAATATTGAATGTAGTTTGATAGATTAATGGATGTTGTTTGGTGAATGTTGAACTACATTGTTCTTGTTCTTTTGATCTTGGCAGTGACATTTATCATTCTTATCTATCCCAATATTGAAATTATTCTTAATGTTTTTACATAACATGTTAAAGCAGAGGATGGTGCATTTTACGGTGAGCTATTTTGTATTACACTAGTTGTTGGCAGGAATGCATATTTAATGTCTAGCCTTTGTATCTACTAATGGTAGGACTTGTATGTTATCCATTACAACAACAGTTATGAAATGTGTTGTGCAGGCATCTAGGCAAGTTGCTCGTGCTACAACAGCACAAAGGTGCATACGCACAAATGATGTGGAAAATGTTGGCCGAACATCACGGCATCACACCTTTTTTGAGATGCTTGGCAACTTCAGCTTTGGGGATTATTTCAAGAGGGAGGCAATTCATTGGGCTTGGGAACTCTCTGTAAAGGAGTATGTATAGATATTTATGGCTGCTATATAATAATAAAATGTCTTTCCATCCTAACTAAAACATTATTGCTCCCTTAATTAGATATTGATATTTATAGTGTGCTGTGGTGCTCTTCTAATTAGATATTGATATTGATATTTATAGTGTGCTGTGGCAACCATATCTTTTCCCTCTTATGATCTTCTTAATTATTTTAAAATGAAATTATTAAATGCAATGGTCCTTTGTATATGGGCATGTATATCGGATTTTGGATCGAGCCTCATCGACCAATGATTATAACATGAGATATGGATCAACATTTGAGAACCTCCAGGTATCTTAGTGAGTGAATTCAAAAATTCAAATGTAATTGTTCACAAATTTGATTGTTTTTTTCTTATGTCCAACTTAGAGCTACTATTACTTCTAAAATTTCGTTGGTGCAGTTTATCTCTTAAAAGAAGGGTTTGAGAAGGCACTTATTATAGAAATTACACCATCGTAGTTAAGATTGGATAAGCTATCCAAAATTATATTGTCCCAGTCGGCCTTCTTGCATTCAGATTCTGCATAAAAGCTGGTTGTCAAACATTGGATATTTGTATTGTAGTCCTAATGCTTGACTTCTGAGCCAAGAGCTGGTGTAGTGAGTGGTAGGTGATCCAAGGACTTGTAGCTCATTAGTGCAAGCAATACTGATGGTCATTGTTGAAACAGTTGGCCGCCTAGGCAGCCATGCTGCCAAAACACCTTGGGGTGCCTTAGGTGGGCATTCTAGGCATGCTTGCTCCTAGGTACCTGCCTGGGCGCATCGCCCAGGCCTAGGCGGCCAAACTAGGAGGGTGGTTCTTGGGTGGCCGGCCAGGGCTTGCGCCTCGTCCAGGTGTGGAAATACCATTTGTTGAGGGTTTTTTTGAAAAAAAATTGTTTTTAAAGGTGGGTTTTAGGTTCATTTGAAACCTAAACCTGCTAGTGCCCATTTTAGAGAGAGAAACCTACAAAAAATAGATTTTGTAATTTTCATTGGATCGAAGTGTTTCTCAAAGTTACGGGAAATGGATCCAAACATCACTCATTAAGATTAGATTTAGTTTTGGAGTTTTTTAGGCCTATTAGACAGTGTTTTTGAAGATTTTAGCACTAGAAAACATCTCAGAGATGGAAGCTTGAAGATCGAACAATCAAAGTAAGTGCAAAACTTTAATTTTTAGATTGCTTGTATTATTTTGAGATGTCTTCTTCACGATCTAGCTGAAGTGGTGATCCGAGCTGGAAATATGATTATGGATATAACCCGAATCCGAATGACAAAATTTGCATACGATGCATTTGATGTGAAAATGACACAAAAAGGGCCATAAACCAGTTTAAGAAACATCTTGCTGGTATTAAGGGGAATGTTGCCCCTTAACGTTCTTGAAGCTATCAGAGAGAAGATTAACCAATATATGAGTTCAGTAAAACACAAATAGGAATAAAATCCTTGTCATTTGGATAGGTCTATTTCTGATACTGCTAGAAGAAGTGAACGGGTTGGAAGTATGGTTATAACTCACAATCAAACGATAGAAATTGTGTAAGGTGTAATTTTTGTGAAAAAGATACTAATGGGGTATTAATCTATTCAAGAAACACCTTACCGGTATTAAAGGGAATGGTTCTTCTTGTAAAAAGGTTCCTGAAGCTACTTGGGATGAGATTAGACAATATTTGAATTTAGTAGAACCAAAAAAGGAAGAAAATGAGCCATGTTGTATGGAAATATATTCTCCAGGTTCTCCTAGAAGTGGTGATCCGGGTTGGAAGTATGGTCATAACTCGAATTCGAATGACAAAAATCGTATTAGTTGTAATTATTGTGGAAAGGATACTAATGGGGGTATTTATCGGTTCAAAAAGCACCTTGCCGGTATTAAGGGAGATGTTGCCTCATGTAAAATGTTCCTGAGGCTACCATGTAGGAGATTATACAATATTTGAGTTTAGGAAAGCACAAAAAGAAAGAAAATGGTGAAGAGGCACCAGTTAAAGTAGCTAAAACTCATAGGGCTTCATCTGCACAGAGTAAGAGGGAGGTAGAAGAAGAGGAGGAAGAGGCAGATTCAGAAGAAACAGAGAAGGACGAACGTTATATTGAAGATGGAAATGACTTTGATGATGATAGTCTCGATTCTGATGCATATGATGAGGCTTACCCACGCCTTCTGATGATGATGACTGAAGAATGAAGATGCTTGACTCTTGGTATTGACTATTGAGTCCTAGACTGTATATTTTCTGAATTTCTGTATATTTTCTTGTTCTTATTTTTAGTTTTTAGTTTCTACTATCTAACTCTTTTGTGTAAGCGTGTATGGTTTTAGCATTGTATGAAAATATGGATTATGGACTATCTAAATTCTCCTCATTCATGGCAATATGGATTATGGATTATAGATTATGTGTTATATAGTTATACTATTAGACTTAGACACTTAAACTAAGATTTTTCTTTCTACTGGGGGGTCCAGGTTCTAGGCGCCTGCCTAGGTGCTGAGCGGCCTGGATGTCCCCGGCCGCCCAGCGTTTTTTGAAACACTGGGTAGCGCCCCGGTGCAACTTGGTCGAGGGTGGAAAATGGACCACTATCAAGGGCAAAAAAGTACTTTTTACCTGTGAAAATGAGGGATTTTGTTTTTCTTGTGTTTGGGGGGTGGGGGGTGGTACCAGTAGTGCCACCGAAAATAAAATAAAAAAAAGGCATAAGGCCCCTTGAAAAAATAAAAAATTAGTTAAGGTCTATAAAAATGGCTTAGGGCTCAAGGCCCTTTTCTCTTGCTCACAGTGTCATGGGTTCTTTCTCTACGTATAAAAAGAGGAGGAAAAAGAAGATGCCATATAATTATTCGATGTGAGGCCTCTCTTTCACACACGGACCTATATGTTCTCACTCTACATATAAGAAGATGAAAAAGAAGAAGATGACTTCCAAGTGTTCGATGTGATCTCCCCTCCCCTCGCAAGAAAAAAAATAATAACGCGTATCTAGGCTCCCCCCTCTTTTATTTATTTATTTAACATTGCTGATGGCCGTTGGGTACCAATAAAAATTGGAATCCTACTTTTTTGAGATAATATTGTCAACATAAGGGACTGATTTCTAGAAGTAGAAATAGTTGGAAGACCAGTTGTTTATCCAGTTAAGGATATGCCTTTCTTGGTTGTATTAGGGTTCTATTCCTAGGGATTAAAACACTTCATTGTGCGAAGCTCTCTTGTCAAGTGATTGATGACCCCTTGATTCAAATACCCGAGAAGGACACTACTTGAGGATCTGAGGCCTCACTTCTGAACCTAGCAACAACTAGAGATGTGTTAGCATCCATTGAATTTCAGTGGATACAAAAGATGGACGCATAACACATTTAATTCTAATATGTTATGTTTTTCTAGTTGTGTAGAAGATGAACATATTTCCTTTGAGCACTTTGGAAAAAAGAAGTTCTTTTGCGTGACTATCATATGCACAAACTATAGTTGTTGGAAATGCCTGTGATCCGAATTGTTTAAGGAATTGAAATCACTTGTGGTGATGCAAAAGGAGTATGGGAAATTAAATCAGATCTTCTTTCAGTCTTAAACAAACAAAAAACTCGGCAATAATGGAGGAAATAAGTGGCTGTAAATCAAGCTAAAAATGAGAGGAACCCTTTCTTATAATACAAGCCTATCTCCTCAATATATGCCCCAAAATAAAAATAAATGAAAAACCCATAAGTACTCTTTATTCAACATTCTCTTTCTCTCTCTCTCTCTCGCTCTTTGACTCCCGTGCTCCATAAACCCATAAATCTATCCCAAGTCATACAAATCCCTTCTCTCTCCAAGTCAAAAAATCCCATATCTCCTCAATATATGCCCCAAAATAAAAATAAATAAAAAACCTATAAGCACTCTTTATCCCACATTATCTCTCTCACTCTCTGTCTGTCTCTTTCTCTATCTTTGACTCCCATGCTCCTTAAACCCATAAATCTATCCCAAGTCATACAAATCCCTTCTCTCTCCAAGTCAAAAAATCCCAGAACTCCCAACACGGGTAGATCTCTTTCCCCTCACGTTAACTACTTTTATCCACTTTCTTTATCTACATTACCCATACCTATGAAACTATGGAAATGGCTATCCTACCCCCTATTCATTAACTAAATTCCCCTTTAGTCCCCTCATGCCTTAGTACAAAAATTAGCCAACAAAAAAAATAAAAATACAACCATACCACTAATAAAAAAAATAAAGTACAATAAAGTTTGGAATAAATCAATTTTTCTGAATTCAATTTGCATCATCCTCCCCAATTTGGTGAAGACTCGACTCAGTTGGGTTGGCATCACCATAGAACACGAAAATATGTTAAACATTGAGGATTGGGGAGATATTCCATCCGCTTGGCAACTCCAAGTCATATGCATTGTCATTGATCTTCTTCTTGATCCAACGAGGTGCAATCTTCTTGGCTTTGAGCTTTTCATAGGTGCCAACAGGAAACCGTTCTAGTATTAGATACACCATCACGAGATCTCCAACTTTGAACAGTTGCACACGACATTGTCGATTCACAGCATCCTGGTACTTGTCATAGCTCTCCTCCAACTTCCTTCGAACACTCTTATGTAACTTCTTTAGATATTTAGGCATGCTCGCGACATCTGGATCTGCAGTCTCACATTGCAGATAAAGGAATTAAATATGAAAATGTAAAGGAGACATACCATAAACCATTGAAAAAAGTAGTCTTCCCAGTAGACCTATTTGGAGAATTATTATAAGCAAATCAGCTTGAGGTAATATCAAATCCCACACTTTCACATTTTCTCCAACCAAACTCCTTAGCATGTTGCCCACACTACTATTGATCACCTCGGTTTGGCCATCTATCTGGGAATGATAAGCACTATTGGACTATAACATAGTAGTTTTCGCCCATAAAGTCATCCAAAATGGCTAAGCAAACGGGTATCACAGTCTGAAGTAATGGTCTTGAGAAGCCCCATGTAATGGCACTATCTCCTTAAAGAAGAGAATAGCAACCATCTTAGCATCTGTGGTGCTCTTGCATAGTATAAAGTGTGCCATCTTATAAAATTGTTCAGCGCCACCATAGTGGAATCACATCCCCATGATGTCCTAGGCAGCCCCACAATGAAATACATTAAAAAATCAACCCAAGGTGCAGTCAAGATAGATAATGGTGTGTAAAAGCCTATGTTTTGAGAATGTCCCTTTGCCACTTGACATACTCTATAGTTGTCGACAATACGATACACATCCCTTCGCATGTGTGGCCACAAATATTGCTCCTGCACCAAGGCAAACATTATCTCTGCCAAAATGACCACCAGGGCCTTCTTCATGGCGATCAAATATTATATGCTCTTGTAAGTATTAAGAATACATATAGCTGTGCATCATAAAACAATATCCATCAAATAAAGTGAATTGCTAGTAATGATTACTTGAACTGCACTTTGACATCATAAGGCTGAAATATGGTTCCTCCAAATATGCTTCTTGAATAGTTTGAAGACCCACTACATTCAAAACCAAGGTGAGCAAGAGGTATGAATGTCAGCTCAACGCATCAGCCACTCAATTCTGATCCCCTGATTGGTGCCGAATAGTGAATATGAACTCTTGCAAGTAAGCCACCCACTTGGCATGTCGTGCACTAAGCTTCTTCAAGTTACTGATGTGCTTCGATGCATAATAATCAGTATATAGGATAAATTCTCTCTGCATTAAATAATGTCGCCGTTATTTTAAGGCTTGGATAACTGCATATAACTCAACATCATATGTGGAACACTTTCTTCTTGCCTTGAAAACCTTGTTGAAATTTGGCAATGCAAACATTGGAACATGTCGTCTTCTCTTTAATGGTTCAAAAGTTTTGTTTTCAGCTGAAGTCCAATGGAAAGCATCATTCGTCAATCACTCGGTAATTGGGGCCATAATACTACTGAAATTTCTAATAAACATCCTATAAAAAGTAGTCAGTCCATGGAAACTTTGCACTTCTGTTACTGATTTTGGAGCTGGCCACTCTACTATAGCACGCACCTAGGATCTACCTTCACCCCATTTGAAGATTCAACATAGCCTAAAAATCCTAGGCTATTAGTCAAGAAGCTACACTTTTTGAGATTGGGGCCATAATACTACTGAAATTTCTAATAAACATCCTATAAAAAGTAGTCAGTCCATGGAAACTTTGCACTTCTGTTATTGATTTTGGAGCCGGCCACTCGACTATAGCACGCACCTACTAAGGATCTACCTTCACCCCATCTGAAGACTCAACATAGGCTAAAAATCCTAGGCTATTAGTCAAGACGCTACACTTTTTGAGATTGACGTATAGCTTCTCAGCCATTAGCACTGTTAGTATTTGGCGAAGATGATTAACATGGGTATCGACATTTACACTGTAAACAAGTATATCATCGAAATAAACCACCACAAATTGGCCAATAAAAGGTCCTAACACTTCCATCATCATGTGCCTGAACGTTCAAGGTGCATTTGATAGGCCAAAAGGCATCATCAACCACTCATACAACCCACTCTTCGTCTTAAAATCGGTCTTCGATTCATCTCCATCGCGTATGCGAATTTGATGGTAGCCACTTCTCAAGTCAATTTTTGAAAATACAGATGCCCCAACTAACATGTCAAACATATCATCTAACCATGGAATAGAAAATCGGTATTTAACTGTTAATTTGTTAATTGCCATGCTATCTACACTTCCTCCATGATCCATCTTTCTTAGGGGTAAGCAAAGCTGGTACTACACATGAATTCATGCTAACCCATAATCCCCTTTGGCAACAACTCATCCACTTGGCTCTGGAGCTCATCATGCTCTTTAGGGCTCATTCTATAAGCTGGTAGGTTAGGTAAACTTGACCTAGGTATGAGTTCTGTTCAATGTTATATATTCCTCATAGGTGGCAAGCCAACAAGTAACTTATCTGGCACAAGGTCCTCTAACTCCAATAAAAGTGGGTTTAAGAGCTTCGGGCACTAAAACAAGCAGCCCCAAGTCCTTTCCCACAAGTGCATAAATCAGCTCGGTCTCCTCACTTGTTTCCATAAATTGTCGGAGTGAGAGAAGAGCCACACCCTCCTCTCTAGAAGACTTGGGTGGAGTCTCCTCACGCAAGGGCAATAATACCACCTTGTGACCATCCTTCCAAACGTATAGGTGCTATGTTTAGCATTATGGATGGTCTTTCGATCATACTGTCAGGGACGTCCTAGGAGTATGTGGCAAGCATCCATTGGTGCAACATCACACCAAATCATAGTTACGCAAATCTCTCTGTTGGGGTCGCGGTTTCGGTTCCGGTTTCAGTTCCGAATCTTGATTCAATGATTCCGAAAAGGAATCTTCATAGTCACCATTTCCTGGAACTTAGGAGTCCCGATTTTGTAAGTTAGGAATCTCGTTTCATGCCTTTTTTGGAATCTCAATCCCATTATTTGTGGAATCTCGGTCCCGAGTTTTTCGAATCTTGATTCCAACATTTATTGAATCTTGATTTCACATCTGTTTATTCTTGATTCCACATGTGATGAATCTTGATTTGTTATGGTTTTGAATCTACAACATAAAATTCCTCGGTTTGTAGGAGCAAGGAACTGCGACTCAATTAACATGGAATTTTACTTTGACCTCCATAAGATACCTGTTTGATGTCTAAATCTCACTGTACCCATGTGTTGTTTTTAATTCATGCATTAATGTATCCATGTGTGTGCTTGATGTTGAGACTGAATTTCTCCCTTACCACAATGGCTTAAGGTGAATGAAAGCAAAAAAGTAATAATAAAATAAAATAAAAATAATTCATAGTACGTAACGTTTAATTTTCGGAAATGGTTGCCACCTTTTAAAGGTAGTTGGAGTAGAAATTAGTGCGAATGCTTCTAATAGTGCTAAGACTAGCTCGAATCTCATTTCTAATAGAGTCAGGATGGATTGCTTTTTAAGTATAATTGGTAACTACAACACAGACAATAAATTCCATGGCATAGAGAAAATCGTAATTTGTCTGTAAATTAATGAAGTCAATAGCACAATTTAGAAATACATGGGATAACATTTGTATCTTTTGTAGGTAATTTCCCTAGTGGACAACTTGACCCTAAGTTCCATAATCTACACATTGACTTCAAATCTGAGGAACCCTTCTACAAGTTTAATAGGAGACATTTGACATCGATTGCTTAAGTAGCTTCTAAGTCGATAAAGCGAGAGATGTCGTTGATTTTGGGAACTTGTTTATATGGGGCTTCGTTCTTGACTCCATAAAGTTACAAATTGCAATTGCCAGTTGGGATCAAACTTGATTCTAAACTAATATGATTCCCGATTCCAAAGTGGCATGAATTGCGGTTCCACGTACGTCAAAAACTGGATTCCAAATATGTGGGAATCTCAATTCCAAATTGATGTGAATATCGGTTCCCCATACGTTAGAAACTCGATTTCTAGGATTTCAAAATCTCGATTCCTTGGGGGTCAATTCCAAGGAGGCCAGAATCTTGATTCCATTTTGGCCAATTCCTGATTCCCAGAAAATAGGAATCTTGCTCCCCGCGATTCCCATTGCATGGACGTTGATTATGAAAACATGAATCTTCTGGCCAGCCGCGATTCCGATTTCTAAAGTGATTCGGGTTCCCAAGCGTTCCAACAACTATGCTCCAAACCTCATCCTTATAGAAACTACCAATAGAAAATTTAATTAGGCATCAAGAAGTAACAGGTACCAGCCTCCGCGCTTGAACTGTGCGACCTTGTAAAGATGTGGATGCTTTCCGACTTTGAGATTCAACTTGTCTACCATCTGTTGAGAGACCAATGTCGCGCAACTCCTGCGGTCGATGATGGCTTTGCAAACCTTGCCATTACACGTACACTGGGTGCGAAATATGTCAGTCCTCAGCAAACACTCTACTTGTGGGGTGCACGTGGCATTGAGAAAACACGTCGAGCCAGCAATGTATCCCCTTGATCAGCCACCATTTCATTGACCGATCATCAAAATCATCCCCATTTTCAGCCTCAATCACAGGGTGTTCTTCATGGCCTTCCCCTTCCTCAGCATCATATTTGGGTTCTACCAAACTGGCAACGGTGCTGGGCTGCATTCAATGGGGACTCTGCAGCTCGGTGCCCCAGCTCATTGCACCTAAAAAACCTCGGAGCAGCAGCCTCTTGGGCTTGGGTTCGTGCTTGATATCGGAAGCTGGGCCATCTTTTGCTGCAGGAACTTCCTAGATTGTGATGATCCCGCACTGGGTGTGGTTCGGTGTGTGGCTGCCCCCTTGCTTTGTCGTTCCTCCACCTTTAAGGCGGCTTGATAGGCTGCCAGCCCCAAAACATAACATGCTGCCTTTTGACCCTTAGTCTCCTCTAACCCATTACGCAAGGCCAAGCATTAATACCCCTTTGTATACTCCGAAACAGACTCTATACCCTGATGCAACCTGTGGAACTGTTGGTATAATGTTTGTGAATAGCTTGGTGGGAGAAACTGCTAACGCATCCTTGCTTTCATCTTGGCCCATGAGCTGTTCTTTTTTGTGCCGTTTCGAACTCGTGCTTCTTGAACTTGATCCCACCATAATAATGCAAGTCCCTTAGGTTTAAGAGCCATACGTTTGACCACCTTTGAATCATAATTTTCTTTCCAATCAAAGAAGCGCTCAATCGTGGTCAATCAGTTCAAAATTATTATGGGGAAAGATTTTCATAAAATTTAGGGAGATCAATTTTAATACCTTAATCGGACTCCTTACGCACATATCTCTGTGCATCTTGATGCCGATCATGTGAATCCTCCCTGTCCCTATCCTTACGCAAGTCATATCAGACTCAGGGTGGTTGGCTACCCGACACTTCATCAGATTCACGCTCCCATCGATGCCGTCGCGCATCGAGCAAATTTGGATGATCACACACATCATCAGCTTGCTCCCTCTCAAATTCAGGCCTCACTCCATGCCCATCTCCATCAAGACCTTCGCGATTCGGATCCACAATGCAAGAACCTCTTTGTTTGGGGCACTTTGCTATCGATCTCTCTATTGCCGCAACTGTGCAACCATCTTTGTCAAGTTGTTGAACCTTCAGTACAATGTGATATTCTCATGGAGACGACCTACACGACTAGCCATCGTAGTTGTCAGCTTCGCTCTTATATCACTTGATGTAAAAGGAGCATGGGATATTAAATTTGGTATTCTTTCAATCTTATACAAGCTAAAACCTCGACGATAATGGAGGAAATAAGTGGCTGTAAATCAAGTCAAAGATGATAACCTCTTTCTTCTTTCATGAAAATAAACTCTCAACAAAAAAATTACCAAGTCTCTAATAACATAAACCTATCTCATTATATGCTCTAAAATAAATGTAAACAAAAACCCGTAAACACACACTCTCTCTCTCTCTTTGACACTCGAGCCCCATAAATCCATAAATCTCCCAAGTTAGACAAATCCCTTTTTCTCTACGTCAACAAATCTCATAACACCCATCCCAAGAATGTAGGAGATCTCTTTCTCCTCACGTTAACTACTTTTAGCCACTTTCCTTGTCTAAATCACCCCCACCTATGAAAATATGGACATCCTAATCCCTTTTCGTCAAATAAATTCCCCTTTGGTCCCCTCATGCCTTTTAAGTACAAAAATTAGGCAACAAAAAAAAATTACAACCTTACCACCAATAAAATATTAAGTAAAATAAAGTTTGAAAGAAACCACTTTTTCTGAATTCAATTTGCATCAGGTGGCTAGATGATTCTTACAATCGGAATCATCGTTTGCACAATGCATTTCATATGAAGCGGGATTCCTACCTTTTGGGAAATGCTCTCCAATCGAATAGGAATTGAGATTCCTACCTTGTTGGAATTGCGTTCCAATCAACTTGGATCGCAAGTTCCTTAGTTGCGGAAGTCACACACCAAACCAATTGGAACCAGGCCAGAAATTATCGCGAATCTAGTTCCAAAAGGCAAAAGATTTAAGGTTTTAAATTATCTATAAGTAAGACTTCCTTAGTATTGGACTTGATGTTGGGTTTTGTGGCCTTTAAAGGTCTGGAGAGCATGTAAAAATGATATTTTATAGTGGAATATGCACTTCTGTAGGAGTGTGTGTTGACTGACCAAGGGTTGGGCAGTTCATGGCCTTGGGTATGTCTGAACCCTTACCCTTGTGTATGTTGCACTACCGAGATGGATTTACAGTGGTACATCCCTTGTTGAGGTCGGAGAGATGCTTAGGGATGATGTTTGTCAGTTAGGAGAACTCTGTGATCTCTTGTATGCAGTTGTAGGCCTGTGAGAGTCCTGTTCGCACTGTGGTGACAAGTGCTAGACTTGCTCTTAAAGGGGGGGCTGAAATCTACATTCCAGGATCATAGTTTCACTGTTTATTATCCAACTTTGACAAGCCAAGACTATGGGTTAGGGTCTTAGTTGGGTTGGATAAGAAAACAATAGTTGATTATAGTTACTTAGTCAAGTGGAGTGCCTTTATTGTCTCTAATTTTGACCTATTGGTACCAGTCCACTTCTAAATTATTTTATTTTGTTGTTGGAAATGTTTTTATGATTTTTGAAATTTTTTTCAGAATTTTTATTGTTGTTGTAAAATTCATTAAAAGGGCAGTTTTGAAATTTTTAGAACTTGAGAAGGCACATGTGGGGACAAAGATCAAACGCCCACATGTATGTGCCACCCATGTGCGGGGCCCACGTGATCCCTTAGGGTGGCACGCCCCATTTTTTTTAAATATGCCATATTTTAGTTGGAATTGGAATCTTTTAATTTTAAAATAGATTTGATTTCCTATTCAAGTGGGAGTTCTTTTGGTTTTAAACAATTGTTTTAATTATCAGTTTGGTTTGACCAAAACTCTAATTATTTTGACTACTTATAGATTTCTGAAAGATATTAGGAAATTTTGGATTAGTTATAATTATAATTTAACAGGAAGTTGAACTTGGGTCAAATTATAAGGGAATAAGGTTCCTAAAAATCCTCCCACATTCATGATGACTGATATTTTGGATGGATGGCTTTGATTTAATCTCTCTCATCCCACAAATTTCTTAATTATCTTAATGGTCAAGCTGGAAAATAAGATAGGGCTTACCTAGATGATTCATCCTGCTCCAAGTTATTGGGCCCCTCTCTGTCACCACACTTATACCTTGCTCCTCCATGCACCAAATCTTTCTCGCTCTCTTGCTTTCATTAAAAACAATTTCGTTTTTCTCTCCCCCTCCCCCATCCAAAAAGGGTCATGGCACCCAAAATTTGATAAGACAAGGGTGGCACATTGAAACCCTAATTAGGGTTTTGTTTTTTGGAGAAGTAGAAGGGGTATGCCCAGCCATTAGATGATTCTATGCTGTTTAGCCCTAATTTGTTCCTAAGGATTCCTTCAAACCCTAGTTAGGTTTCCGTCCACTCTAAAACCCTAGAGTAAGAGATGTTGCCTGTGAGGGCTTCCCATCACAAAAATTCTAGCAAGATCAAAAGGGACAAAAGTGAGCCATCAAGCAGGGAATCGAGTCTGGGGTATATCAAGCCCTATGAGGGGCTAACTCCAGGCATATTCTATAAAGTCTTCCCGGTAGATTTAATTAATATTCAGTCATATTTTATATATTTTTTTATGAATTTTCAGGAACATATAATGCACTCAAAACCATAGCAGAAGATTGTTCATTACTCCTAGATGTTTTTTATTTTTGATTTATAGTAGTGTATTGTGGCCTATGGAAGTGGAATTCAGGTATATTAATAAGAGATTTTTTTTTTTTAATTTAATACCTTGAGTTCCACATAGCCACTCCTCTACCCCATGTAATGAGTGTACTTACCTAGAGCTCATCTATTATTGGAATCGTTGCCTTTGGCAACTCTCCCCTAGTAATGGAGTTAATGTATTTAATACCATTTATCACAGTTCTAACAAGTACTGGAAACAAGGTCGAGTAACCTTAACTAAATACTTTCCTAGAGTTTCTTGATTGAATAAATAAAATAAAATTACTTTACTATTAATATTTTTTTTGAACGTGTCAACCTTAGTACTATGTTATTATAAAGTAAGAAATTTTATGCATATTCATGAAATTTAGGAATGATGTAAACTAGACTTTTTCAACACCCATAGTGTTTTTCGATACCCATCCTATATTAATTATAATAAATTCTAAATAACAAATTTTTTCAAATAACGTTTAAAAAAATCCAAGCTATTTCTAAAAATTGGAAGGGAAATCTCATATTGATTGAAGGGAAAAGTTTATATAGAGCCAAGGCTCTAAACAATAAAATTTGAGCCTACCTCAAAAAGTTCACTGGAAGAGGTTGTTTTGATACCCAAATATCTTCAAATTGATCATCTCGACATCAAGTTGCATGGACATGAGAAAAAATGGATTTCAAATTTTGGAAATAGTGTATTTTGTAACCCATTTTTAGACTGTCAATTTTCAAGTTTTCATAGATCTATCGATCTACACTATTTTTGAAGCTTTGAACTTTATAAATAAATATGAAAATATATTTTAAGGCTATCACAAAGATTTCTAGTCGTAAAACCAGATTTCTCGACACTATTTGAAGGTAGGCTCTAATTTGATTGTTTAGAGCCTAGGCTCTATACAAACCATTGTGAAATTTGGTGAGGTGGATCTAAATTCTAAAGACATCAGAACGAGATTAAAAAAAAAAGTGGAATCATGATTCTTAACTTTAAGGAATCTGGATCTGTGGCGATTGAAAGAAGTGGCAATGTGGAATTCAAGGCAGTAAAATAAAAATTCTCTCTTTCTTTTATTATTGAATCTGAATTTAACTTACAAGCGCCACAAGATACACTGTAAATAAGAAACAAAGCCTAATGACAACCTAGGATCTTTAATTTTAATCCAAATTGAATATAGACATAATCAGAGAATGAAAAAGAACCTTCCACTAACAATTTTAAGACAAATAATATTCCTGAAAATTCAAATAAAGAAGCAAAAAAATGACTGAAAAATAAAAGCAACAGCCGGGAAGATTTAATCAAATTTGCTTTGGGTTACCCCTATTGGACTTAATACACCCCACATCTGATTTCCTGACCGATGACGCATTATGATCCTATTGGCCGAATTTTCTGAGTCAAAAAGTTTCCTTAGGCAGTACCGCACAAACTAGGGTTTAATATGCGAGCATAACACTTAAGGCTTTCTATAGCCCTTTTAGAGCACCTAGGGCATGCCATAAGGCACCTCCCTATTTTCTAGGGCTGGGTGTGCTCCCTCTTTATACTGTAGCTAGGGTGGTGTGTGCCACCCCTTGAGCCTTATGGGGTTGGCTTGCCACCTAGAGAGAGAAGGGAGAGAGAAAAAGCTAGAGAGATGAGATAGATTGGGGTGTGGAGAGAGTCGAGAGAGGGAGAGGCTAGGGAATTGTGTATGGAGTGGGGGATTTCCTCTCCTTATATAGGCTTCAGGGGCTCCTAGGTACACTTATCCAGTTGTGACTTACATGACCAATAGGAATTTAGAAAATCTATGAGGTGAGAGACTTAAATGAGTCATTCATCCCATGAATTTAGCCATCATGATTTAGGGAGCAATATTAGTTACCTTATCGTATGAATCTTTTACCCATATCCACTTCTTGTCAAATTAGGACAAGACCAATTTGAAGATATTCCAGATCCTTTATATCTCATGAAATTGTAGGAAGTCAAAAGATAAAAGATTGCATCAAAAACAAAATATTTACAACTCCCATAAATAAGGGCATAATCTTTCTCAAAAGATTATCTTAACTAACTTAATAAAACACTTTTTTAATTTCTTAGAAGAAATAAAGAGGAGAGGGATGTACGACCTCATGTGTGAGGTGTAGGCCCCATGGGTTCCACATTCCACTCATGTGGCTGTTGGCACACGTGTGGGCTGGATCCATGGGCATCCACGTGTGCCACTCCACCCCTCCACAGTTCTAAAATCTTTGAACTGCCCCCTGTTAAGGGTGTTCATTGCTGAAATTAATTTTAAAAATTTTGAAAAATTATATAATACATAAGAATATTTCTTACATTGAAATAAAATATCTAGAAGTGGATTGGTACTAGTGGGTCAAGGTAGGTGACTGTCAGGGCACTCCAACTGCTCTAGTTACCGTGATTCTCTACTATCTTCTCAAACCGATTGAACAAGACCCATGACCCATAGTGTCATGCAAGGGCTGATGATTGACTCGTTATAGCCGGCCAATAAATAGTGGAGTGATGGTCCTGAAATGTGGGTTATAGGTTTCACCTCTTAAGAGCAAGTCGCATGCACATATCACTATAGTGCAAGGGAACTCTCTCTATGCATATGTACACGTATCCCATTTCAAGGTTGGTTCCCGGTAATGTGGCTGTTATGTGTACATGCCATGGGGAAGTTTCTTTGGGGAAGTTTGTTGAGGATTTAAACCTTGCTATCAGAAGTCTACATCCACACATAGGAGACCACGGAGCTCTCCTAGCCTCAAAAACATCCTTGGGCATCTCTCCGACCTCAACAAGGGATGACTTTCTAGAAACCCTCAATAGTTATGCCACATGCCTGGGGGTAAGGGTTTTGGAGATACCTAGGGCCATAGACCTCCTAACCTTGGTTAGTCAACCATTACACACACTCTCATGGAAATGTATAACCCTATAAATGATATTTACATGCTCACAGCATTTAATGACCACAAACCTCAAGAAATGTGAAATCACGATTTCAAACCAGAATTGCTTCCTAGGGTGGACGATTATGGTAACTATAGCTCAAACTCCTTTGGGTAAGCACTATACTTTGGTGGAATTGTTGGTTTCATTGAATCTATTATTTTTATCACTCGAAGTGCCTGCAAAAATGTAATTTGTTCTGAGATAATTCTCTTAAGTGGGTGTTACGTTGGCCAATCATGTCCCTCCATCTAGTTACTCATGACTCACACAATCAAGTGTTGCTTAACACGACAAAAGTTTATGTTCTGGGGTGTAGCTTGACATGTTGAAAGAATGATGGACAGGGGTACAGCTTCCGAAGCAGCAATGAAGACATGGGATCTATGGGATCAGCAAATCAAGTCATAGATGCTGGTCCAAAAGTCTTAATGCTGGATACCCACATTCTTAGGGAAAAATTATGGTATTTGATTAGTGATACTTGAATCATACTTGAATCAGAGTGTGGCCCCCTAACAGCGACCTAATTCTCTGAATATTGACTATCAGAAAATTTAGAGCCTTGCGAAGCTGAGTTCTTCTACTATGTTGTATAAACTTTTGATAATATTAACCTTTTCATAAAATGAACCTGTGAGCATGTGACCCTTGTACAGCACTCAAATGTAATAAAGTTTAAAATACTAAGAAATGATGCATGTAGCTTTAACATGTCCAAAAAGAAATTTGTCACCTGTGAGTTCTGGGGGTTGAACTTCAATGAGGATAGTGATATTCTGGAGTGTTACACTGCAGTTGGCAGGTAGAAGAGTATACTCCTCATGAGCAGAAACAAATTAGCACTTGTTCAGCTTAAATTGTTTATGGCCAGTTTTCAGCAGACTTCCTATTACTGTTTGATCTCCTCATTTCCTTGGAAACTTGGAACATATTTGCCAAAATTGATGTTCTACTAGCAAATATTTTTTTGTTGGTATCAAACATGTTTGTAGGGAGGAAAAGCTATAAATTGGCAAAAATGGTACAAGTAAACAGAGGTTAGGCATTTGGGTTTTCTGGACCTCTATCTTTCTTTTTGCCTCCCCTGTAACAAGCTTTTATACTATTCAATGTCAGAAGAAAATTATGACATGTGGTTCATCAGAACAGTGACACCTGTGTTATGGAAATAACTTGAGTGCTTACATCCTTCAGCGGATCAATTATATCTAATCTTTGCAATTAGAATAGACTAAGAACAATTCCATAATTCATCAAACAAATATATATCCAATATTTCATTGCTGGTAACATGCGAATAGTAGTGATTCTTGGATCTGGTTTCTAAATCTTGTTTATGCACTATTTTTTTTTTTTTAATGGAAATCTATGAAGAAATTTTATCACACTTATCATCAAACTCCTCTTAATATATACCCATTTGATGACAATTGTATTCGCTTTTTATAGGTTCATGTTGCCTGCGGAGAGATTATGGATTAGTGTCTTCAAGGAAGATGACGAGGCCTTTAATATATGGCATGATGAGGCAAAATTTTTACTATCAAAATTTATCTTTTTCCTCGTAATGACTATGTTGTATGATACAACTAGATTTCCACTGTGATCTTGTTTTCCTTGTTTTCAATGATAATTGTTTGTTTCGTAGGTTTAATGACATGATTCCGAGTGAATATCTTAGCATCTTCTGTACATAGCTTCCCTTAGATCATGTTCCTTCATTATGTTATTTTCAAACAGTAGATCAACTGAGATAGGGAATTTGACAAAATTACTTAAGTCTTCAAATCCAGATGAGTCATGGCGGCATGGTGGCTGTTGTTTGTAGTTGTAAACCATAAATCTTAGGGTTTCTTGAGCCCTAGATAGCGAGGAAGCTACTAGTGGGGAGAAGCTTTGCAGAAACTATGAACAGGGAATGAAAGATATATCGTTTGGGGAGGTTGCATTTGAATGCAATTGACAGGCTTTCATTCTCTCATTGAACTGTTCTTGATTTGCATTCTTCCTTGAACCTTCATATTTGTTATAGAGGAGGATGGAAGCTGGGTGCTTCTTCAGCGGCCATTGTGGTTAATAGGTACTTCACTATTTCAAAGGGCCACAATTTTTTGGTTTTAAAATGTATGAAGTATTGATTGCATGACCTACTTGGTTTGGAGGATGATGCAAAGCAATTACGACTTTGGTTCTTTTAGTGTGGGCTATAGGTACGTAAAATTCCTGACTGGGTTTATTTTATCCTATTGACCTCATGCTTGGGAGTGATTTGTGTTTTTGTTCTTGCAATAGACTGCCGGGCACTGGAGTTGTTGGAACTTGGAATCAACTGTTGTTATCAGGTGCAGCGATAGATGTCCAGTTTCTACTCATGTTTCTTGATGTGGGGAACATGAGGAGGAATTATAAAACTGAAAGGAAAAGACACCTATGGAAGTTGTAGAGCTTTAAGATATCCTAGAAATGAGCTCTGCATCATGTCGAACAGACACCTAGGTGCAAATTTTTGCTTCCTTAGAAGTTGAGGATGTTTCCTTGCTATCAACAACCCTGTATTATTTCGGGTTCTTTGTTTGAGCCACATAAGCTTCAGCTTCCTTATTCACTTCATCTTGACATAAGGAGATGCTTTCATATCAAACTCCCCCCTCGTTCTTGTTGCTTTAGTAATATTTTTCAGTTTTCATAGACTATGGCGGAAGGTAGGTCTCGGAGATTGCTCTATTGCCCCTGCCCTCCCCCTTCCACCTGGAGCGAAATCTACGCCTTTTACCCTAAAACCCTCACCGCCCCCCCTCGAAGATTCCTGCGCCACCCGCTTCTACCCACAAATCTTTCTTCGCTAGAGTAGTCTCATCCTCCTCTCCTGTCCCACCGACTAAGGTCTCTCCGACTACTACCAGTCCTCCTGTTTCCCCTGCGGCCTCCCCCTATTTACCTTTCTGTATCTCCACTCTGCCAGAGGAGACTGAGAGACTCGCCAAAAAATTATTGGCTTCCCTAGTTGATAGTTTTCACCCGGTGCGAGATGATTTTAAAGGAATCGAGAGGTGGGCCAGAAGCCTTTGGGAGGAGCCGAATTTAGTCTGCAAATGTCTCTCTAACAGAGACTTCCTCTTTTCCTTTTCCTCTCAGGAAGAAGCCAACCTCGCTTTACTCAAAAGCTCTAATCCTTCCTTCACAGGAGCCTCTTACTCTCTCCGACGATGGTCACCAAAAGAAGGCTCTTTCTGGAAACAAAGGGTTTGGCTTACCCTTCATCACATACCGCTTCAATCTTGGTCTCCAGAGACCTTCAAGGGAGTTGTTGCAGCCTATGACAATCTGGTCTCTATTCACTGGATCTCGCTAGAGTCCCTATCGTTGGGCTCCATTTGCCTTTTGATGGAAGTCCTGGACACCACTACGTTCCCGCAAATGGTGTGGCTTGACATAAACAATTTCTTTTAACCTGTTTCATTCTCCTAGACTTCAGCGTCCTGCCCCCCTCCTAACTTCCTACACCAACTCCACCTGGCTCCTCAAATTGAAACCTCGTCTCAACAGTGGAAGGTGGTGACCAGGAAGAAACACAATCGAACGCGGCCTCGTCGGCGACCCCCTGAGCAGCCGCAACAGAAATTTTGGTGCCCTTGCCTGCTGCATCAGAGCCAGGACAAGGGAAAGTCCTTCTCCTCGATTCTGAATGGGAACACCGCAGAAGTGTAAACTGGATCAGACTCGCCTTCGAATCCGAGTCAAGGGAATGAATTGAAGCCTCCCAATCTGAGTCAAAGGATAGAACCGGGTGTCGAACCCGAGTTGAACCAACGTAGAGGGAAAGAGGTTGTCAAGGACAACTCTCCTCAACCTTCTCCGGGCTGGGGTGACAGACTCGGCCCATCGTTCCCCTTCTCCCCTCACACGCTCACGCTTGCCCATGGGCAACCTCTTTTACCCGACCCGTTTGCCCCTATTTCCACCGCCTTTCCCTTTGCCCCTGCCCTTGCCCCTCTTCCCCCTTCTGTCTCCACGTGTCCCCTCGTCTCGCTTAACACCTTGCACACCTGCCACATGCCTCAAGATCTCCACCGTCACGAGCATCCTAGCTCCTGCCAGAAGGTTACAATCCAGCTTACTAACGAGAGGTTCCCGTCAATGCTGTCTCCTCCCGCCCGCTTGTTCCCATCGTCTGACTCCCCTGACCCTTCGTCGGCACGTCAATTGGACATCTCTCAGCAGCCACCTATGTCCTCCCCTCCTCGGTCGGCCTAGCCCCCCCTCATCCCACCCTGCAATCGCAGAACTTTGAGTCTTAGCCAGTAGCTGAGACGGTGACCACCCCGGTTAAAGTTCCCCCTCTTGTCCTCTACCTCCTCTACGCTGGTGCAGAACCTTGACCCTAGCCCACCCTCGTCCCAGTCAACCACTCAACTGGTCGCCCCCCATCCTTCTCCCTGTTCTCTCTCTCTCTCTCTCTCTCTCTTTTTCTACCATGTGAACCTTGACTTCCCTATTCCCTCGGGTCACAAGCCCTCTTACCACCAGAAGATGAACCGAGACTTTTTTCTTGTAGGCATAGTAATTGCCCAGTCGTTGGATCCTTCCCTCCTGATTTGGCAACCATCGTTGTTTTCCTGGCCCCACCCCTCTCCTTTACCCCTCACCTTGTCCACATCCACAGGGCCCAAACCATTCTCTTGGTTTGGTCCCCTGAATCCCCTCTCCTGCTCTTCGCCTACTCTTCTGTTCAGACCCACCAATTTCTCTCCTACATCCCTATTATCTCCTTCCTTCCGATCGAACTACCTCCCTCTCCCTCCCCCCTCGTTCCTGTTGCTCTAGACCATGAGGATATCCGTAATGAAGCCATCCGTGATAGTAACTCCCTTTAGCTTCCACTCTCAACCCTTCCCCTGGTTATCCTCTCTGATCTGAGGTTACCACCGGGAACTCCGAGACATCCATGCATACCCCTGACAACCCTAGTCCAAACCCTCCACCCCTCCCGACCTTACCTTGTGACCTCTACCCTTCGGTAGATCCCCCTATCTCCTCCTCAGTTGCACCTGCTGCACAAACAGCCACTTCCTTCGTGTCCCAAGGAATCGAAGAGGCAGAAGAACATTCTAAAGACAGGACTAACTCAGAGGAAGACATGATGAGAACCCTGTACAGGATAATGGGCTTTGAGTATGACAGACCTGAAGGACCTGAACACAGGTTCATCACGGCTTATGCACATAGTAGAATGCAGGTAAGACTCAGAGGGCAAAGAGAGCGATGCAATCTCTTCTCTTCCCTTCCTTTCCCTAGGAAAGCCATTAATTTTGGTTCCTCTCTATCCACTCTCGGACGCCCGTGGAGGTCCCCCAGACTGGCCTCCTCCCCTACTCTCATCTCTTACAAATGAAGTTGTTCATTTGAAACATCAGAGGGCTTGGACAGACCTCTAAGAAATGTACAGTCAAAGCCTTCACCTATAATTTTCCCCTACCATCATGACCCTCCTTGAAACCAAACTACCAGACCCTTGACCTCAAGCTCATCTGTTGGGTTTGGGGTAGGAGGCCATGCCATTGGGTCTCTCTACTGTCATATGGGGCTTCAGGAGGTATTTGGGTGGTCTGGGATTCTTTCGACCTCTCACTTAACTCCCACTTTATAGGGGAATTTTCCATCACTCTTCTCCTCTCCAATATCTCGGATGGTGTCCCATGGAAATTCTCTACAGTCTATGGGCCAAATTCCCACACCATCAGACATAGACTTTGGGCTGAATTGGACTATATTGCTTCCCTTCCACACCCCATTTGGTGTGTGGGGGGTGATTTTAATATTGTTCGATGGTCCCATGAGAGGAATTCCTTGTCCTCAGTTTCCTCGGACATGAGGAACTTCTCAAATTTTATCAGTTGCAACGAGCTGATTGACGTCCCTCTCCAAGGATGCCAATATACCTGGTCCAACCACAACACCAACCCCACCCTCTTAACACTTGATAGATTCCTTATTTCTATCAAAGGGATGAACAATTCCCTAGATCTCTCTCAATGGCCCTACCCAAACCTACGTCGGACCACTGTCCAATTCTGCTCGATGCGAATGCCATTACCAGGGGTCCTCGGCCTTTAAGATTTGAACTGCATTGGCTCTAAGAGAAGGACCTACCTGCCCTAGTCCAAACCCGGTGGAATTCCTTTAATTCTCATGTTATGGGGAGAGCAGGCTTTATCCTTCAATAGAAAATCCAGCTTCTCAAATACGCTTTCAAATCCTGGAGTAGAACCATTCCTGGGAATTTCTCGCACTTAAAGTCTACCCGACTGGAAACCATCAAGAACCTTCATATTATTAAAAAAACGAGATCTTTAAATGCTTCTGAATAGGAACTTAGGTCCAAGACCAAACTGGAGTATCTCTCTACTTTAAAGAAAGAAGAGATCTACTGGTTCCAGAGATCGAGGGTTTCTTGGTTGAAAGCAGGGGACCACAACACTGGTTTTTTTCACCGGATGGCCAATTGTCGTAGAAGAGACAACACTATCTCGATGTTACAAGTCAACAACTCCTATCTCAACCAACCAGGTGACATTCAACAAGCTTTATTAAAATTCTTTCAGAACTTATACTCTACTCCCCCTGACCCTAGACCCACATTCTCGACCCTAGACTTCCTGACTCTCGATGAAGTTCAAGTTGCTTGGCTAGAACGGCTTTTCTCTGAATGGGAGATCTTTAAAGCCATTAAAGCATTAGCAAGTGGCAAGGCCCCTGGGCCGGATGGATTCCCTGTTGCCCCCTTTAAGGAGTTTTGGGATATTGTCCGCCCAGACTTTGTGAAATTTTTCGAGGAATTCTTCCATAGGGATATTCTAAACAAAGCTATGAATGCTACCTTCCTCGCCCCTGTCCCTAAAAATAGAAGGAGTAGAGGAAATCAAAGACTTTCGGCCTATTAGCCTCCTCAACTCCTACAAGATTTTGGCAAAAGTCCTAGCTTCTAGGCTGCAACGAGTCCTGCCTTCTATCATTTCTCCTTCCCAATCAGCCTTTCTCAAAGGTAGACAAATACTTGATGGTGCTTTAGTGGCCCATGAATGTGTCCACTCGAGACATCTCACCAAGAAACCAGGGCTTATCTTCAAAATAGACTGGGAAAAGGCATACGACCATGCGGACTGGTCAGTCCTGAATGTCTATGGCCAAAATGGGCTTTGGGTAGAGATGGAGGAAGTGGATGAGTGGTTGCTATTCCAACCCTCATTTCTCTATAATCTTCAACGGTACCCCAGTTGGCTACTTCCCTTCCTCGAGGGGTCTCATGCAAGGAGACCCACTTTCACCCTTCGTCTTCGCAATAGCGGCCGAAGTTTTTAGTCGATCCATCTCTCGGGTCTACCAAGCAGGCCTTCTTTCAGGATTCATAACCAGTAGGCATGGACCCATAATTTCTCACTTACAGTACGCGGATGACACCTTGGTTTTCCTGAATGCCACCCATACTGAAGTCAAAACCCTCAAAAGATTACTCTCTTGCTTCCAATCTGCAATAGGGTTCAAGATCAACATAGAAAAATCAAGTATGTTGGGGGTTTCCTTGTCACCTGGTGAAATTAGAATACTCATTTCAGATTGGGAATGTAAAATCCAGGATCTCCCAACTTCCTATCTTGGCTTGCCCCTGGGATTGGGAAAACTCAGAAAGCAGCAATGGTCCTCTGTCCTTAACAAGGTTGACCGACGCCTGGCAGGATGGAAGGGTAGATTTCTTTCTATGGTAGGAAGAACTACCTTGATTAACGCTACCATAGCAAACTCCCCAATCTACCTCATGTCTCTCTTCCATATGCCAGCTCAGGTGGCAAATCGACTTAATCAACTCATGAGGAATGTCCTTTGATCTGGGCAGGATGAGAAGAAAAATGGCCATCTTGTGGCCTGGGATAAGGTCTGCCAACCAAAAGAGAAGGGAGGCTTAGGGGTATAAAAGTTCTTCGCAAACACAATGCTGCTTTGCTAGGGAAATGGTGGTGGCGATTAGCTACTCAGCCAAATGCCCTTTGGGCACAGGTTGTAAAGCACAAGTATAGAATCCCCACATATACCTGGCTGCCCCGAAGAATTCAAGGCCATAATGTGTCAGGAGCCTGGAAGTCCCTTTTAACAGTCCTGGCCACCTTCAAGACGCACATTAGATTCCATCCAAGAGAAGGCTTGAGAGTAAGATTTTGGCAAGACTTATGGTAGGACCCTCCCCTCTCCGTGAGGTCTTTCCATCCCTTTTCTCTCTTGTTTGAGACCAGGATTCGTCAATTGCCCAGGATTTAAGCCTCTTAGGAGGTCGTAGAGTTTGGAATCCTTCATTTCGAAGGAACCTAACCGAAGAGGAAACCGCTGATTTCCAGCGGCTCTTGAATACCCTCCACCCCCTCTTTTTCCTTTCCCTTGGAAGAGATGACATTATCTGGAAACTAACTCCCTCGGGTAAGTTCTCAGTTGTTTCTTTCTATAAAAGTCTCATCTCCTTACCCACCACTCATGATCCCTTTTCTAGAATTTGGTCTACTATTGCTCCACCAAAAGTGCAGACCGTCAACTAGCTTGCCTTTTCACAAAAGGTCCTCATAGTTGATCATCTACAAAAAAGAGGGGTCCCCATCCCTAATAGGTGTGTTCTTTGTGAATGTGAGGAGGAAACAAACCTTCATTTGTTCTTATTGTGTGACTTCTCCTTTGACGTGTGGGGCAGGGTATTACAACTATTTGGCATAGAATGGGTTACCTCCCCCCCCCCCCCCAGTAAAAGCCCTTCTAACCCACAATGTTGACTCAAGCTGGCCTAAGGCAGGAAGAATCCTGTGGAAGGTGATTATAGCTGCTACTATATGGATAGTGTGGCTGGAAAGAAACTCAAGAATTTTTCGAGGCTCTAAACTTCAAACCGCGACGCTTACCTTCTGGGCCTCCAACCATAACTTCTTTGCGGGAATTCCAAGGACGCTCTTCCTCTCACAATGGGCAAACATCCTTCATTATCAACCACAAGGGGTAAAAAGGCCAAGCAACTGGCTACCACCAACTCAAGGCAGCATCAAATTAAATTTCGATGGATGTTCCTTGGGGAACCCTGGTCCAACAGGGGCAGGAGGAGTTTTTTGAGACCATGAAGGCAATATACTCCTAACTATCTCCGAATACCTTGGCCTCAAGGACTCTCACCATGCGGAAGCCTTAGCCCTCCTTCTAGCTTTGAAAAAGCTCAACCCTTCTTGGGGCCCAAGTCTAATAGTTGAAGGTGACTCGAAAAATGTCATCTCTTGGGCTAGTCAAACGAGTGATCCACCATGGCATTTGATCCCAGTTTTTGACGAGGTTCACCACATTTGTAGGGTTATGAACGTCCCATGGCAGCATACTTGGTGGACATCCAACGATATCGTAAATCGGCTGGCGAAGGAGGGCTTTAGAAGTCGGGGTCAGGTTGCTCAAACCGGGTCCACATTCTTTTTTGCACTGGACCAGTGGACCCCAACCTAAAAGTTTTTGGGTCCCTTTTCGTGCATATCGCACTGTAAATCTCACTGTGTATGGGCATTTTTATAAGCCCCATTTTATAAGCCCTATCTTTGGCATTTGCTGGTAAAATTTTGTAAAGAGGTAATCTTATAACCCAATTTTTTGTACAGGGTCTGCTTACCTAATTACCGAGAATCCCGCCTATAGGGAACTCTCGGATAAACACAATTTTGTACTTCTTCTCTCTATAGCAATACAAATGTCAACGTTCATAAAACAAAACAACCCTGTATCATTTCTAGGTTATGGCATGTTGGCCTCTTCACAGATTGCCAGCTACCTTGCTACCCTTCTTATGAATGCAGAGGGTGCAGAGGACTCATTCTCTCTAGTGTTGGCTTCTATTCACTCATGGTTGCCTTTTTGATGCAGTTTTAATGTTTGACGACTAGTGTTCGAAAAGGCATCTACCTGGCCGCCTAGGCGGTGGGTCCTAGTTGGGGTTACCCAAGGCGCCGCATAGTGCCTGCCATCCCTTCAAAACAAAGGCGCATTAAAAAAGAAATATTTAGGCCTCCCTCTCTCTCTCTCTCTCGTTCTTCTCTCTGTTAGGCACCCTCACCATGTGTGAAGGGATATGGCCTCTAGTAGTCCATCTTTCGCACATCCCATACCCCTCTCTCTCCTCTCTCTCTTCTATCTCCTCTACCTCTTTCACTAAAGTACATTTAAGCTTTAAAAACCCCTTTGAGGTGAGAGAAACTAGTGAAGATAAATATGTGGAAAAATAAAAGAAATGGGAGTGTACGTGGATGGAGAAGGAGGGGATACGGGGGCACGTGGCCAGCAAATATACTACATGAGCAACATGTTTCTCAATCTGTTCCCCACCCAATCCATTCGATATTCTCTCTCTCTCCTCTCTTTCCCTCTCCCTTGGGCCTGCCCCTCCCCCTTTCTCTCACACCTCTCTCTCCCCCCTCTCTCTCATTTCTCTCTCTCCCCCCATTTCTCTCTCTCTTCCCTTGGGCCATGTAGTCCGTCCCCCATCTCGATCTCCCTCTGCAGTAGATTCTGGGAACATTTGGTGACATTGTTTAATTCTTTATGTTTAGGAGTGGCACCAATAGGCAATAAAATGAGAGAGAGTAGACTTAGGTGGGCTGGCCATGTGTGGTGCCGACTAAGTACAACACCTGTTAAGAGGTGCTAGTTAGTTCAAGTGGAAGGACTGAAAAAGGCAAAGGATAGACTCAAAAGGATGTCGTTGGAAGTAATCCGAAAAGATATTGGGACTTATGGCCTCACTGAGGATATGACCTTTAATAGAGTAGAATGGAGAACTATGATTCATGTAGTCGACCCCAATTAATTAGGAAAAGGCTAAAATGATGATGATGTTTAATTCCTTATGTGGTTCTTCATGTGGAAGAAGAAAAATTCTGCTCATCACAGCTTCTGATTACTCATGTGCACTTATTTTGTTGGTGAAAAAAGGACTTTTAAACTTGAAACATGGGTCTGAGGCTAAGAGCTCAAAACCAAGGCCATTCAGATCTTCCATGTGTAATTTGTGGTTGAGCAGGCGAATATTGTTCGGATGAACGTTGCTCTGGAGTGGTTGAATGTCATCAAACAACCACATTGTAAGCCAACTGGAGTTGTTCTCTGATCATTTCTTCTTGTTTGGCTGTTTTCCCGTTTGATTCTCCCTACTTCATTCTCTGACACCACTTAGGTATTTCTAAATCCTTCAATTAATATGTTTTAGGAGTGATACTTTGCTTGCTTCAACAAATGCTTACATTTGATCAAAATGATAGCACCATTGAAATTTGTAGCATTGGTGAAATTCTGTACGGAATCTACCTTGTATTGTTAATGATTCTTCCTATGTATTCATATCAATATAAATCTTTTTGTTAATATGCATATGCAAATATTTTACTGTAGTATTATGGATATTTTTCAGGTTGGTGTTCCCAAGGAACGGATAAAAAGGATGGGAGAAGACGATAATTTCTGGACGAGTGGTCCTACTGGTCCGTGTGGCCCATGTTCTGAGATCTACTATGATTTCTATCCGGAGAGAGGATATGCAAATGCAGTATGGAGAATTTAAGTTGACTATAGCATCGTATCTTTTTCTTTTGGGTTCAATAGATAGTATTCTCGTTCACACAAGGCATGCTATTGTTCGGTATTCTCCATGCAGATATAACTTTCACATATTCACAGGATTTGGGAGATGATAGCAGGTTCATAGAGTTCTATAATCTTGTCTTCATGGAGTTTAACAAGACCGAGGCTGGAACCCTTGAACCCTTGCTACAAAAGAACATAGATACTGGCTTGGGTTTAGAAAGAATGGCTCGGATTCTTCAAAAGGTAGCATTCTTCAATGACTTCGTAGCTCCTTACAAAATGGCATGACTTTTTTAGATCATAATGTTCTCTTCGGAAATTGGTTACTTTTTATCCATTCATATCATCTGTACTTTGTTTTCCATGCACACTTAAATAATGGCTTTTGATATTGGTTAGCCATGAGGTGAATCTTAGTGACCAGAATAATGTTCATTGATAGGCCTTGGAAGCGAGATTCTGAGTTGCTATGGGTAATTTCCAGCAATTCCTACTGGTATTTGCAAGCTTTAAAATTGGTCCACTGATAAAGTGTCATAATGAAAGCTGTCCTTTGCTCTCTCTCTCTCTCTCTTGCTCTCTCGTTCTCTCTCTTTGTTCTCTTCTCTTCTCTGAATCTTCTTTGTTGAATAGTGTTTTAAAACCCTCACTCATTACAGGATTGAAGTAGTGCCTGCAGCGAGTCAGCTCGGAGAGTCCGTACTGGACTTGCCGAGTTTTGACCAATGCCCTTAAAAATATTAAGAAATCCCCATCCCCAAAAGTCGGTGAAAATTCAGGAAAAAAAAATAAAAATAAACAAATAGGATAACAGTAAAAATTTAGGAAACCTATGATGTTAGTCATGTCTGATTGATCGAACTCTTGAAAATTCTGGTTATACCCTATTTTGATATTCACACAGAGTTTGAGTTTTTTTGTTCTTCTTTTTTTAATGGTGATAACACAAAGATAGGTGTATGGAGGACTTTTCGGGTTGTGATAGCGCTAGGGTTGTGAAATAACATAAGAAAACAATTTTGGCCAAACCTTAGTTTGAATAAAAATTCAAAAATTTGAGATTTTGTATTTTCTAATTTTATTTTTGAGTTGAATCGGATGTTTGAAACTGATAAAGGATGGAAACATAGGCATGAAGTTTCAGAGAGATCTAAGCTCAAATGAGGGAGAAATAGAAGGGGGGGTGGTGTGAATTTTGGCAAGTTTTCCCGAGTCTGTCAATATCTCACCCAAGCTGCAACAGTTGCTGTGGCAAGTACTGCTCTAGTTCTAGCCCCAATCAAGTTGAGGGTTATTTGGTGAGTTAGGGGTGGCAACAGTTCGGGTCCGGACCTGAAAAAATATTATGGGACATGGACTTGAACTCACCAGATCTGGACCCAGACCTAACCCAAAAATGAAAATATCTATGTATTAACTATATTTAAATATTTTTCATAAATTGGGACCCGAAAAATGTTACCAGACCCAGAATTAGACCCGAATAGTGTTTGGGTCCAAGATTTGGACCCGGACCTGACCGTCCGGGTCCAATTTTTAGACCCATACCTAGACCCGGATCAGGTCTACCCCTCGGGTCCCGGGTCAAGTCTAAGTCCATTGCCACCCGTATGGTGAGTACTGCACTAGTGCTAGCCCCCATCAAGTTGAGGGTTATTTGGGTGTGGCGAGGGATTTTTTATCACCTTTTATAAGCTTCACCGTGAGCCAAATGTTGCGAGAGTGTGGTCTCATGGCAAACTATTGAAGAAGGGTTAGATGATAAGAGAAGTGCAACCTCGTGATCATGCTTTGGTAGTCCTTGTGAGGCTATGGAACAAGTTAGATAAGATCTGATTAAGGATTTAAATGAATTTCAAAAGTTCACGCGAGCCCTATAACTTGGTTTGCAGGCTCGCTGCAAAATTTCGGGATTTGTTTTTTATTCCAAAGGCAACAAGGGTTTGTCCTAGAATGATCGCATCAGTTTGGAACAATATTTGACCCTAAATTGATGAGATTGGGGAATACATGAAGGAGGCTTCCCTATGTTAAGTTCCAAATTGGAGATTTTTTTGTTTTTGTTTTTTTTTTTGGAGAAAGTTAACTTAAATTTCAAATTGGAGATTCTTTCAAAATATAGAAAGGTCTAGCTATCTAACCCAGAAATCAAGGGAGATGTTTCTATAAATTTTCGGTAACATATTAGGCTTCAAAGTCTAGTCATTTTTATTAATTTGTTTGAACGTGATATATTTCGAGATATCGTGTTCCGATTCTTGTAGGAGTGGGGTCCAGGTTGGAAATATGGTTGTCGCCTAAATAAATATGATTGTTAGTTATAATTATTGTGATCAATATACAAATGAGGGTATTGATAGATTTATCTATGTACGCATATGTTATATGTATATTTTTAAGGCTGGAGGCCTCAAGACTGTGGTGCCTGCTTAGGCAGGTAGGCCCCTGAACCCAAGTTTTACGTATACAAGCAACTGGAAAAGGGATAACTTTCACTAATTGGGCCCCTCCCTTCTCTCTGTTCTCTCTCTGTTTGTATGTGTGTGTGTGTTGTTTCTCTCTCTCTCATGCCCTCGCTAAACAGTTGGTTTCAGGTGTGTCTTGCACAAACTGTACTAATTAAAACTAAAACAGTTTACTGTTAGTTCTACTTCATTCTTTTCAGTAAGTAAGCAATTTAGATATTTGTTTAATCTGTGCTTGTACAATGCAGGTGCCAAACAACTACGAGACTGACTTGATCTATCCAATCATAGAGAGGGCCTCAGAGTTGGCAAATATCTCATATATGGAGTCTGATGATCGTACCAAGAGCCATCTTAAAGTGTGATGTCTTTCTTTGTCTTCCTTAAGTAATTACTGGATACGTGGATCACCTAGTTAAATCTGGCACTATTTTTCATGCTTAACTCAATTTTTTCAGGTTATCGGAGACCATATGCGTGCAGTGGTTTTCCTCATCTCAGATGGAGTTCTTCCTTCAAATATTGGTAGAGGTTATGTAGTTAGAAGGCTCATCAGAAGAGCTGTTCGAACCGGTAGATTACTTGGTATTAGAGGTGATGGGAAGGGAAACATGGAAGGTGCTTTTCTGCCTGTAATTGCAGAGATTGCCATTCAATTAGCCACTGATATAGATCCTTATGTATCGGAAAGATCGACTTGTATTCTTGAGGAAATCGTAAGGGAAGAACAACGTTTTGTGCAGACGCTGGAGAGAGGAGAAAAGCTTCTAGATCAGCTGCTAAGAATTGCTTTAAGCAGTGCCAATGAGAACGGAAACCGCAGGGCTTGTTTATCAGGAAAGGATTTATTTCTCTTATATGATACATATGGTTTTCCTGTAGAAATAACTGCTGAGGCTGCTGAAGAATGTGGAGTGAGTATTGATATGGAAGGTTTTGAACTTGAAATGGAAAACCAGAGGCGTCAGTCTCAGGCTGCTCACAACGTTGTTAAACTTTCTGTTGGAAATATTGTAGCAGATGACAGCAAAGGCATCCAACATACTGAATTTTTAGGGTATGAAACACTGCATGCCTTGGCAACTGTTGAAGGCCTTATGCTTAATGGTAATCCAGTAGTAGAGGTTTCTGAAGGAAATGAAGTGGACATCCTCCTTGACAGGACGCCATTTTATGCTGAATCAGGTGGTCAAGTAGCGGACCATGGCTTTCTGTATGTACCAGTCAGCGAGGACGACAGAGGAAAAGGTACTGTGGAGATCAAAGATGTTCAAAAGTCTCCCGGGAATGTCTTTATCCATAAAGGTGTTATTAAGGATGGAACTGTGAAAGTTGGTAGTAAAGTGGATGCGACAGTTGATTCATCTTTGAGACAGCGGGCCAAGGTATAAACTTTCTTTAGTTTATTTCCTTACATGCTTCAAATTTTATTTGCATGAGACTGGTTTCTTTAGGTCTCGCAGTCTCTGGAGACGTTTGCTTCACTCTGCTATATATACATCAAGTAGCACTGTAGCAGTTCGATGAATTCTCCATGATTACTATTTCTTTGCTGATTAGTATTTTTACTAGTTCTTTGATGTTTGCTTATGTATCTACTTTCTAGTTCCTCTTTATTGCCTATGGTTCTCATTAACTGGTTTCTGAGCTCCATTTAGATGTGAAGTTTGTAATATTCCTTTAGTTGTCTTTAATTTGCAGGACTTCATGGACATATGTTGCATTTTTTTTGTCATAGATTTACCTTTTTCTTTTCATCAACACTTTTACGACTACAAGCATATCAATTGTTTGCTCGTTGTGTAGCTGTTGTCATGTGGTTAACCTCTAGGATTGCAATTGTTCTTTTCATAGTAAACCTGTTGTGAATATATTGTCATCACCGTCAGAATTTTCCAGATTACTGATTGCACAAACCATTGAACAGGAAAACCATTTCATGAAAACATGAACAACAAAGATAATGTGCATGAAATCCTATGCTCCCAATCCTTCCTGATTTGTAACAATATAAGCTAATCAGAAACTTCACTTACTTCTCTTGGTGTGTTTATGACACCAATAACTGGGATCTTTGATGCAAATTAGTAATTCCCACAAAGATGCTGGAATTTCTCAATGGAAAGCTACATTTACCTTGAAGCAATGTTCAAAACTTGCCCAAGTCGATTTGGACTTGGGTGAGTTACCCGGGCACAGCACACTTGCAGAGACTGGAATAGGGGTACAGATATGTATCTTCTTCAGTACTCGGGTGAGTACCATACAGACTCCCACTAGTACTGTACGAATTCGAGCTGACTCGGCCAAGATTGTACAGTACACAGGCAAGTTGTTATAGTACTCCCTTGACTACTGTGCATTTCTTACTCTAAAAGAGGTGCAGAAATCAACCACCCTTTCTTCTTCAATTTTGTCAATTGAAGGCTGTAGGCACAGCCGTGTGCTTTGAGCCAACAATGTAGCCTCTAGCATGATTTGGCCCTGCTCTATCGATAATAAATCTTAGATTTGAGAAAATTACCAGATTTGATAGATTTTAGAAAGATTTGCCCAATTTCAAGAAGTTATGATTTCTGTAATTTTTGGTCAATCGTTGATGAAATTTGATCCCAAAGTCCATTCTTGGGTTCTTCATTGAACCATACACTTGTTTCTTATTAAAAAATGAGAAAAAAGTTAAGATTTGAAGGATTTCAGATTTGGATTTACTATTAATCTGAATGTTTCAAGCGCTTGGATCTCCCAGTTCCAAAAGGTTTGGAGTTTCCAACGGAGGTGTGTATGGAAGCTTTGGCATGGATTAAGGCATCGATTCACACAGAGTGCGACGATTGGGGATCGGCCTCAAAAAATTTTCCCTTTCTTTCTTTTTTTTTTCCAATTTAAATTCATAAATTTGATTTATTTAAATTCATAAAATCAATTTTTGTTCCTTGCATGTTTTCTATGTTTTCTTATTTTGTATAACTTTTCTGGAGTTTGGTTTTAACATTTTTTTAGCAATATGGCTTGGGCTGGACTCAGTCGAGTCCACTCGGACTCAACTTGTCACTTGGGCTCTGCAAGGTACCTAGTACCTTGCCTGAGCCATGTTTTAGAGCACAGCATTCAAGTCATCCTGTAACACTGAGCATGCCATGAGGATGAAGAATAGCACTATGAAATCTCTTCCCCATGAATCCAACATGAGGAACATGAAACTTGTAGGATGAATCTCTACATCCGATGCTCTTCTATGTCTTCTATTTCTTGTATATTTCTCATAGTTGATGAAATCAAACATAGGCTGTTGTGCCTGTATTATTCGGATGCCTATTGGTTCTGGATGCCAATTGAAATGTAGCCTTTCCTTGGTTTGAAAACTATTGTGGCACACCACGTTAGGTGATAGGCCATCATGCCTATTAAGGATTTCTATGGGTTTACAAGGGCAAACATGTGAATATATTCTGATGTAGTTGTTGATGTTGTCATAGGCAATTTGACTTATATAGTAATTGATTTATATATGAACCCAGGAACTAGTTTTGGGACATCCTACTCACCCATTCTCTTATATCAACTTTCCCTTAGATCAGCTTTTCTTTCTTCTTTATGATTGATTATTTTCATGGTATCAAAGCTTGAGGTTAAAGATTGATCTAAGAAACTAAGATTGAAAGGTCAAATCAAACCCCAATTCCATCTTCTTCCTTTCTATTCAAAATTCAAACCATAATTCTTCTCTTCTAAAACATTCTCTCTTCTCAAATCCTAATATTTCTTATCAATTCTCAACTATATTCTTCTTTCTTGATTCTGGTTTACTCCTCATCTCAAACTTTATTTAAAAATCCTAATTTCAATCTCCCCTAATTTACAAAAGGATAAAAAAAAAAATCCTACTCTCATATCAGATCTGAAAATACCTAACTCTCTCTTCATCCCAACCTCTTTTATATTAGACTCCTTTTTATTTTTCTTCATACCTCAAATTTCTCTCTTTTCTATATTCTCCTTCCTAACTTGCAATCTTATCTCTTTCCAACCTTTAATTGAAACCCTAGCCTTCTCTTTAAGTGCCAAGATCGTCCTTCTTTATCTTAAATGTGGCTGTGTGCAGATTTTCTTGTGTGCACACATGACAATGTATGTGACTCCAAAAATAAAGCAAGCACACAAGAAAATAAAAAACACAACTTTTCAATTAAGCAAACAAATGCATACTAATTTGGTGGGTTCCGAATTTATTGGATCCGGTTAGGAAGATCCTCTTAGACTGTCTAGCTTGTAACATACTTGCGAATGTCCCAATGGTCCGGCCCTCTCTCCTACTGGCATTGGTCCCGTTTGAGGTATGACATGCTAGGGCTTAGATGGGGTTGGAGTTTCTCTCACTAGATCATGGAAGCCTAGAGATAAAGTTAGGGTTTCTTTCTCTAAAGTAGTTTCTCTTTGAAGTTTGCTCTCTCTAAGGGAGTCTCTCTCTACCTCCTAGGTTAGGGTTTCTCTCTCTAGGAGGCCTTCTCTCTAGAATTCTCTATACCTTGAACCTAACAAATGATCAAGATGAATTCGGGTTGGGTTAGTTATAGATGAAGTTTGAAACTAGGATGGAAAATTAACTTTGTGATTGATACATGGGTGGAAATGAACCTTTTGTTCTGTCACTTTGCAAAAGGCTACTTTTGTTAGGGTCAAATTGAGGAAACTATCAACCCATACCCTTGGAAAGCTTGTGTTCACTCATACCCATCACCTTAAGCCTTTATTTGTTTATTCTCTTGCTGATTTTTGGTCGATCAGAGACCGGGAAAGGGTATTGATCATGGAACTATTTGCACCAAATTTCACCCAAAAACTCCAAGATTTGAAGGAGTTGTGGGTCTGTTGTGGAGTTTATTCCAAAAATAAGGAAAACTCCATTTGCATATGTATTTCGTGGTTCTTGCTCATTCGACCGCCATTTCATCGGATTCTTCATATTTTGGCTTCCTAGAATTGTAGAGGACGGCTCTAGGAACACACAGCCTCAAGTTTCACTAAAAACTCTAAGATTTGAAGGAGGGGAGTTTTGTTAGATAGGGCAGCCAACATTTTTTTATGAATCCCGAGCCTATATCACAGAACTGAAAGTTGGACTATGTGATCAAGCACGATGTATACAAATTGAATTTTTTCTTATTCTTACACCGGCAAGATCACTCACAATGTCCAATAATGTGGTTCTCACTTGCTACCACTATTGAATATAACTCCTTAAATCAAAACCTTAACTCATTGCTTTATGAGAATATAAGAGATCAACAAAAAGTAAAATTTAAAGAAGTAAAATTGCTGGAGATTACCTCAACCGGGCTTGGTACACCCGACATCGAGTCTCTTCCTTCCGATGGTGCTCGGGATCTATGATCGGTCTCTTGATTCTCTTACTTATGGAAAAAACCCTCTTAATGACATATGGATCTTGATTCACACGCACATATACAATATTTTTCTCTCGCATTTGTTATTGAACTTTAGAATATATATATGTTAGGCTGATGACTTTCTTGGGGTTTAAGGCCTTTAAAGTCCGGCCTGTGAGAGCATGTAATAAATATAGTGAATTGCGCACTTCAAGGAGAGTGTATGTCGGTTGATTGAGCTATGGTTGGGTTTCTATGGCCCCAGTCAAGTCTAGAACCTTTCCGGGGCATAGGTATTATTGTTGAGGGTTTCTTAAAGGGTCATCCCTTATTAAGGTAGGAGAGGTACCTAGGGACGATGGATGTAGGCCAGGAGAGCTTTGTGGTCTCCCGCATGTGGTTGTAGGCTTGCACTACAGTGATATGTGTATATGACTTGCACTTTCTCATTTTTTTCCTTTTTTGGCGAGGGGGGGGGAGGGGGGGCTATTGTCCATATACTAGAGATTGTAGTTCCATTTTTTTTGTCCGGTTTTCACTAACCAATCATGAGCCCCTACATATGATTGTGGGTCATGGATCCTGTTAGGTTGGTTTCTGAAGATTGTCATGGATCATAGTTTTTAGCACGGGTGGAGTGCCTTGACTATCACTTTTCTTGACCCATTCGTACAAATCCACTTCTAGAGGTATCTTCGAGTGTTCTGGGATTTTCAAAAACTTCATGAGTATTGTTTTCGTCTTTATTTATGCTTCTGTGATTTTTAATTATTTTTTAGAATTTTTATAAATGAGTTTATTACTTTAAACCCTGTACAGGGCAATGATGATAGCTTAGATATTAGTAGGGGCAAGGTGGGACCAACTTGGGGCCTGGGGGGGCCCACATGGCTAACATGCCTCGACTTGGGGCTTGGGGGGGCCCACATGGCTAACATGCCTCACATAAGTGGGATGCCCCACTAAATCTAACATATTTTATTGTTAGAAAAATCTTGAGGAAATCTTGAAAGAAGAGTTTGGTCGCTGGAAAATATTCTTTTGACTTCGAATTGGATCTTTGTTGTTGAGTTCGACTTCTAAAGTTAATTGAAGTTATTTTTATTGAGCAAAGAGTCCAATTTTTATGGGACTATGGAAGATCTACTTCTAGTCTAACTAGGAGTGGATATAGATCAAAGATTCAAGGGAGACGGTTCCTAGATTCCTTCCTATATCATGATGGCTAGTTTTAGGTATGAATGACTCTGATTTGCTTTCTCTCTCACTTCACAGATTACCTGGTACTCTTAAGCTCAACCATCAACTTGAATCCTAATTCAAGTTGGAATACCCTAGGGGCATTAAGTCCTATATAAGGAGGGGTCCTTCCCTCATTCTCTTCACCTTAAATTCAGACCTTTCTCTCTCCTCCTNTCACTCTCTCTCTCTCTCTCTCTCTCTCTCTCT
>NW_006500178.1:4318682-4354411 GCF_000471905.2 Amborella trichopoda
TATTGAAACCACATTTCTTGACACTATTTGAAGGTAGGCTCTAATTTGATTGTTTAGAGCCTAGGCTCTATAGAATCTGCACCCATATTTTTATATTACTATGTATTTAATCAGGTGTCTAAAATTCTAAATATCTGTTTAAAATTTTCAATATTATGTAATTATTTGATGTATTAGGTTTTTAGATTAAACGTATCAGATTTTTAGATTGAACATATAGTGTTAGAGGAGTGGACCAGCCTGGGGACTTCGGCTTAGGAGGAAGGGATATTGTGGCTGGGTATAGTTAGCTTGATTCTCAAGTCCTCGAACCCCCAAACCTGGAGTGGATATTGTGGCCGGGTATAGTTAGCTTGATTCTCAAGTCCCCAAATCCCCAAACTTCTTCTTCAACCAATAACATGATGTTCGGGGTAACAAGATTCCGATGAGCCACCACATCATTATGTTTGGTTCTAGATTGTATGTTTTAACTCATTTGAATAAAATATTGATATTAATTGATCCTATGAATGTCACATTGAGATCAATGCATTTTAAAATGTGAAATGACTGTGTGACACTCAAACGGGAACTAGACTCCCAATTTTAACATGTCTTTGGTAACTTCAACTCCATTAACAACCACTTGTACATCATTCTTCAGTCTACGCCCTTTATCTTAAGCGTTGGATTGAACTAATCCATTGACACAAATCAAAATATGTAAACCTATTTGTCAAATTTTCACAAATCAACTCATTTTGATTTGTAAATTTTTAAGATACTTTTTCAATTTTTTTTGCCAGCTCCAGGTGGCTGAACAGGTTGAACCAATCTGAGTTGGCCAGTTCATCGGGTGGATTGGGAAGTTGTGTGTGACTGGTTTGGTCCGGTCACCTCACCCAATCCGGTTTTTTAAACACTGCTTGAGATGAATTTCACAAAATGTATAATGATGGACATTTGTGTGGGTATGGTTAATCTCAACCATCCAAGGGAATGGATGGTGGATGTTCCCATGATATAAAATGTACCATGCCCCATTATTGTATGGTATACTTTCTTGTATCCTATAACACTCATTAAATGTTTGCATGAGTATAAGTGTGTTTAAATGCTTGTCTGTACATACTTTATATGTTTCATGTGGGTAGGCTGTTAAAGGTTCGGGCAGGCTAGGTCAAGCCCGGCCTGAAACAGTGCAGGTAGGCCCAGGCCCAACCCAAAATACATGATATTGATGCCCAAGCCCAGCCTGGGCCAGGTAGGCGAGGCCCTTTGTAAGTGTGAAAAACATAAACAAATGTATGTAATATGTGCTTTATAAAAAATGGAATTCTGGCCTGGGCCAGGAGAGTGCTTGGCTTGGCCCTATCTGAAAATATTTCTGGCCTACCAAGCCTGGCCGGCAGGCCTATCAGACGGCCCGAAACTGGGCCTGGCTTGAAGGCCAGCGGGCCGACGCAAGCCCATTAATAGCCCAGACGGTGTCTTATGCACACATAATTAGACCTATTGTTTTGTATACTATCATACAAGTAGTACACTATTCAGTTTGCTGCCAGTGCCATCCACTGTGTGACGTTAGCAGCAGAAGGCTGATGTGAACTGTTCTTCTGCTTAAGTCTGTTATGGTTGTTTGAATGGATGAGCATTTGACTTCTACTGTCCACTGTTGGAGACTGCTCATGATTCCTGTAGCAAATTGAACAGTATGTTACCAGTTCCATCATATACTTTCTCGATGTGTGTGTGTATATGCCTTGATAAGAAGCTGGGACTTAATTGGATACATACAACAATTCTGTTTTTTTATTTTTCTCGAATGATGAATCATTAGAATAATTCTTTCCAAAGTGATAAAGTTATCATGTGATTGTAGTTTTGGCATTTACTTAGTCAAGAATCACAAATCAATCTGGATATTGCTATTGAAACTCTTAAGAAAAAGGTAGCTTGGTTTAGTTGTGTATTTATATCTTCCTATGAAAATGCTCACATAAGGTCTCATCTGCTTTTCAAGTAGAACAGTTAGCAATTTACTCAGAAATGTATGTGAACACATCGCTGACGACAAACTTATATTTTCATGATTGGCTCTTTCAGAGCAAATGGATTCTTATATGATTGGCCGAGGCACATAAAATCTACATATTGCACAGTGTCGTCTGTTAGTGAATTAATAATCTTTAAACTAAATGTCTGAAGCAAAATAGAATTGAGCATTCAGATTCATTAAGTTTGTGATCTGTGCGAGAAAAGCTAATGAGTGGGTTATATTTCTACCACTGCATGTGTTATATGATCTTGAGATGTTAACATGGAGTCCGCTGGCTGAAATACTGCAACAATATATGTATATGAGCTATATAAATGATTAAAGGGAAAGTATAAAAATTGAGACCATTTACCTTTTATACAAGGTGGTCACACTAATCTTGACCTTTGGATGTAAAGTTGGGTGGCTGCAATTATTCCATTGACCAAGCTCAAACTTCAAAAAAAATTTTCTTGAACTTTGTGACGCATCCAAGCTATCAAATTTCACATCAAATGGTTGTAAGGAATTGTGACCATCTTGTATAAAAGGTAAATGGTCTCATTGTATACAATCCCATGATTAAAATCCGTACTACTTTCTTCTGTCTTTGGTAATTATTGTTGCTACAAATATACTGAAAGTCATGAGTGTGGTTTTGTGCAAAGAAATGTCTATGTAATCTTGAATTACGATATGCAGATTGCCCACTGGGGTCATCATAAAGAAGAATGCGGTAGACTAGAACAACAAATGAGAGACATGGATACTTTGAATGATTTTCCATTTACATTCTCTACTGAAGCTACATTCCAGGTAATTGAATTTCTGGTTATGTTTCGGGATGATCATTTATGACTGGCTGGCAGCCATCACTAACACTCTGTTTTGGTTGTACTATTTAAGAATGTTAGTTCTAGGGTTGGCTCTTGTGATAATCATTAATGTTTCATTGGTTACAGCATTGTTTCACTTTGTCCATTTAATGTTTAAGAATGTTAGTGCTAGGGTTGGCTTTTGTGATTATCATTAACTTTTCATTGGTTACAACATTGTTTTCACTTTGTCCATGTAATGTTCTTTTTATTTTTTCTATGAATAGGGAAAAATTACTTATTTTTAGTTTTTTTCAATTTCAAAAGATGTATATATTTAAATTTTAGCTTTAGTAACTGTTTTGGGGATTCTAGGGTTTTTTTTTTTTTACTTCATGAGTATTGCTCATGAGTACTGTTCATAGGTATTATTCATGGATTACTGTTCACAAGGGTAAAATTGTCATTGCAAAGTTTGTGTTTAAGTTATGGCCCATTTTAATTATTGTATGGATATTTAATGTCTTGGAATATTAAATTGTAATAACTAATATGTAAGAGGTGGTAGGCCCTTAAGGGGGTTATTCCATGTGATTATCAGAACTTGAAAGAGAGAAACGCTTAGGCTTTTGGAACCTTAGCTTGGGTATGGAGAAGAAACCACAAGGGTCTTTGGCTTGTGCTTGTGTTTGGCTTATTCCTTACTGATTTTCCTGTTTCCTTCAATTTTTCTTGCATCATGTGGCATAGCTCAGGGTTCCTTCAACAACAAAGCCAGGAAATTACAGACAAGTTTAGGGTTTGTTGATTTTGGGCCATGTTTAGCCAAAATCAGCCTAGAACTTGTTGATTTCAGCGAGGTTTTGTTGATTCTTTAATTAGAGTTTGTGGTGGCTAATCTATGGAAGTGAGAAGGGGCTGTAGAAGGGGTGGTTGCACAAATCCAGTTCGTGATCCCAGAGGTGAAGAAATTGACGAAATTAAAAAGCAAGTTTAGCAACTGGTGCAATAATTAGCGAGCATCATTCATAGTCAAGACTATGATCTTTTCGCCAATGATGTCGAGTACCACCTTTTTAACCTCTGTACTCCGTGTGAAGAGTTGAATGAAGAGCAGAGTGATAGAAGACCTAGACATGGGGAATATCACTCTAGGATTTTCGATTTAAGGGATATTGTTGATTTTGATGCAGTTTGTACCAAAAATCAGTGGGTTGTAGATTGAGATTTGCCTCTAATTTTCAATACAAACATAGAAAAAGAATAGGATCTTGTAGCAGATCTAGTCTACGATGATGATCAAGATTTTGTGGCTAAATACCGATTTTTGACGACGAAAAAGATGGAGATCTCAAAGATATCGAAGAGAGGGCATTGGAATCAGAGTAGTGTAGAGGAAGCGTAGTTCACTCATAAACCGCAAATTGTGGCCTTGGTTTCAGAGTGTAATGAAATAGATGTCGAGAAAGCCTCTAAAGGCTATAAAATTAAGATTGAAGTTTCCTCCACGATTTTCAATAGGAGTTCAAGAATAACCTAATTGGATAAATTTGGATTAATTCTTCAATATGCATATAAGGATTCGTTTCTTGAGGAATTTTTTTTTACCATGAATAATATTTGAGCCAACAAAGAAAACGAAGGTTGAAGAATGTGGTTTTGATGCTAAATTATTTTAGCACACTTTCTCAAGGACGAGTTTTCTCTAACTAGGGGAGAATGGTGAAGGGAAAATTATACTTCTTTCTATTTTTTTGTTCAATTTCAAAATATTTATATTTTAATTTTAGTTTCAGGTATTCTATGGTTTTTAAGTTTTTTAGGAATTCTAGGATTTTTTTTATAGTTCTTATTTACTTCATGAATACTATTTACGAGTGATATTTAAGGGTATTGTTCATAGGTACTATTTCATGGGTACTGATCACAAGTTATTGTTCATAGGGGTAATAGGGCCTTGAGGGGGTCATTCCACGTGATTTTTAGAAATTGAATGAGAGAAAGGCTTAGGCTTTTGGAATCTAGCTTGGGGTATGGAGAAGAAGAAACCTACGGTTTCTTCGACTTCTGCTAGTGTTTAGCTTGTTCCTTGTTGATTTTATTGTTTCCTTCGATTTTTTACGCATCAATTAGAGAAGGTGAGAAGATGAAGAGAGGCGGCTGGAAGCAGTCACGTTAGGGTTTCTTAGCCTTCACGCCCCTCTCTGTCTTTATTGATGATGATAACTTAAGTACAAATGCCACCAATACCCTTAAGTATTACACTAATGTCCTCGAGTATGTAAAAAGGACAAAATGCCCTATTGACCCACAAGCAAGACACATAATCAAAAGAACTAATCTCTAACATGGTTATTTGGATTAAAACATTGGAGAAAATTTTATAAATTTACAACAATTAGGCCTCCTATAGTGTTCCATTGTAGGTATCTTAACATTAATAAGGTGGTCACTTCATGTCCTTTGCTTAGTATATGACATCTGGCTTGCCATAAAGATCATTAGATACTGACGTTTCTCAAACCTACACATTGAATCGGTTTCTAATTTAAATATGCATTGCTCCAATAATAAACAATGTACTAATTTCAAGTTTAAATGCAACTCAATCCACTAAATAGTTTACGAAGCTGATTGGATACCTTCAAATATGGCGGTATTTTTGTCTTTGTATTCCTAATTTAAGATTGACTTTCATGCAAACTGGTATAATTAGAAGGTTTTAAAATTCGGTCTAGTCGACTTAGACTTCCCCGAGTTACTTAGATTCGGCACCTTGTAGAGCCGAATTCTTTGGGACAAACTCGATAATGCCATAAAATATACATTTACTAAATCCATGTATAAAAATGTTATATAATCTTGATGTTTTTTATGATGATTTGTGAGTTTTTTTGTTGGGGTTTTGTAGGTTTTAAAGGCTATTAGAGCATGTGAAATGATATTTATAGTAGATTAGGCACTTCAGTAGGAGTGTGTATGTGTTGACTAACCAAGGTGGCGGTTTATGGCCCTTATTATGTCTTAAAACCCTTACCCCTAGGCATGTGGTACTACCAAGAGGGGTTTATTATTGGTCATCCATTTTGGAGGTCGAAGAGATGCCCAATGATGATGTTTGTAGGCCAAGAGAGCTATGTGGTCCCGTGTGTGCGGTTGTATGCCTGTGAGAGCGAGGGTCAAAGCCTCAACAAACTTTCGCACAACATGTATATATGATATCCACAGTACAAGGTAGTATCTTTATAGAGGGACACGTGTACATGTGCGTAGAGACAACCCCCCTTTGTGTTGTAGTGATATGTGCTAGACTTGCTCATGGGGAGGAGGGGGGGCGGGGGAGATTGAAATCCACATTCTGGGATCATGGTACTATTGTTTGTATTGGCCAACTTTAACAAGCCAATTATGAGTCCTTACATATGAATGTGGGTCATGGGTCTTTGTTGGGTTGGTTTCAGAAGACAGTTGTAGATCGTGTTTATTGGATCTAGTGGAGTGCCTTTATAGTCACTTATTTTAGCCCATTGGTACCAGTCCACTTCTAGATATTCTATTTTTGGTATTAAAAATGTTTCTGTTAATTTTACATTTTTCTTTAGGATATTTAAAATTTATTTCTGATGTAAAATCTTTAATTAGAGTATTTTTGTAATTAAGTAAATAAGGAAGGCCACATGTGGGGGCCTTGGATCCAGCCCCCACATGCTGCCACACTGCCTATGGGTAGGACATGTGGACCTTATGTGGTCCACTTATGGACCATAGGGGTGGCACGCCACACTTTTTTTTTTAAGTGGTAGTTTTTAATTAAAGTTAGTTATAAGTCGAATAATCTTTTAAAAGAAAAGATTACGTTCTAGTTTTGTGGGAGTTTTGTTTTGACCAAATAAAAGTTATCTTTGACTTGCTACAATTTTAGATGAAAATATTAGGAAGATCTAAGTGATACTAAAGTGGCTATATTTCTATTAGAAATTGGAGTTGGGTCAAATGATAAGGGGATAGAGTTCTTAATTTTCCGCCATGAATCGTGATGACTAATTTGTGAGATGGATGAATCAAATTTAGTCTCTCACACCCACAAATTTCCTAAGTTCCTATTGTCAAGCTGTGTTATTGGTGGAGAAGGAATTCTAAGTCCAAATAGGAGAAGAAATTATGTCTATTTAAACACAATTGAACCGCTCTCTCTCTACACATATATCGCTCTCCAAGCCCCAGAAATTATTCTCTCTTATTTTGATCACGACCCTCTCTCCTTTTTTCCTTGCTGTGATGTCACCAAAAAAGAAGAAGAAAAAATTAGAAAAGGGGGTGGCACGTTGGAACTTTAGTGAGGGTTTTTGATGTATTTTGAGGAAAAAGAGAGGTACACCCAGTCTAGAGAAATAAAGTATTCAAGCCTAGCCCTAACTTCATCCTAAAGGGTTCCTACAAACTCTAGATAGGTTTCTATGCTCTCTAAAACACTAGAACTAGAGGTATTACCTATGAAAGCTTCCCATCTCTGTCCAGCAAGATAAAAAAAAAACAAAAATGCATCATCAGTTAGGAAATCGTGTGTGGGTGTATCAAGTCCTATGGGGGTAACCCTAGGCATGATCAAGTAAATCTTCCCAGCAGTTTTATTTATTTAATTATTTTTCAGTCATATTTGCGTAGTTTCTGTTATTTTCCAGGAACATATATTGTGCTTAAATTCATAGTGGAAGGCTGGACATTATTTTGGGTTATGTTTATTTGCTTTGGCAGTAAAAAGAAAGGTCATAGGTTGTATTTAGAGTTTTATTTTTTGGTTTATAGCACTATATTGTGGCTCATGTAAATAGATTCAGCTATATTAATAAAAGAAAAAAGAAAAGTTTTGAATTTATTAACTTGAGTTCCACATGGCCACATCTTTCATTTTTCTTATTCTATGCTATATTTTCCTAATTCCATCTGTAAATCAAGTTTTTCCAAATTCCATCTTCTATATATTGTCTCCATCTCTTTTGGACTTTTAATGCTCTTTATAGTTTCGTTTGCTTTTTACTTTTTCATTAAATTTTTTGCAATTACGTAATTTCTAGCCCTTTTTTGCATAGGTACACTACTTGGACGAGTCCACTTGGACTCGCCTGAGTTTCTTGGCTCGGGCAGGGCCAGATTCCTGAGCCCAAGCCGAGTAATTAAAAACTTTATAATTACTTATTATTGCAGATCGTAGCACAAGCTGTGGGTCTTCTACTAAGTCATATGTTTGATGTGATAAGTTTATTTCATTTCAAAGGCATGACTTGGTGATGACCGGTTTTCCAGTACTGGCTTTTTTAGGATTGCTCTTTGCAACCACATAAGTTATGTCTTTATTTTCTTACCTTCTCTGCCATATCTTTTTCTTAATCAGATTATAGGAAGACAGTTTTCCACAAATAAAAAAAATATGAGCCCCGAAAAATGGGCCACTCATGTGCCAATACGTTTTCCATGAAAGTCCATGACCAGATTGTCTTTAAGAAGACAGCAATCTGTCGTTTGAAATGGAAGGGATACGATTCCCCCAATTACCTTCTAGGTAGTTGTTAATGTTTTTACTTATATTTTCTTGAACACCCTTTTATGCGTCTATTCTTTGATCCTAGACATGTTTGAAACACGTACACGTGCGTGTGCATGCATGACATGCATCAAAGTGTGCAAACACGGACACACTTGCAAACACACTCAATATGCATGGATTTAAATGTGGTGGGAATTCATTCATTATTTTCGTATTTCTTATAGGTTTTTGCGAAGGAGTTGACACGTTGCTCATTCCTAAAGAAGAGAGGCCTTCATCAAACTGGTCTATGGAAATCAGAATGCAGTTGTGCAACTTCACTAGCTTCTCTTGATTATTCATGGTTTTTTTTCTATCTTTCTATACTTGTGCTGAGTTGGACCTAGGCCTTCTGCCCTTAAGAATATATACATTCATGTGCCTTTTTGCACGATTTGATTCCTGAAGATGTGCATGCATTTGTTGGTAAACTCTAATAGATTTTGGTATCTCTCTCCTCAAACTTATAGCTCTGAAGAATGAAATATGGGTTTTTTTTTAGAACTGTTAACATTGTATTACTAAGACTGTAGAAGTATACAAAATGTGTAGGACTGAAAGCACCCTCACTGTCATTCAGTAAAAAATAAATTAGTCGTCCATGTTCAGATAGGCTTATAAGTTCCGCCCAAGTAACAAAGGTATATAATTAGATTTACAGAAAATAAAAACAGAGCTGGTTATCCATTTCGAAGCTAGCTCCCTCCTTCGTCAATAGATCTGCAAGATTGTTGGATATCCTCCACGTATGCTTCCATGAGACGCTCGTACCTTGCAGATGTGAGTAATTTCATAAAAAATAGATGACAGTTGCCATGGTGGAGAGGACGAGCCTCTTGCCCAAGAGATGGTGTTCTGAGAGTCTCCTTCCACAATCAGATTTGTGCCCCAGGATGGGTTGAGGTTTCTCAAGGCCAAAAGTAGAGCCATAGCTTCTGCGTATTGGGAATCATAGATCCCGAGGTACACAGAGAAGGTGACAAGGATGTTTCGCTGGCAATCTCTAAAAACACCCCCTACGCCTGAAGGGCCGGGATTACCGAGAGAGCAACCATCAAAATTAAGCTTGATACTGCCCTCTAGTGGTGGTTGCCAATTGCTAGCTCTTAAGGGTTTTGAAGGCCTGTGGTTGAGGACATTATTCCATTGAGAAAGGAGGGTATTCCTAGATAAACCCGAGAAAGTCTTCGGTAAGACTTTTGTAGAAAGAAGCTATTGTAAAGAGGCCTGAGGGGGGTAGGCTTAACAATAGTATCTCTCTCAAAAGGTGGGAGGAAATGAGAGGAAAGAGCATGCGAAAGTTGTTGGAACAGAATACTTTTGTCATCCTAGAGGTTTCTTCGAAAGGAGGGACTCCAGATTCGCTGTCCACAGGAGAGAGGCATCTCCTTGGCGACGATGGAGTTAATGTTAGAGGTGAGTGAGAAGAGGGTTGGGAAAGCCTTGCACAGAGGAGATGTGGCAGTGAAGAGGCTAGAGACAATCACACCCCTGACGCCTTGTGTTTTTGTATCCTCTCTGGTACCCACGTTTCGTCCTGTATTTTGTATTTGCTACGTAACACCTGAGCCCAGAGAGTCTGGAATGAAATATGAGTTTTTTACCTTCCTATTTGCTTTGAACTTCAAACAAGAAAGATGATTTTGATTTATAAAGGAAGGGACATGCATGTATGTGGGGCAATCTTGGGAAGCATTCATCATGCGTCAATTTTTTTCCTAATAGTGATACTTTGACTTCTTTTTTTTATACGTATTTTTTATTTGGTTTTCTTTACTTGTGATTTTGCCCTTTTCTGGGAAGTCACATGCCTAGTGGGACACTTGATTCTTCTCTTGCGATACATTTGTTCTCTGCTCGTTTCTTCTGGTGCATGACTCTTATGTATAGTTACTTGAATCTCCTATGAGGGTAGCGATTCCGTTTTGGAATCTCGATTCGGCGTTTCTTCAGGTGAAAGTCAATTCGAAAAGAAAGGAATCACGTTTCCATTTTTTGCGGAACGCGATTCCACTGAGTTTAGGAACCTCGATTCTTAGATTGCAGAAATCAAGATTCCATATCGAGGACTATGTGATTCTTAGCTACACAAGAATGTGATTCTGCTTGTCAGAGACGTTGATTCCAAAGTTTTTGGAATTGCGAATCCATGTTGTTGAGAATCAAGTTTCTATATCGCAGACATCGTGAGTCCTTGTTACACAACAATGCGATTCTACTTATGCTAAATGTTGATTCAAAGTATTAAGGAATTGCGAATCCATATTGTCAGGAAGCAATGTGATCATGGGGAGAGCAGAAACCCTTCGATGTGTGCTCAATCATGAGTAAACGCGACATGTATGAGAGTGTGAGAGAATTTGAAGTTGTTGCATACGGCAATAAAATCAAAATTTCAAATATGAGTAATATGTGAGCATAGGGAGAGCATAAACCCTTCGATGTGTGCTCAATAATGAATGAGCGCGACATGTATGAGAGCGTCAGAGAATTTGTTGTTGCACACAGCAATAAAATCAAAATTTAAAATATAAATAATATGTTAAATTTTTTATTTTCTTATTTACTAATTTCCATCCTTCATTCCATGTTACTTTTTAAGAACTCTTACCAAGAATAAATAATACTAAAAAAATATTTTACTTCAAATTTAATAATGTTTGGTAAATGGTGTGGGTACGAAACTACCAATGTAATAATGTTTAATATATGATCGGCACCGTCATTTCTTCAAGTTGAATAAGAGGATAAAAATGCTTTTCTTTAAGTAAAATAAGAAGATAATAAGGATATAAGCGAAGTGCCCTGTGTGGTGTTTTAGGTTAAATTAATCATTAAATATCAGAGAAATTGACTAAAAATTGAATACCTCAATTTTCAAAAGTCAAAAGACTCAAAACTACATTTAACAAAGAAGAATTACTATGTCATGTCTTTATTTTATAATTCAAGGAAAGGAGATAAAGGGAGCTTGCCCTTGTTCTCACTTCTTGTATGCCGTTGACTAGCTCTAGACCTTGTAGGCATAATAGGGTTATGGGTATACCGAGTCCATTGTATAGGATTGTCCACAAACATAAAGGTTGACATTAGTACTTGGAGTCTTGGACTGAGTATATGCAGACCAAAATTCAATCTTGTAGTAATGGGTAAATTTATATATTTTTTGAATACTTCTCTCATATACCGGAGGGAATTGGTTCGCAATTCTAGTAATGGGAGAATCTCGATTCCAATATGGGGAGAATCACGATTCCGGAATGGTGAGAATGTTGATTCCAAGTTGATGGGGACAACGATTATAGAATTTTAGGAACCACAATTCCTTATTTTTAGGAATCACGTTCCATATTTTTAGGAATCACGATTTCAGCAACCATCGAAACAAGTGGGGTTAGGTGTGATTCCATATAGGTATGAAACGCGATTCCAACATGAAGGGATATCGATTCTTGGAAATAGGAAACACGATTCCTAATTTTTTGAATCGCGATTCCAAAATAGTGAGAATCATTTTTTTCATATCCGAATTGTACGGAAAACGATTCTTAGATTCCGAAACTTCTGATACACGTGATTTTGTGATTCCGATTCCAGAAACGATTTGGAATCATAGACGTTTCCATCAACTATACTCTTATGCTATTGGCTTTCTCCCTAAACTATACACTTAATCTTGCAATAACAGAGAAAGAATAGAGAACACGACAACATTCTTCAAGCTGCGAAGAAACTTTGAGCTATGTATGATCCTCTCCCCTTGAAAAGTTTAACTTAGTAGTAGCAATGAAGATTCATTGTTAGTACATGGCGTAAAGTCTAACGAAATGCATGTCACAGTGCTAATTACAGCCTTTCGCAATCAGCTGTCCCTTGTGTAACTGGATGCTACCATTCGGTTTATGCTCAATTTTGTATTTGTAGATTGGAAAGCATCAACTTAATCATGCATAGTCCTAATGCATCACAGCAACACTTATTATTGGTATTAGGGTTTGGGCTTAATTTGAGAATGATTTTGCAAAAAAATGCGACTAGATCCCCATAATGTACCTAATATTAAGGCCAGCTTTGGAGGATGTGGTAAGGAGTTCGTGGCACTCAAGTGTGAGGACGGGCAAAAACAGGGTCAGGCCAATGGGCCAAAAATCCTCACCCATGTATTTGTTTGACCTGAAATTATTTCAAATCATTGTTATTTCACATGGTGAAGGATTTTAAGAATAAGATAATTTTGAGGTAAAAAACACTGTATCCAGTTGTCTGCTAAACAGAGAGAATGGAGCATTTTTTGAGCTCCAAGTCATTTTTTTTCATTTCTAGATTGTACCGATAGAGCGATGATCTAAGGATGTTTTGGTCAAACAGATCCCCCTAGCTATGTGTTTTGGCTCTCGGCTTATACGATGGATATAAGCCCCATTGGCCTCTAGAATCTTCTCCCTTTTCAAACACATGCACACGCACGAGCAACATGATTTTTTTTATTCTGCATGTTTTCTTCTATTATTCATGTATTTCTTGATGCTCGAATGCCATTTATGTCCCATTATAATTGTTTTATCATTTGGTACAGCAAAAGCATGGTCTTTGTCAAATGTATTGACCTGTGCATATTTGGGCTTTTCTCTAGCATCTTTATGGAACAACATTCCTCAACCCCTGTGCCCACTCAATCATAATATAGAAGTCAATGATGGTTCTTGAGCTTCTCTTCATCACTGGTAACACTTATCAAGATGTTCTGTCCAATTGCTATTTTATGCCTTGTTTGTATGGTCCTCGATGATTGCAATTTGTCAGAACATCAGTTTTATTTGGGTTTCTTGAGGCTCAAATAGCTGGAATGGGAAGAAAATTTTGGGCAATGGCTGATGAACTTTGGAGGAGTAGATGAGAGAAATAAAGGTAAGAAACCACTTTGGACAGAAAAATTGGAAACTTAAAAGTTTTTCTTGTACCCTTGGAAGTAGGAGGTTTGGATGGTGCAGAACGTGGCTTCAGGGTCCATTTGGCTCCTTCGAAAAAAATTTATTGAGAATTCCAAGGAGAGAGATGATTGAGGATTCGTGGGAGAGCCGGGCATGGAGTTTGTAGGAGAGAGAAATGATTTCGGTGGAACACAATTCATTTCCAGATGATATAATAAATTTTACACCTACTTAGTAGGGTGATCTTTTCCCCAAAAATGAGGTAAAAATTGGGAGCCAGGAAGATTTTTCCCCCAATTTAGGCATCAATCATTAAAGATGCCTCATTTCCATGGAAGAATATCCTGGAAATTAATTTCCAAGGACCCAAACAGGGCCTCAGTGTTTCTCATTTATTAGTAAATTGAGGGTATTGGGAGATAAAGAATTGGTCCATCATTTTGCTATCTTACAGTTATGAAATGCTGATGATTATTTGGGCACTTTGTTCTTTTCACACAGATCTCTGCAATAATATTTTCATTTGATCTTTTTTGGGTTCAGATTTACTGAGCTCTTCACACCAAATCTCAGATTCTGTGTTGTCATTTTTTGTTATATGCAATGATTCCTCAAAAGAGTGTACATGAATATGTTTTTGAATAGGACGTACGTGTATATGTTAATTTTATTCAATCGTGTCTTTGGCATGATGCTGTTCAAATTGGGTATACTAAGTCACTGCACTACTTACATGTCCTAAATGCATGATCATTGGCAGGAGAATGGATAATTGGGATTTACCAAGTGCCATGTGCCCATGTACTGGTACGGTCTCAATCATCACAGTGTTGAATGATAAAAATAATGCCATTTTTTTTTAATGTCAAGCATTCCAATGCAGAACCACAACATAACTTATCAAGCATTTTGAGCAGTTGGGAGAGTTACTATAAGTGGAGGTGTCTCCCTCTTCATTCACCGGTTTCCTTCCTCCTCCATCTGGTAAGATGCTGATTCTATATTTGCTCTAGTGGAGCTACCAAAAACCAAACCAAATAAATTTTTTAAATGTTACCCATTTCCATGTACTTAATGAAAAATTATTCATTTCTAATTTTTTCTACTAACAGCTAGTGTTTTTTTGAGAGTGTTAACTTGTATTAATAAAACAGATTTACATGATGAATAAACTACCTATGGCATCCCACATATCGGGTGGTCAGTATACAGTAAAAAAAGGAGAGAAAGAGCAAAGATGCTCAGGGGGAGAGAGTACAACCAAAAAAGAGTAGAGTAGTGAAGCAGATTGCTAAAAGATACTGCTGCTGATGAAGTTCTCCAAATACTCTGGTGGAGTAAGCTGTTCGGACCACCTTTTTAGTGTCTCGGCAGCAGCTACGGTGGGCAAGAAGCATAAGGAGAGAACAAACAATGCATGGGAGACTATACTTTTGAAGTCCTTGCTCGCCTGCTGTCTGCTGTGGACGATGGTGAGGCTGGCCGAAGGTCCTGTAGAATTAGAATGTGGCAACCCTCCTAACGGGTGCTCGAAATACAGTTGTAGAGAGCAAGAAAAGAGCAGAAGTACTGGGGGAGAGAGAGCTAATATAGCAGATGACCAAAGAAAGCATAGAGGCTGCGGGGCAGAAAGAGTAAGTCCAAAAGAGGAGGGACCACAATTGTTGTGGAAAAAATAGACAGAACGAGAGAAAGAAAGACATAAAAGTCAGTAGAGGGGTCTTCAAGATGAGCTGATGAACTCAGGTGTCGGGGCTGGCTGGGCACCTTCTAAGATGGACAAGGTGCTAGTGGAGTAGGCTGCTGTAGCGTGGTGGCTGTAGCCTGAAAGGCTTGTGATGTTGTGTCATATGTCTTCAGACTGAGTTGCTAGCAAGCTTTATCCAAGCAGATGAGAGGGGCTGAGGCCAGAGGCAAAGGGAGAGATGGAGAGACAATGAGAAACAAAGGAATTTGTTTTTGTAGCTAACTGAAGAGAAGAAAGAGGAGGAAGGTGGAGAGAGTAGGAGAGGAAGAAGAGAAATAAAGATAAGAGGAAGAGAGATGAATGAGAGGGGCGAAGTAAAGAGATAGAAAAACAAAGCAAGGGGAGAAGAGGGCAGAGTGCTGTAGGTAGATGAGAGCACAGTGGATAGAGCAGAATGGAGAGAGAGGAGAAGCAAAGAGTAAAAACGCCAGAATGTATGAAGAAGAAGAAGTGAGGGAGGTGAATTAGAGGAGAGGTTCGAGGATAGAAGGGTTGGAGAAGCCGCTTACTAAGCCTCCCAAAAAATCGAAACACCTGTATGCTTCCTATTGTTTCTTTTTTTCTTCTTTTTTTTCCTTCCCCCCCTGCCCTTTTTTTTTTCTTTTCCCCTTTTCCGTTTCCTTTTCCCTTTGTTTTTTGGAGGGGTTGGGGGGGAGAGAAGAAGAGAGAGATAGAGGCAGAGGTCAAAGAGAAGGGAGAAAAGGAGAGATAAGTCCGGGGTCTGACTGAGTACCTGGGCCTTGGAGAGCGCCTTCTTTTGCAAGTCTATCTGCTGAAGTATTGGCCTCACGAAAAACCAAATTGAAGGTGAGTGCTGGCAAGGAGCTACAGAGAAAAAAGATGTGGTCGAAAATGAATTGTAATCTTCCAGGGGGGGGCTGCTGTTGAGTCGCCCAGAAGATGGTGTTCTTGGAATCTGACTCTACTCTGTCCAGAGAAACAATGTACTTGAGACCTTCCAAAAGGGCCATGGCCTCAGCGTAGGTGGAATCTTGAATTCCAATATAAGATGAGAAGTCCAGAGCATGTCATTGGAGTCAACAAGCTGACCTCCAATGCCTGAAGGGCCACGGTTTCCAAGAGAGGATCCATCTATATTAGAGTTTAAACTTGCTAGGTGGTGGAGGGGTCACATTGAGAATACATTCTCAATTTGACAAGAAGTGTGAGATAGGAATGTTTGCCAGAATAGGTAGGGTTTTGGCCCAAAGGAAGATGAGGATTGAAATGTTTTTGAAGATAGCTTGTCGAGTCCTCTGGGTACCTCTAAAGATTCTTGAGTTTCTTTCTAACCACACACTCCGCAGTAGGGCTGCTACTGACAAATGCTAAAGTTTTTTCCCAGTTTTGGTGAAAGGGGGGGAAAGGAAAGATTGAAAGAGATTGGAGAGGGTTGGGGGGATAACCCATTGGAGGCCACAAAGCTTTAGGAGTGAGGACCATAAGGCTAGGGAAACCTCACAGTGTATGAATAGGTGAGGGATATTTTCCTTTTCCTGAAAGCACGGTACATCTATTGGGGAGAGAGACCCCTCTATGTTGAAGTTGATCCAAGGTGAGTGTTTTTCCCTGAAGTAGAATCCAACTGAAACCTTGAACTTTGAGAGGAATAGGTAGGGACCAAGTTTTTTGAGGAGGGGAGTGGGTTCAGGTGATGAAGTAGAGAGCTATAAAAGGAAGAGACTGTGAAGGTTCCCGAGGGGCTAGGAGACCAAATGATGGAATCTTGACTCTGGAGAGAGGAGAATATGAATGAGAGATCAAGGAGTTGCGAAGTGAGGGAGGTAATCTCCTGATCCGAGAGATTTCTTCTAAAAGTAGGGGTTCAAACTAGGTCAGTGCCATTAAATTGGATGCAGTCTGCCACTAGGGCCTCTTGATTCGTGGCTAGAGAGAAGAGAGAAGGGAAGGTTATCCTAGTAGGGGAATGCCCAAACCATAGTCCAGAATTTAATGCGAAGCTAGATTGGCTAAGGAAGGCAGATCTAGTGGAGGATATACTTTTCCAGGCTCTCGAGTATCTATGAGGAGGGGATATAGGCAACCAGGCATATGTACCCAGCCCATATTTGCTGTTGACAATTTCATTCCAAATTAGAGGGTGAGGTGAGGGGTATCTCCACCACCATTTCCCAAGTAGAGCCAGATTCATTGTCCTAAGGTTCTTGATACCCAGGCCACCAAATGTTTTTGGAACACAGACCTTATCCTATGCAACTATGTGGTATTTATGGGACCCCTCAGCCCCAGCCCATAAGAAGTCTCTCATCAGTTTTTCCAGCTGCTTTAGGACAGAGATTGGGATCTGAAGGAGGAACATGGAGTAAATGGGGATGCTGGCTAGGGTAGCTCGGATTAAGGTATTTCTACCCCCAAAAGAAAGGAAGCGGCTCTTCCAAGAGGCAAATTTCCATTTAAATTTTTCAATGAGGTTGTCCCATAAGTGTTTCCTGGGTTTACCTATGCAAAGGGGAGGACCTAGATAGGAAGAAAGCAGGGTTTCAGTGGAACAACCTAGGCGAAGTGCAAGATGTTGTAGTTCTGGGTTATCTACCAGGATCCCAATCATTTTAGTTTTGGATAGGTTGACTTTCGTCCCAGTGACGAGCTCAAAGGTTCTAAGGTATCTCCAAAGGCAATTTAGTTGTTCGGGGTTTGCATCACAAAAGATGAGTGTATCATCTGCATAAAGGAGGTGATTAATCACAGGACCAGCTCGGGTGGATCGAAAACCCGAAGACCCTTTTCATACAGCCTAGATAAGGTTCGGGAGAAGAGTTCACCTATGAGAGTGAAAAGGAAAGGAGTGAGCATATTGAAAGAGAGTGAGCATAGTTGTTAGTTATTAATCGTCTCTTATGGACTTTACTTGAACACCTGTAGTACTATCTTCTCTTTCCAGATTTGATTCCTTTGCAAAACCAGAAAATGATAAAGAGTTCTTAGATACATTTGTTTTTAATCCATAGCCTTGAAAAATGCAGCTGTAACCTTTCGCACTAGGATCAAAGGGTATCTTAATTATTGCCATAACATTTCCATTAAGTATGGTAGTAAGTAGTATTGAATTAGGTCCTGGCAGGTAGTGCATAAAAAATTTGATTGTCAATCCAAGATGCTAGGAGGTTTGGATTCTGGAAGTTCCACTTGTTTTGTAACTTGGAAGGAAGTATTTCTTAAGGATGGGAGTGTCTAGATGAGTGTGTAAGACTATTTGGAGTCTGAGCTGCAATGCTGAAATGTAATTAGGCTATTTGGAGTAAGGCTATTGAATTATGTCTTGGCAGGTAGTGCATAAAAAATTTGTTTGTCTATCCAAGATGCTAGGAGGTTTGGATTCTGGAAGTTCAATTGGTTTTGTAACTTGGAAGGAAGTATTTCTTAAAGGATGGGAGTGTCTAGGTGAGCGAGTAAGGCTATTTGGAGTCTGAGCCGCAATGCTGAAATGTAATAAGGCTATTTGGAGACTGAGCCACAATGTTGAAATGGAATATAATGATGGAAGAGTTGGCAGGTTTTTGTGATGCTTGAAGGCATTATTTTGTTTAGATCTATGGAAGTATTACTAATTACTACAAATGGATGCTTATTTTTCGTCTAGATTGCTACATCCGTAGATATTTTATGCTTTATTTATGGATGGTGGTTTTTTTTATTTCACCATTTTGTATCAAGAACTTTGGTTGTACATATACATGTGGATGGTAAGTGCATGTCCCTTTTTATGTTTACCTTTCCTGCTAATGCAGATACAAATACAAAGAATGGGGATATGACTCAACATTTCTTAAAATCTTGGATACCACAGATACATTTGTGAGCATCCTACCTAGGACACCCATAAATAGCATAAATTGTATGATATGGAAACGATCTTGTATACTGGGCTTCCATGGGAGCACACTGTTCACTTACTCGCTCGGGTGCAAGACCTACATATGAATATTTCTCGATCTAAAAGTTTGGGATCCACTTTAGAATCATTGGGTGAGTATAAAAAACGAATAGGATTTTGAGTTTCTAAACACTTAAGAGTGGACCTTCCAAGTATCGGGCAGCCTCCGTTCAATCTTAGGATGTTACTTTCTTCAGATAAATATAGAACGTATATGATTATATATTTATTTGTTTGAGGTTGGTCCCTAGGTTGAGGAGGTTACATCCCCAAAATTTGGAAGTAACAAGATATATTTTTAGATAGGGTTTTTACATGAGGGAGCATATACCATCTAAAGCATATAATCTTTTGAGTATAGAAATATACGTACATTGAGACATACATACCATATGATAATACATAACATAGTATTTTATTCATCTTACATTTTGTACATTAATTCCATGTAATAGTGACAAGTATCCAGCAGTACCCAATCAATATGGGAGTTGGACATGTTATGACATTGCCTTGTTGGCTATATACAAGTATCCTTGCATCATATCTCTCAAGGTAGTGTTTGTTGTAAACCATGTACAAAATGTTCTAGGGTTGTGAACATTGACAAATGCTTGGTTGGTTGGTTGGTCAGATCATAGTTAAGGGAACCGTGTGGGTAGGGTGATCAGCCCCCTTGGACCCTCGATCCCATGGTTCTTGTAGGGGATCTTGTAGGGATGCGGTTTTTCGATTTTGGGACCTCGCTTCCAAAAAAATGGGACCGCATTCCATCCTACAGTGGAATCCAGTTCCATGTCAAAGTAGATCCACACTCCCATCAGCCATGGTCTAAGGTTTTGGTACATTAAAATCCTGTGTTCGATGTTTGTGGGAACTACTTTCATTAACGAATGATACCAGGTTAGTGATTGCCATTGTCCCAACCAAGTTCCCATTATTTAGGAATCATAAGTTCCATGATGGTAGAATCTAGGCCCTTGTTTTGCATAAAACGAAGTTCCGTTATTTGAGATTCTTAGTTTGAACTTTGAAGGCATAGTCTAGACCCAATGTTTTATGAAATCCTATTGTTTTAGATTCTTAAATTTTCATAGATTTTTAAATTTGTATATTTATGATAACCTATTGTTTTAAATTGTCAAATCATAAATGTCCTATTGTTTTATATTCTTAAAGCACAATGATGAGTCCATAGAGACATTTCAAAAAACAATGATTAGTCCATAGTGATTCTTTGATGTTTTCTTATATTTCGAGTAAGCCATCCCTCTTAGTTGTGAGAATATATATTTCATTTTAAGTAGCTTCCGTATCAAATTATAAATTTACAAGAAGCTTCTTGATTTACACCAAAGAGAGAGAGAGAGAGAGAGAGAGAGAGAGAGAGAGAGAGAGATTAGTTTATCTTGTCCTCTTGCCCCTTCGAAGAATCTGCCTTTGAGTAACAATTGAAGGAGGAGCCTACATTCGAAATAGATTACCCTTGAGTGGTAGAATTCTAGGTTGTTTGGGACTAAGAGGGAATGATGCATGCCAAACTTGTGTCATGGCTTGAATTGTTAGTGGGAGGGATATGCCTTGGTAATGGAGCCTTCTGACGGGCCTCACCATCAACATCAAGGTGGTTGCCTAATTCTTCTAGTGCCCCAACATCATCCTCGAGACGGTCATCATCAAGATGAAAATCCCATTCTTTATACTTCGCTCCATAGTTTGATTGCAATCTACTTAACAACCTGTCATTGTAGTGTACATAAACCAATGACTTGGAGCGTTTAGCATTTAACTATACGTACTCCAGCACAACACCCTCAGGACATGACGAGTTGACACTCTGAGACAACACCTTAACAGCTAGTGAATATAATTCAGGAACCCACCACCATATAGATCCCACCACGAAACAACTTACATTGTTACGCTGTAAAAAATGGATGCTAGTTGTGAGAAAACTCCTTTACTACTTACAAAATCATTGATCTGTTGTCGTATTATGCCCCTCTCATTCTCACCTGAGTACAACCTTTCAAGCGCAGCAAGATAAGACGTTGATTCTTCTTTATCGTGGTGTGACTTTAGCCTCTTCTTCCCACTAGGAGTTGGCATAGTTAACTATTTTCAAGAGTGATACTTAGGACTTGAAACATGTGCCAAACAATGCAATGGCATCAATCAACAACTAGCTTATGCACTTCTTGGTACAAAACAAGATCACAATAGATGGCCACTGCAATTTCGCTTAGCATTGTTTCCATGTGCTCCTATGCATCTCCTATCACAACACTGTCAGTGTCAGCAAACTTCCTTCTTCTTCCATATTGGCCTAGTAAATTGCAATATTCTTTTGTTTGTTGATGAAAAATTATCATCCTATAATGCATACCTCGGTCTGTATCTCCTACAGCCTATCTAAGACCCTCCCACTCTTTGCTTAAAACCAAGGATGTCAAAGGATCCCTCACTTCCATGAGACGCCTTAACATTACATAATGAAACCCAAATCTTGTCTTCTTAACCTTGAGGATTGCAAGATTTGAAAAAGTCCTAAATATATAGAGACGCTTGGTGTGATTTCGAATGTATTTTACCACTTTCTTGGCATCATGGTAGGGACTCCACACAAAACTAAAAGCTGGGTTCTTCTTATCTTTATCAACAATGTCTTTCATGAGGAGGCTCAGAGTGTGTGCTAAGCATCTTGACCAAAAAATGTGGGGTGGCGGCATTGGACTATTGTCCTTGCACCCTTACAATTTGCAGCATTATTCTACATTGTCGCGTCCAATGGAGTCTATCGCGCGATGTTTTGACTAGCCTTCTTGATGGAAGAGCAATCATGTCCATTGCGCTCCCCTCGAAACTGTTAAAACATTGATCAAAGACTCATTTTTTACATTGTTCCATCCATCTGATACAATTGAAACTCCATAAGTCCGTAGGGGAGATAGTGCCCTCTCGATTCTGCTTCTCTCCTTATCCAACAAAGATGTCCTAATCTTATCATATTTAGGAGGCACGTACCCATTTGGCCCATAATTAATAGCATATACCATTTCATGGAATCTATGGCCATTGGCGGCATTGAATGGGATGTTGTGCGCATAGAAGAAGCGTGCTACTGCAGCATCAACTTCTTACCTCGCTTGAGCACCAAACATATGAGAAATTCTTCCCTTTTCCGTGGACTGGGGTTTCATGAGGAATAATGAGGTATCCGGTGGTAACAAAGTTTTTTGCTTCTTTGCCTTCCATATGACCTAACTGCCTCTTCCTCTTCTTGGTGAGAGCCAATGTTTATAAAAACAGATTTGTGACCCGAATCAATCTCACCCATACCCGGGTTGGATCGGTGGATCGGATTGGAGAATCTGTCTAATCGAAGCAAAGACCTCCAACTCTTGTGGGTAATGGTCTGCTGCATCGTTTTTGTGGCTTGTGTGGACAGGGACTCTCTCTCTCTCTTTCTCTTAGATACTTACAATCTCTCTTATCTATCCCTATCTCCTCTCTCTAAATCTCTCCCTCTCTCAATAAATGTATATTGTTTTGTGCTACACCTTGAATATTTTTCAGGGTGATGTGAAAATCAGTATGTCTGTATGAACTTGTTGGCTTTGTTATGTGTTAAGAATGTGTTTTTTTTTGTTCATATTTTTTAGAGGGAAACCGTGCCTAGGAGGGGTTTATGGGTCTCATAAAGAGAGAGAGAGAAGATGAAATATATATTCTCATGATTATGAGGGCTTTTGAGCTCGCGCATAGCGTGGCTTTGGAGTCCCCAAGCTTCTTGTAAATATATAGCTTGAAATGAAAGCTACTAAAGATAAAGTACATATTCTCACAACTAAGAGGGATGGCTTACTCGAAATAGAAGAAAACATCAAAGAATGGATTCATCATTGTGATTTAAGAATCTAAAACAATAGGATATTTATGATTGAAGAATCTAAAACAATAGAACATCATAAATATAAGATTTTAAATAAAATATGTATTGTCACAACTAATAGGGATGACTTACTTTTGTGAAATAGAAGAAATCATCAATGAATCTCTATGGATCCTACGGAAATTTAAGAATCTAAACAATAGGACTTCATAAAACAATGGGTGTAGACTATTCCTCCAAAGTTCAAACTAAGAATCTAAAATTATGGAACTTCGTGCCATGCGAAACAAGGGTCCGGATTCTACCATCATGGAACTTATGATTCCTAAATAATGGGAACTTGGGACAATGGCAATCACCGGCCTGGTATCATTCGTGTAAAAAAAGTATTTCCCACAAACATGAAATCCAAGATTTTAATGAGAGTGGTTTCCACAAACATGAAACCCAAGATTTTAATGTACCAAAACCTTAGACCATGGCTGATGGGAGCGTGGATCTATTTTAAAATGGAACTGGATTCCACTATTGGATTGAACGCGGTCCCCTTTTTTTTGTGAGTGAGGTCCCAAAATCGAATAATCACAATCCCTACAAGATCCCTTACATGAACTGTGGGATCGAGGTTCCAAGGTGGGATCATCACCCTGCTCACACGGTTCCCCTTAACTATGATTGATTTAAGTAAAAATTACAAAACCCCCCAAAATCATACTTTCTTGACAACTTCCCCCTGACCAAGTTTTTTTTAGCAATTTTTACCCCAAATTTAACTTTCCTAGCAAATACTCCCCAAGTCATAAAAAAGGTAAATAGAAAACCAAAATACAATCTAGAAAGCATGCGGACTAGCACAAAATGGGGGCGGTCCCGCACTTTGGCTTCTGGAGAGCATGCGGTCCAACACAAAATAGGGGTGGTCCGGCACTTCGAGCATGCGATTCGGCACAAAATGGGGGTGGTCCGGCACTTTGGGCTTTTGGAAAGCATGTGGTCCGACACAAATTAGGGGCGGTCTAGCACTTTAGGCATGCAGTCTGGCACAAAATGGGGGCGGTCTTGCACTATGGCTATTTTCGTCAAAAACATATAACTTTTTGACTTGGGGTGTTTTTGCTAGAAGCGTTCAATTTGCAGTAAAAGTTGCTAAAAAACTTTGGTTGGGGGAAGGTTGTCTGGAAAGTCTCCTTTTGGGGGTTTTTTGAAATTTGCCCTTGATTTAATACTTGTTTATTTTATTCATGAGGCCTCATCCTACTTATCTCAAGTGGCTCTCATACATCTAATTTTTTATTATTTGCAAAGAATAATCCCACAAGATATGGTGGATGTTCACTCCAACTAGACGAGTGGATGGAATGTATATTTACTTATAGTAGCCTGTGATTGATTAAGTTGTTCCATATGCATATCATGTCTACATACATGTAATTCCTTTTCTGATGATTTATATAAGCTTATTAGTCCATGAACCAGATGTTTGATGCTCAATTGCTTGTTCATTATTTAGAACAACAAATACATGATTTAAATAGCACCCACTACTGATGTCGTATAGGCACTTCCTGTTTGTATTCTTATTATAACTAATAAATGTTATGTTACCAATGAATATAAAATAACTTTTAGAAATCTATTGCATGAACATATCCACCTTGGTTTCGTTCTGGGTTCTCCCACATTTAGGAAAATGAGCATGTTATCAAGTTGACAAGTATGGAGAATTCGAAGTATGGAGAATTCGAAGTTTGGCAGGGGCATGGTGAACTGCGCTGGCTGATCTTTATCTAATACTTGTGGTCGAGCATTATCCAGTTATATTATTAGCATCATCATCATCATTGTTGTTGTTGTTATCACCTTTATTATGATGATGGCGATGATGTTGATGATGGCCGGTCTCTGTGTATTTCCTTTTGTTGGTGTATAATTGTGACACATTCTTGACAATTCCATGTTGCAGCCCCTTAGCATGTTCTATGGAATTCAACTTCTTGGCATGGGAAGAGCAGTTTCTCGAATGGATGACAAGTTGCGTATTCACTACTTAGGTATGCATTTGTGTTACTTCTATACTGCAGTTTTTAATGCTCATCTTCTATCATATTTATACTATATGAGTACTTGGAAGTTTTTCTATTAAAATACTAAGTTTTGTTATGGACAATATTTTTGTTCGAAAATGTGTTGGATGCTTTAGGAGCTTCAGGTGGTATTTGAGTGTTATGAGATCTTACTCTCCACTCTTTTGCTTAACTAGGCAGGAACCTACTCGGTTTCCATCTCTTCCTATCCAAGACTTCTGATGGCCTTTGACGGAATTCACCGCTCTGTATGACCCTAACAGATCCAGTCTTAAGAGAAGTTCTCTGGTCTGAACACAATTCTATTGCCTCCCTTGCCCCCATCCCATGGGATATCGGTGGTCACTTTAGAACCATCAGATGGACTGACGACACCAATCGCTCAACTAGAATGAATGCTAGCATGACAGGCTTCTCCAACAACATTTTTTTATTTTTTTTTGAGGAATGGTTAACTTTTCGCCAACTTCATTTAGGGCCATAACCTCATAAAATTCCCACTCAAGGGTTCATCCTATACTTGGACTGGTCATTTCTTAGACCCTAACACGACCAAGCTAGATTGGTTTCTACTATGTTCAGAGTGGGAAGCGTAGTTCCCTGACTCTCACTCCTCTACTCTCCCTAAACCCACTGCAGACCATGAACCTATTCTTTTGGACACCCTAGCAACTTTGTTTACACAAACCCTTCCATTTCAAACTTTCGAGATTCAAAGAGCCAAATTGAAACAACCTTTTCAGGTCCTGGTGGGCCACCTTTTTCATTTAAGGGTGGACCAATTTCAGGATCCAAAAGAAATTGCGTCTCCTCAAGGGCATTATTAAGTAGTGGGCTCGGAATATTACTGGCAGTGATTCAAAACCCACCGAAACATATTGGGATTCGTTCCAGGACGAACTGGTTCCTGATAAGTATCGCGAAGTGTTCTGACTTGGCGGGGATCGCTGGTTCCTTAGGAAACTGGACGATCCAGCCTGTCTGGACTGCCTAATTCCCACATATTGCATTTTTTATTATTTTTTCTTTCTTTTTATTTGTCAACTATTTTTATTATTTTATATACTGATTCTCACACAAAAAAAACTGATCTAGAAGGGTTTCCTAGATTGACCAGTTCGCCTAGCTGATCCGTGTTTTAAAACACTGATTCCTAGTAACTTCTCTATTATCAAGAATGTGTTGCTAACAAAATTGAAAGACCTTGAAACCCTCGAAGAATCTGGGAAACTATACTCCCTCTGAATCCTCTAGAAGGTTCGAAACCATGGCCAACTATTTGGAATACCTCAAGAAAGATGAACTCTTCTAGTTCTAAAGATCTAGGATTAAATAACTTGCCTTGGGTGACAGGAACACGCTTCTTCGATAAGATTGCTGGTGCAAGGTGCGGGGCAAATGCCATCACCCACATTCTTGTGGGAACTATTTCCTTCGAGGATCCCCCTGTTATTGGTAAGGCCACTGTCTCCTTTTTCTAGAACCTTTACTTGGCTCATTTACCCTAGACCATTTATGTCTACTTTATATTTTTGTCTATTGCCCAAGGTACGGCCTGTAGACTCAAATATGCCTTTGAACTGGATTGAATCTCCCAAGCCATTTCTGACCTTGGTAAAGACAAAGTCTCGGGTCCAGACGGTTTCCCTGTGTTTATCGCTTTTAGATTTTGAGACACCCTATCTCATGATATCCTAGCCTTCTTTAATTGAATTCTATCACATGGGATTGTTTGTAAGGAAATGAATGCCACTTTTGTTGCTATAATTGCCACAATGATATTACTAGTGACATCAAAGATTTCAGACCTATCGGTCTCCTTAATTCCTCTTACAAATTCCTATCGAAGGTCTTAGCTACCAGACTCAAGTTGGGCCTGGGTGAGGTTATTTCCCCCAATCAGAATGGTTTTGTACACAGCTGTCAAATCCTTGATGGGAGCCTAGTTGCTCACAACCCCTGGTCTGATCCTTCAGCTGGATTTAGGAGAAAACTATGACCATGTTGATTGGTCCATCTTAGTCCAAATTCTCCTCAAAATAGGTTTTAGCTCAAAATGAAAGAAATGGGTGTTTGCATGCGTATCTTCTACCTCTTTCTCTATTCTCACTGATGGCCCTGCCAACAGGCATTTCTTTGTGAGTCATAGTCTCTGCCAAGGAGATCCAATCTCACCATTCTTAGATTGTAGTAGGTTTATTTCTGCATTGTATTGTGGTCCTTGTATCCAGCAATTAATAAAGAAAAGAAAGAAATTTGAATTTATCATCTGGAATCCTACATTGCCACACAGGATTTTGTACCACTTAGTTTTTAAGGGGTGTATGCTCAATCTCTATGCATAGATTAGTTGGACTTTGTAAAGGGGGCCTAATCGAGTTGTGATCCTTGGTTTTAAGGGTGTGTGGATGTAATAAATGTTGCTGTAATTGATTTTTAAGTGGCTGGAATTGAGTGCAAAGTTGCCTTATGTCATGTAATTGCATTGTACATTGAAGTTGTGTAGTCCATTTTGTGAGAAAGTTTTAAGCCTTATACCTTCGTCTGGGTTCCATAAACTAACAGAAACTACCTCAAAAAGTGTCCACGAAATTACCACAGAACATGTGATAAGGATAGAGTACTTGAAGCTATATGGAAAAACCAATGCACCCATGATTTACTTCGGTAACTTATTGAGAGGCTACCAACTACCTGTAGAGTGCAAAACTGGGATTACCTTGGTTGTAATAGATGCCTCCTATGTAAAGCTGAGATTCAAGATCATGATCAACCCTTCATTACTTGTTCCATTGTCGGTGAGATTGGGAAAGTCATCATGTGGAGATTCAACACCGGAGCCCTAGTCAGCTTAAAGATCCAAACCCTCCTAAGAGATTGATTCCAAAAGAAAAAGCTTGAAATGCCTCTCTCCCGCTCTAATTTGGGTCATTTGGCAAGACAGAAATTGGTGGGCAAAGGAAGACCATCATGTATGGTTCAAGTGATTTAAAGGGAGATGACATGGAAATTTAAAATGGCATCCAGGAAGAAAAGACAACACCCTCAAAGAATGCAAGAGAAAAGTCATATATGAAAGATGGGGACATTAATCCCTCATCGGTCTAGATGAGATAGAGTGGATGTAGTGCGATCACTATTTATATAGAGGGATAGAGGGGAGCTTGTAACGAGGCATTTTGTAAATATGATGTTACACATGGATTAATTCCCCGTTATCGTATATCTTCATGCAAATGTATTCAGCAGGTGGGGTTCCCTCCTAAACCTCCGCTGATGTAGCAAAAAATTATTTACATGTACAAGTATATGCTATGTTATATGAAATAGTATGAATAATATTATTATATGTTTCTATTTATTTTTTATATCTCGTAGACTTTCAAGAAAAAAGAATAAAATGGACATGTCATTGAGTCATTCAAGTCAACTGGGTTTTGCTACTATCAAGTTCTGAGCTATGTCCTGCTTATCAAAATTTGTTGTAGAATGTACACATTCTAATGGATGTCTTCAATGCTGTTATTATTTTTGACTTGTGCCGTATGGCCTTGCAATGTATGAACTAGATTTCCATTTTTTAATTTCAGGTAAAGCAATTGTTGCAGTTATGGTAAGCTAGATGCCTGTTCTAATGGTTGCTTTGAATTTGTGTCTTCCTTTATTCCCTTATTTTTTCTCAGATGTTTCATGGGGTATCTCTATTATATAGGTCCAGAGAAGGAGCTAAGCCAAATTTCTGTCTTTGGGGAGTTGCGAGCGTTGTTTCCTAATATCCAAATACACATAGATCTAATTGGGCCTTCGATTCCGCTCTCTAGGTAGGTAATGTAGAGTGCCTCGCTTTAGTGTAAATCTAGAGTATCCTTGTTCCTCATTATATGCAATGTAAGCCACCTTTACTTTGTGCTTGGACGTTTTGTAGTTATGAAGTTACAATCCAAATTATGTGTATAATTGCTGTCTTTTGTTGCTGTTTATATCATGTTTTCCTACACTGTTTATGTCACTTTCTATGGTTATTATTTGATAATTAGATGAATAAATGCAAGTGAGCATATGTTGCTTTTAAGGATTGCTTTGAAAATCATAGCATATGACTTGGGGCTTGTCTCTACAATACTTCTTACACGTGTTTACAACATATATAGATAGCAATTTTTCTATACCTAGACAAATGTTTCTAGACTAGTTAGTTCTGCTTTTTACATCACTTAAAGGAAAACTTTTCATGATCAGTTGGATGGTTGAACTTGAGTTCATTGATTTATATGAGTTGTAATTTGCAAATTGTATCTGCATCCACTACCTACAAAATTGCAAAGGGTAAATATCATTAAAGGTCTCAAAATTATCTTACAAAATCAATGAAGGCCTCAAAATATCACATATACTACTATAGGTCTTACTTTTTAACTTTCATTTCATAGAGTTCCCTCTTTTAAAAAGGTGTTCAATATTCTCAAATTACCCCTATTCAGGAAGCCTGAACAACCAGAGTTATTTTGGTATTTGGCACACTTAAGTGGCTTGAGCGTTTGAAATACCCTTACTTGTATAGGGTTAGGAACGTAGAACTTTCAAAAGATGAAAAAACTAATTGTCTTGCTAACCCTAAAAAACCAAGGGTATTTTGGTCATTTGGCAGTCCTATTTTCCTGACCCTGAATGAGGGTATTTTTTGTAATTTGCTTGAGCCATTTTAGTGGTCCAAATTGCCAAATACCCCATGTTGTTTAGGATTCTCAACTCTGAACATAAATAATTTGAGATTTTTTAGCAAATTTCTTGAGGTATCTTTATGAAATGAAACTTAAAAAGTAAACCCTGAAGTAATAAATGGGATCTTTTGAGCCCTTTGATATTTTTGTAAGATAATTTAAACCTTTTAATGATATTTTCCAAATTATAAAATGTGTGTTGATTCAGAGGAAGATCGACATATAGTGGAGACTACTGAGACGGATGATCTTAAATCTCATATATTTCCAATGCATCTGGTTCACACTTTCTTTATTTTGTTAATTTTGTTTTTGGGGGTGCCAGGGGTGGTGAGGTGGGCTGGTTGGGGGAAGGAGCCATTGATTATGCATGTCCTCTACTGACGCCATACATTCCTGACAGAAACCAAATGATTGAAGGAAGTTGGGCCCTATGTCAGAGCTTAGAGAGCCCCACACTTTGATGATCGAGCTCAGTTCTGGAGGAGTGGTGAGCATTCTGTTTGAGGATTTAATTGAGTCAGTGTCGTTACTGTTTTGTATCCTTATGATAGAGGCTGCCCCTTGGTTTATCTTGTAAACTGGCTAAAAACAAAAGAGCTAGGTGGCTAAGGCGGTGGCTTCGTTCTCTCTGAGGTTTCATCTATGTTTTGGAGATCAGATCATCAAGTATTCCTGTAAAACCTTGGCAGATTTGACACTCTAGGATTTTACCGTCCGGAGAAAAGTAAGACTGTCAAAAATGAAAAACAGACCAAGTCACAGTCTAATTGGGCTTCATTAGAATATATATGAGATATGATTGCATGTTTGCCCTCTGTCCATTTACCTAATTACATGTATCCTAGGACTACCGTGACATTCTCAGCGCTACAATACAGAGTACACCCCACCAACTATGTACAACAGTACCTTGTACACTTCCCGTCGAGTTGATGCATGGATGTCATGCGTGCCCAACGTGGAATGCGTATCTCTTTGGTAAAGATATCAGCTAGCTGATCTTGTGTCTTTATATATGGAGTAAATATGAGCTTATCGGCGAAGCTTTTGACAAACAAAGTGACAATTGACCTCAGTATGTTTGGTGCGCTCATGAAGAATTGGTCCTACGCAATTTGTACTGCTGCCTGCTTATCACAATAAAGCAGAATTGGTGAGACAAGATAAATTCTCATATCAGAGAGAAGTGCTCTTAACTAGATAAGCTCACATGTTGCAGAAGCCATGGCATGATACTCAGCTTCTTCACTGGATCCAGCAACAACATATTGTTTTTTACTCTTCCATGTCACCAAATTTCTTCCAACAATGTGCAATAGTCTGTAGTTTGCCAGTCAGCATTAGAGTATCCAAGTAAAGCTTGCATTACAGGAAAAATTAAATCCCTTGCCAGGAGATGATTTTGGGGACGCATGCATGAATCGACATCCATGACCCATATTATGTGTGACAAATATGACCCCTTGGCAAGTTTAGAGCCTCTATCATGGACCCAACTTGATTACCCATCAAAAGATTGATCTAAGTGGCATTGGTTGCACCCAAAAACATGCCATAAATCTTAAGATATCCTCAAATCAAGTTACTTCCCAAAAGGTATTTGAACTTTAGGAAATTGTCAATTTTTTATCCAGTCTTTGATTTTCTTGCCTATATTGCAAATTTCTATCAAGAAAACAATTGCTAATATCATTACTGTGATTTCTAGAATCGTTCTATGTTTTGGAGAGATCTGATTTGGAGTTCAAAGAGGCAAATTTCCTTATATTGGGCCTTGCATCTATTTAGGGCTTATGCTTGTGAAAATTTGATCAAAGAAGGCCTTGGAAACATTCTCTAGGGTCCCAAGATCATTATAGAGCGAACTGTAATTAAAGCTGAAATCATCAAAAGTGCAACTTCACCACGAGAGGTAAGTTCGCTGCCAGCAGGTTTCTAATAATCCACCCATGTTTTGTAAGGTTCACCGCAGAACACTATGCAATCTGGCAGCAGATGAAGTTTGATCCAAAATGGCCTCCTTATAAGTGTCAAAAAATGTTTAATTTTAATTGAAGACAAAAGTAGTTTCAGGAGAAACCAGATAAGAAATTCCGATAAGGAAACTTGGTGGTTGAGTGACGAGGTTCGACAAGCCATTAGCGAAAAACAATCAATGTTATAATACTTAGCAATGCAATCGAAATGATCGAAACTTATAAGAATATAAAAATTCTAAGAAAAATGCTAAAAAAATAGTAAGGCTAAACTTAAGGCATATGATAATCTATATAGTAAATTGGGAATAAGAAAAGGTGAAAAAGATATCTTCAAATTAGCAAAAATGAGAGAGAAAAAGTGTAAGGATCTAGACCATATTAAATGCAAGTGAGGATAAAAGGGTCTTGGTGAAGGATAAAGAGGATAACGAAAGGTGGAGAGTTTATTTTCAAAAATTATTAAATGACAAACACAATGGGAACACAGTGGTAGAAAGAATTGTTGGCATAAATGAGGGCTGAGGTCATAAATACATCTGTAGGATTATGATATTGGAAGTGAAAGAAGCTTTGAAGAAGATGAAGATATGAAAGGCTTTAGGACGAAATAGTATCTCGATAGAGGTTTGGAAGTGCATGGGGGAGATCGGCATTGATTGGCTGACCAAGTTGTTTAACAAGGTGTTGATAACAAAGAAAATACCAGATGAATGGAGGAAAAGTATTGTGGTACATATTTACATAAACAAAGGAGACATACAGAATTGTGCGAACTATCCAAGGATCAAGTTTATAAGCCACACTATGAAGCTATAGGAGAGAGTGATTGAACAATGACTAAGGCTGAAACGAGTGCATAAGAAAACCAATTTGGTTTTATGCTAGGCAGGTCTACAATTGAGTTTATTTTCCTACTTAGGCAACTAATTGAGAAGTCTAGGGCGAAAGGAAAAGACCTTCACATGGTCTTTATTGATTTAGAGAAAGCTTATGATAGATTATCCCGAGACTTAATTTGGAAGGTGTTGGAAAAGAAATGACTCTCCAAATACATCGACTTGGTGAGCGATATGTACGAGGGAGCGCTAACTAGTATGCGCACTAGTGGAGAGACGAGTGAGTTTTCAATGACAATAGGTCTACAGCAGGAGTTAGCGTTGAGCTCCTACCTCTTTGTCTTAGTTATGGACCACTTAATTAGGCACCCACAAGATGAGGTACCATGGTGCATATTATTCGCGGATGACATAGTTTTAATTGATGAGACCCGAAGTGGTGTCTACACAAAATTGGAACTTTGGAGGGATGCTTTAGGATCTAAAGTTTTAAAATTAGTTGGACGAAATACAGTTTGCAATAGTGGTAATAATTGGAGTAGAGACGAGGAAGTAGTTAAGATTAACGGCTAAGAAATACCAAAAAAAGCACACTTTCAATATCTTGGGTTGATAATCTAGGAAAATGGAGAGATTGAGGAAGATGTCGCACATAGAATTAGAGCTGAGTGGGTGAAGTGGAGATCTGCAATCGAATTTTTATGTGATCACTACATACCAATAAAGCTGAAGGGCAAGTTCTATAGGGCAGTTGGAAGATCAGATTTCTTTATGGGGTAGAATGTCGGGTGGTCAAGAAACGACATACACATAGGATGAGTGTAGCTGGGATGAGGAGTGGCAAGACAAGAACAAATAGATTTTGAAATAAATACATTCGAGAGAACTTAGTTGTAGCTCTAATAGGCAATAAGATGAGAGAAAGTAGACTTTGGTAGGCTGGCCATGTGCAATGCAGATCTCGTACAGCACCTGCTAGGAGGTTTGAGTTAGTTCAAGTTCAAAAAGGGCAAGGACATGGTTGGTAGTAGTGAGAAAAGATATGGGGACTTATGGCCTTTAATAGAGCAAAACGGCGGATCAGGATTAGTGTAGCCGACCCGCCGACCCAAATTGTTGGGAAAAGGCTCTAATGATGATGATTCCCAACATAATCTCATAGTACTCCACCAAATTTTAGTTCAAAATAAAATCGTTGAACCCCCATTAATTGATAGTACTAGAGCCCATTTAGCACACAGCATATTGTTGCATAAACTGGCTAAGAAGAAAGATTGTTTCGATTGACCCCTCTATAGTTATCCAAAATTCATGAAATTTTTACTGTAATCTTCTAATACCTTAATCCATACACTCACAAAGTTTTATCCTCGTTGGTGGCTTGTAGCATAGCAAAGTCAAGTTGACCACGAGCCTGCGTAAACAAAGTTTGTACAAACAGCAGTGAGTACTACGAACATGATTTATTTGGACCCTCTAAGCATCTCCAAAATTCATTAAAATTTTATGGCGATCTTCCAAGACATTTCAGAACCTTCGCAGAAAATTTCAGTATGATTGGGATCACAATCATGGTAAAATGAAAACAAGTTGTTCTTCACAGACTGCACTCTACAAACTGATAGTCTACTTTTTTATTTCGATTTATTTGGACACCCTGTACATGTCTAAAATTTATGAAATTTGAAGGTCCCTCAGGGACTTCTCTACCTAAATAACAAGTTCTTTCTTTATTGGATTATCAGTCCACCTTTTTATTTTGATTTATTGGGAGTTTTGGACACCCTATACATGTCCAAAATTTAAAATTAGGTCCCTGGGAGACGCCTCTACCTAAATAAAAAATTCTTTCTTGATTGGATGTCATTTACTTGACCCATTTATGCTCATGGCAAACTTACATCTTTGCTGGAAACTACATCAAATGGACACCTTTTGGTTCTGGATCTATTAAACCCTTTGTTACGAATTGTTTTTTGGTGTGTTTTGCCAAGACATTCCTCTTTTCACTTAAACAATTTGTCTTTGATTGGAGGTCACTAAGGTAACCTAATCGAAACCACGGTAACTCCATTTCAGTAGTCTGCTGCTAACCACAACACATGTCTACTACTGTATTTTTCTATTTTTTTAACTTCCTTGTTGACCTCCAAATTGAACAATTCATCCTCATGCTCTTCAAACGATTTCCTATCATCCCTAAAAATTTCAGATTTTGATTTGAAGGAATTCCTCACGGCAGCAAGGCAGCTCAATTGTATTGTATCCTCACGGTAAACTTGGCAACACCCATGTGGGATCACCCAAATTCCATGAGGTTTTGGGAATCATCTCAAAATATCATCCAAGATTTCTCCACAAAATTTTGGATCATTTGGACGCCGTTTGGCCCAATTTGTCAAGTTCATTGTAAGAGCACTATTCATGGTACTATAGCTCCGCGGTGAACCTGACAAAATCCTTAATCTTGATGCCATTCTGTAATTTGTTATGTTGCAAAACACCCCCAAACAAAGTCATTGGACATCAATCGAATTTAGCATCCCCTACTTGTTCCAAGTCATCCCCAATAACTTACCTTTACTGACCAAGGACAATGCAGGAGATGTGTTCATCGAACCCTGTTGTATTTTTCTTCTTTCACACTATGTTTCCTGAAATGGATTTCGATCCAATGGTTTAAGGAATTCTTTCTCGTGATTCTGCATGTGTTACCTGCTTCATCCATTGATTTTACGAATTCAGGGAATTCTTACCTGATAGTCAAATGCATCGGATGTATATGACCTTGGGCTATGTCCCTCCTTAGTAATTCTAGCACCTTTGCATTCTTTGCATCATTTGACTTTATTAGTCTAATCTAATACTTGCACTCATTATGGTTCTTGCAATCAAGGGATATATATACGTCTTGTTACCCATTTTACATGGACTTTAACACTGTATAATAGCATTATTGATCTAAATTTTTGACACCCTAAATCTGGATGAATGAAAGGAAATTCCTCAAAGACCTTTAAGCTAGTGAAAACCCAACACGCCCATGCTACGTCCCAAAATCCTTAGTCCTCAAAAGTATAAAATTGCAGTCAAAACTAGCCTATCTTTTACAAATTCTTCTTAGCTTTTTGATGCAATGAAAATCACCCAAAAAGGGAAAAATCAAGAGAAAATACTCTCTCTCTCTCTTTGTTCTCTCTCTCTCTCTCTCTCTCTCTCTCT
>NW_006500178.1:4356766-4369681 GCF_000471905.2 Amborella trichopoda
CTCTCTCTCTCTCTCTCTCTCTCTCTCTCTCTCTCTCTATACATTCTATGTCCTAGAACCTTTTTTTTTTTTTTCATTCACCAAAAAACATAACCCTAATAATAAATAACAAGTAAAGCCAAAAATAAATAATTCGAATTATCCATCTCCTGATTTGCATCACATTTTCAATTTTTGGAATTACCGCAACCCAATATTCCAACCTATGGTTGCGGAGAAATGGCCATTTTAGTGGATAAACCTTGAAATCCCAGAATGATCCTACTAGAGTCATAGTGTATGGCTCTAGAGCCCAAACTTGGAGCTCTTTTAGCTTCATTGTTGCGGCTCTCAATCACCAAATTAGTTGCTCGCCCTCCTACTAGAAGCATCTTGAGGTTTTAAATTGCATACACTGTCTTTTAGAAGTCCCAGGACTCCAATCTGAGATGGTGGGACTGCCTCCCCTTGAATCCTAGAGTTTTACTTTAAATGAGGGTTCCCAGAGGCTTGAAAAAGGGTTTTAAAACTCAAAGTGACATAGGAGCGTGAATTTCCTTAGCCTATATCCTAGTCCACTCAACCCCTTAGTTTCCAGGGAGATACACTAGATAGCCTCTAAACCCTATAAATCTCAGAAACCTCATTTTAACCCTTTTCTCTACCAGATCTTAATATGCAAGGGCTGTTATAATTGGATTTCCAAAACAATTTTGTGATAAAAAATAACTGGACGTTTATTCAAAAGAAAAAGTAAATTGCAAATGCTTAGTCGTCTATCATGCCCCATCATGTTGATTTGATTTAATAAATGCTTTGTCTCACATGGCGTTGGTCTTCAAATGCTTGCAGATGCTTCATATCATCATCATTTGAGTCTTATCCCAACTATTTGGGATTAGCAATCCTGCTTCTAGATTCTTCTTGTAAAAGTTAAAATCTTGCCAAATGTATCATCATACTGAGTTCATATTGGTGTTTATCATAAAATAGATTTTGTTAAAAATACACAGCAAGTGATTTCTGATTGTATACATAAGATTGGTACATTATGCTGCTCAGATTTTGTTGTGTGTTTTGTCGCATGTGTTCCTCCGATTCCCATTTGTTAACATAGTTTCTATTTTTTTCATGTTTTTGATCGATAGGGATGGTGAGCAGCTTGTACTTGACAATTATATCAGGTGTTCGGATATGGATTGCTCGTGTAAGTTATCAATGTCTACTGCTGAAAATGCATGCAACACCAATTATTCAATAGTGAGTTTACAGCTCTGGAAGGGTCTTTATCATGACCGTTTCAAAGACATAACAAAGGTACACGGCCTTTCTTGAGTCATCTTTCAGTGTGTATTTGATGCACTGTACAAGGTGTAACAAACCTGAATTCCTTTATAAAGCATCCCTCTTTAGCCTTTCTCTCCCACTTAAATTGTTTGGCATATGAAGGCTCATACTTTGTGAAAGACATGTTTGGAAATTGGATGTCCAAAGCTTAAAGAAATAAAATTTAGCAATTCTAGTGTTTGTAAGGCTCAGGGTAGAAATATTGACTTTTTTTTTAAGGCAATCATGCACAACACATGTAAAGAAACTACAAGAAAATGTATCGAGACAGAAAAGTATATAGTACATAGTATAATACATAGGAAAGTGTTGACACTGCCACATGAACTACCCAATTATTCCATTTGGGGGATGTGGAGAAAAGGGCATTTATAAACTAATACACCATGCCTTATACACCTGAACAAAACGGGTAGCCGATGAAGATGCGCTTAACGATCTTGGGATCAAGTTTGGTACTATTTTGGTATGAGATAAGGACATGGGCAGAGCAACCCTACACTTGTTGATTCTCAAGGGACGAAGCACGACCAATAAATATTTCATGAGTAAGAGGAGTAGCCTTAGTGGGTGTGCTATTGAGAATATATCCTGCCGCCAATACTACTTCGCCCCAAAGCTTTAGGGAGAGGTTTACATGCCCCATTATATTTCTCACCATTCCTATTCCGTCTCTCCCATGGGTAAGATGACCTTGATACGAGGCACAGAACGCTTTTCCAATTTGAAAGAAAGATGGATGAACCTCGATTGCCAAAGAGAGGTAGTCTCTCAGACGAGAATATTGTACAGTCAAGAAGAGGGAGCAGCAGTTGGTTTTGGTCCTCGGAAGATTCATGCTTTTGTTTCATTCCAGATAATCCAAAGACAGGCTAGAGTTGTGATTTTCCATATATTACGACATGTTTTTGAGAGAGGAGGCGCTAAGTAGGCCTCAAAAAGTTGCTCCACATCTTGTGGGTAGGCCCAAGGCCAATCGAAAAAGGTCTGGAATATGGCCCGATAGAGAAGAAATAATTGGACAATGGAGGAGAAGGTGGCTTGCATTCTCTCCATCCCGCTTGCACATTATGTATCAATTAGGCAGTTGTGGACCCCTTCTTCAAAGTTGGTCAATGGTCATAATTTTTCCATGCGCTAAGATCCAAGCAAGATCTTGAACCTTTAGTGGAACAGGGCGGACCAAATTTTACTGAAATGGGTTTGGAGATCTGAGTAGGCAGCAGGATGAGCAAAACGAGCCTATCAAGAGGCCCCTAGTCCTAGGAACGCAAAGAAGCCAATCCTCCCCCTCAAGGGCAACGGAGAAGGAATTCAGTGAGTCTAGAAGGGCTGTGATTTGGCTGGTTTCTGGTTCTGACTGAGGCCTCGTAAAGTGTGGAGTCGACACTAAGCGTCCCCCACTGTGGTCAGCATAATCCCTTACTGTTGCAAGTTTATCCAAGGCTAAAGCGGAGAGATGAGGCCATCAATTTGCTATGGTTTGGGTTCTCTTCTACAGATCTGTCCAAAATCTTACCCTTTCTGCTTTGAGCCTGGTTTGGAAATGAAAAGGGTTCTACTTTTTGTTAAACTGGTCCAAGCCCCAGATGCTCGGTGTTTTGCATATTTGGGAAGCCAACTACGCTGCTCGCATCTTTACCTACCGTGAATAAACCTCCTTCCATAATTGGGCTGCATTCAAGCTGTATTTCCACCACCATTTTCCCAAGAATGCAAGGTTGGCCGCTCGCTAATTTTGTTTGGCATACCTTATCCTGGGTTATTAAATGAAATCTATGGGCCTCACTGCTACCATTCCACAGAAAATTGTGCATTAGGGACTCTAACTTTGAAGCAATGCTGGCTGGGATCTGGGACATGGACATGAGTTAAATGGGTACATTAGCCAAGGTTGCTGTGATCAAGGTTGCCCTACCTCCCAATGAGAGAAACGTCCCTTTCCTGTTTGCCAACCTTCTACAGAAATTTTTTGTTATCATGTTCCATAGGTGTTTTCTAGGTTTCCATATTCGCTGTGATTTTTCAGGACTAAATTGTTAGTGGAAAGATTGGTTTTTATTCCTTCATTTATTTTGGCAGTAAAAGGAAAGGTCCTAGGTTGTATTTAGGGTTTTAATTTTTGTTTACGACAGTGCATTGTGGCACTTGTAAGTGGAATTCAGATTCATTAATAAAGAACAAAAAAAAAGAAATTTATTTTATAGTCTTGAATTCTACATGGCCACATCTTTCATGTATTAGGATTCCTAGTTGAAATAGGATTCCTATTTGATGTAGAATTGTGGTTCAATTTTGTTTATCAATAAAGTTTAATTTCTTTTAAGGCAGCAGTAGGAGCTGAGATTCATAGGTTGTATTTAGCTTCTTTTTTTTTCCCCCATTTTCTGTTGTGTAATTTTGGCATTGTAAGTAGAATTACCCTGTTGTGAATAAAAGAAAAAGAGAAATGTTTTGAATTTACACCCAGAGAATGCTACATAGCCTCTTTGGTGTCCGCATTGTTGTGGATATGTTGGGCTGCGACCTCTTGAGCTTTAGGGGCAGAGATGCGGATGGTTGAGATCGACCTTTGTCTGGCAATTCTGACAATGGGCAATATGGAAGACTCACCTCCAAGGGAATGATGGGCTACCTTGTTGGATGGGATTTGCCATGCTCCTGAGTCCCTTCACATCTGAAAGATTTGACTATAACAAGCCGGATGGATTGAATTCTTACATTCGATACAACAGTGTGATTGAATCCCTTTTGGCACCATGGTCACTTTAGCCAAAAAACTTAGAAGGTAGCCTTCTATTGTTGAAAAAAATGGTGGTCTGGAATTCAGCCCTTCCAAATTATACCAACTTGACAGATAGATAAAAGCATTCAATACAACAGAGTGCTAGAATCCCTTTTGCCACCAAGGTCACTTTAGACGGAAAAATTAAAAGGCAGCCTTGTATTGTTGAAAAGAATTGGTGGTCCAGAACTCAGCCCTACTAAATTATACCAACTTGACATAGAGATAAAAGATGCGAGAACCTTCAGAGATAATAGTCGGGAGGACCCTTCAAGTGTATAGATTTAGGTCTGCCACTTGCATGACATATAGAAAACTGTACCTTAAAGGTATGGCATACACCCCAGCAGGATTTCTTTCAAAATCATCTTGGTATCCAGCCTAGAATTTAAGGAAAATTCTGTTTAAGAATAACAAATCTCTGGACTTTTCTAACCTAACAGATTTAATCTCGAGACAAAATAAAATTTGCGGCGGGTACCCTTAAGAAATAGACCTGTCTTCAACCTTCACTCATGGAAATACTTGATCTGTTGATATAATTGGCTTAAATTGGATCTTTTGAATGTGTAAAATCTTATAGTAAACTATTAAATGGAAAAACTGATTTGATTCTCGTGGGGTATCATACCCCTCATATTTATTTATTTAAATATAATTTCAGAAGTAATATCAAGTGCAATATGCACCCCAGATCCTTAAAAGTATTGAGGGTTGTGGCCTTTAAAGGCCATTAGAGCATGTAGAAAAAGAAAAAAGGAATTATAGTGTATTATACACTTCAGTGGGAGTGTGTGTGTTAGTTGATTGAAATAGGGTTAGGTAGTCTATGGCCCTAGTCATGTCTAAAACCTGTAGACTTGGGCGTATGGCACTACCAAAGAGGCATTTTTTTAGAGGGTCATCCCTTGTTGGGGTCAGACAGATGCCTAGGCCAGGAGAGCTTTGTGGTCTCCTGTCTAAGGATGTGGGCCCGTAAGAGCGAGGGCTAAATCCTGAACAAACTGCTACATGGCATGTACATATGACGGCCGCATTGCCAGGATACAAGCCTGAAAAGGGATATGTGTACACGTGCACAGAGAGAGTCCCCCATTCAGCATAATAATATATGTGGGTGACTTGCTGTTAAAGGGGGGGAGGACCTATAATCTACATTTTAAGACCGTGGTTCCACTATTTATTAGCCAGCTTTGATGAGCTATTCATAAGCCCCTGTATGAGATAGTGGGTCATGGGTCTTAATGGGTCGCTTTGAGAAGATAATCGAGAATCATGGTTATTGAGTCAAGTGGAGTGCTCTGACAGTAACGTATCTTGACCCATTTGGTATCAGTCCACTTCTGGATACTTTGTTGTTGTAAGAAATGTATTTTTTTAATTTTAAAATCTTTCAGAATTTTTGAAATTAATTTTAGTAATAAAAACCCTTAAGAGGGGCATGTCAAATATTTTGGAACTATGGAGGGGTGAAGTGAAACACACGTGGGACCCTTGGATCCAGCCATACCTGTGCACCACGTACTCATGGGTGGAGCGTGGAGCCCTTGGGGCCCACACCTCCCACATGAGGTAGCATGCCCCCCTCCTTTTCTTCTTTGCTTAGTTTATTTTGAAAAGTATTTTGGTTAGTAAGAAAATCTTTTGAAAAGGATACTGTGTCATTTTTTTGTGGGAGTTGGTTATTTGAAAATATTGTTTATATCTTTTACCAAATCTTTTATTTTTGACTTCCTACAATTTTATGAAAGATAAAAGAAGTTGTAGAAGATTTTTTTTATTGGTCTTATCATAGTTTGACTAGAATTGGATATGGGTCAAAATTTAGGGGATAAGATTTCTAGATTCTTCCCTAAATCATGATTGTTGATTCATGGGGTGGATGGCTCAGATTTAATGACCTCTTACCTCTCAGATTAACTAAACTCCTATTGGTCATAATGAGTCATCACAATGTTGGATAGGCATACCTAGGGCCCTTGAGGCCTATATAAGGAGAGAACCTCCCTCATTCTCTACGCACATTTCCTTGCCTCGCTGTCTCTTCCTTCTCTCTCCTCCACACCCCACTCTCGCTTTCTCTCCTCTGTCTTGTCTCTCTCTAGAGGGGGTAGCATGCACCACCCTAGAAACCTTAAGGGGGTGGTGCGCACCACCTAGGGCTCATAGAAGGAGGTGCACCCAGCCCTAGTTTAGGATTAGCGGAGGTGCCACGCAGTGGCATGCCCCAAATGATTAAAAAGGATCTTGAAACCCTAATTGTCTCATGCTCTCATAACCCTAATTGTGAGGTATTGCCTTAAGGAAGCTTCCCAACTGAGAAAATTCAGCAACGTCAATAGGAACAGAATGCGTTCATCGGTTAGGAGATTGGGTGTAGGTGTACTAAGTCCTAAAGGGGTGACCCTAGGCATATTCAAGTAATTGTTCCCGGCTATTTGGTTTTATTTTTTAGTCATTATTTCCTTGTTTATTTGAAGTTTCCGGAACATTGTTTGTACTGAAATTTAAAGTCAAAGTTGGTTTCTCGATCCTATACTCTGTTTATTCTATATGGCAGTAAAAAGAAATATCCTAAGTTGTATTTAAGATTTTATTTCTTATTGACAGTAGTGTTTTGTGGCACTTGTAACTGGAATTCAGATTCATTAATAAAAAAAAAGAGATTTCTTTTTTATTTTACACCATTGAATTCCACATAGCCACTTCTTTCAAAAAGTTCTAAGCCATACCATTTCATTGATCAGGTCAATTGTATATATGTATCTAAGTTGATTATATTTCATTTCGATGTGCCTCCGACTGCATCAGCAATTCATGTAGTCATTTATAACGTGTGCGCTCTGCTGAAGAAAACTCATATTGCAGGATATGAATAATCTGTATGTTCTCTTTGGTTATCTTTGTGATGCAGGGTAAAATGCCCTCTATTTTTCAATTTCATGTATTAAATTTTAGAGATGTATTTTGGGACTTTTAGGGCTTATTCTTGGGGTTTAGAGATGTATTTTTGAAGTTGTTTAGTGATCATATTGTCTTTTTTAGTTTTTTTCCTTTTTAAGATTTTAGGGACTGTTTGGAAAAGTTATTAAATTTCTTACGGAATTGTCTATTTCATCAAGGGTAAAAGCATTATTAGGAATTATGTTTCAATTAAGACTTCTATTTCAAGCAGACGTTGAATTTCTTGGATTATAAGTAAGGTATTTTACTATAAATAAGCTTCATATTAGGATTTTTCTTTCTGAATTGATTATTGATTTTCATAACATTGTTCTTGAGAGTCTTATTGAATTTGCATTGCTGTTGAGGCTAGGCTTGTTAGCATCCATTATTTTTCAATCAATACATTGTCTTTTTTCTTTCTTTTCTTTTTTTTTTCTGTTATTTGAATTTGCTTCACTCTGCTGTCTAGGCAACTGAGAAAAGTGCTCAGTTTCCTTTGTTCTAGCTAGCATTGTATATTTGAACTACAATTCACCGATGTGACGAGTTGAGTTTCCAAATGTCAATTCTTACGTACTGCTTTCAATTACTCAAACTCGTATTTTTTAATCGCTTTTCATCACTGTCAATGGCATGAATGTGGTGTGTTCTTGGAAACAGGTTTGAACTATCCCATTACTCCACAGAATTATTATCGCACAGCTGTACTGAAATGGAAAATGAATTTCTAATGGTATTATTTCATTTAAAATATGATTTTCCTTATTAGAGTATTTACCCATTGTAATGTTAATGCATAATTTTAGATTACAAGCTGTAACATGCTTAGTGAGCTTATTTATGCAAAAAAAACAACAGATGCTGAATGAGTTTATAACTAATGTACTGCTATTCACTTTTAAGTTCCCAAATAAAGGTATTCATGGTGTCTTCTATTTTGCAGGAGTCATTCCCTAATTATATTACTGCTCCAAATGCTGGTGTTGCTGCGTATCCAGGTTGGGTGCCAACCATTGTATGTTTTCTGGCTCCTACCTTAATTTTGCTTTAAATGCCTATACTCTCTCTCTCTCTCTCTCTCTCTCTTCAGTCTGCCTGGCTACCATTGGCTAGAGGCAGGCTTGCCAACAGTTTTTCAGATCTGTGTATTAAAAGTCTGACTGGGGCTAGTCAGACATGGCAGGGTACCAAGTCCAGGTCCAAAACCCTGCGACTCATCTGAGTCTTAAAATGGTTAGAAGCCTTTCTGCGTGATATTCATGGAGAGTTGGGCCAGTGGGACTGCTGACTCCGGCTCATGACCTTGGTGAGTCGGGACCTTCGTCCAAGTTTTGAATCACTGTTGCAGACTGAGTGGTCGAACATAGTGCAACACATGACACGCCATAAATGCAATTCAGACATATTTCTATTGGTTATGTAAAGAAGTGCACTGTTGTTTACAAAGATCTATTCAGAAAAAGTTTGAAACATTCAATGTCATTCATAATACAAGGTGATTGGGAATCTCAGTTAACTTGAGTAAACATGTGGTTGACTGATTTGCTTACGTGTAGCGTTTTCACTGACTTTCCAACCACCCCATTTGCTGAAAAATGGAAAATTTATTCTCGTAGTACCCAATCTTTTATAGTAGCATTCTCCTTTACTATTCACCTACTTGTAGCATGGTTGATCACTCAAACAGATGCAGTCGCTGTGTGAATCATCGGTTATTTGTTCATTGCATATTCTGACAAACAATGCGTCTTTGATTAACCTTTTTGTTATGTAACTGAAACCATTAGTAAAGAAACTGCTACAATAATTCCAAACATTTTTCTTTCCTGTAGTCTGGACTTATTGTCTTGTTGGCTTACGTTTAAGCCCCTATTATGTCCTCCTTTTTCTTGTATGCTGTTTCCAGGAACTAATAAAGGAAATAAAAGTGCCAGCAATATTCTCGGATTACTGCGAAGAAGCTGCAAATCTCGCAGCTTCCTGCATAACAAGCATTTTTGATGCTCCTCTCTCTTTACCTGTACGATTGCTCCTCTCTCTTTACCAGTATGGTTATCAGTTGCTTATTTCTGTTTTATATGCTACTTGCAATATGACGTTCGTTCTAACCAGAGTACGCTGTTGATCTCTTCTTGTTTTGGTGGATTACAGATTCAGTTGAATCCTTTCAGGCAGCCATTTGTGGTGGAAGATGGGCCTCTTCACCTTCCATGTTATTCAAACTGTTTCCTCTTTGGGATGTAGTCAATATTACAGAGATGTTGACATTGGTGTTATTCCAACTGTTTCCTCTTTGGAATATAGTCAATATTACATGGATATTGACATTGGTGTTGTATCAAGTACGTATTGTCAATTGTCTAGTACGTCGGCTCAAAAAGCCGGTACACAGCCTTGACTGTATATACGATTACTTAATTAATTATAAAGTTTATTTAAAGTTACAACCTTAAAATGTAGAATTACAAATGCACCTCAAAAATCCATCTGAAAAGGTTGTTTAGGTTGTTTTAATGTTGAAAAAACCTCTAATTGATCATCTTGGAATCATAGGAAAATAAAAAAGATTTTGAGTCTTAAAAATAGTGCATCTTGCAATACATTATCTAGACTGTCTATTTTCAACATTTTCATGTGTTTATAGATGTGTTTATAGATGTATTTGATTTTAATCATTTTTGGAGTTTAAAATTATATAATTAGATATGAAAATAGATTTTGAGATAATCTTGAGAATTTTTTCACCAAAATTACATGTTGTGATAAAATTTGGAGGTGTGCTTTAATTGGATTATTTAAAGCTGCGATCTTATATAAACCACACCTTTACTTAATTAATATATATCTAATAAAAAATAAATTTTATTTATATTTAGTTTTATATTTTAAAATGATATTTAAAGTAATTAGTTTCGAATTAGAAGCTTGCAAATTCAAATCCCATATAGAATCATATACATTTTAGATTATAAACCACATCTTAGATTAATAAGGTAAAGCAATTTAATAGAGAAGACGCTTCTTTTTTTTTTTAAGCCCAAATAAACATGACTAGGTTATATTTATAAAGATATACACTTAATAATTAATCGACAACATATTCAAAAATATTTATAAATATATAAAAGATGAGGTTTTTATAAGGCCAAGGCTTTATGAAGACAAAAATAAAGCATCTCCTCATATCTTCATCTGAAAAGCATTATCAACTACAAAAAAATTTATGATGGCTCTAAAATCTATTTTCAAACCCAACATTAAAATTTAAAACTCAAAAAATGATACAAATCTTGTAGATCTATGAACACTTACTTTTAGGGCAAAGTGGATGGCCTAAATAATTTGTTACAATATACCCTGTTGTAGAGCATAAAATCCTATCTTTTCACAACCATAATGGTCATGCCAAGATGATCTATGGTAAAAGTTTACTGATGCTTGAATTACAACTTTCAATAGGTTATGAGGCATTACATATTTTGATAAGAGTTGCAGCCTAGCAAACCATTTTCCATATATAAATGAGCAATTTCCCGTACACTAAGGGGCATACATAGTATGATCTTCATGCATCAAAGGGCATGTATAAACATATGCATGCAACCCTATCAAACCGTTCTCCCAATATAAATGAGCAATTTCCCGTACCCCAACGGGCATACTTTATAAGATTTTCATGCATCAAATGGGCATGCATAAACATATGCCCTATCAAACCATTTTTCATATATAAATGCGCAATTTTTGGCGGTTTTCTTTCCGATTTATCTTGTATTCGGTAGATCAAATACCGAATAGCTATTTGCTATCTCCAAAACTTGCAAATCCTTTACGAATGTAGCAAGCTCGTCCATGGCACCTCCTCAAAAATCCCCCTCTCTCTCTTAAGCAAATCGAACCAAACCAAATCCAAATCTTCCCTTTTTTGGTCAAAATTTTATCAATTTTTGCAGTAAGAGTGTATATAGCCCAATATCAAAACTGTCTGGCCCAGTGTTCGTAAAATCGAACAGGAACGGTTAACCAGATATGGGCCTGGAAGTGATTTAACTGGCCTAACTGGTAAACCAACCGATTCAACCGCTCTAACCAGACAAGTCCTGAACGATAAGATATTGTTGAAAAAAAATAAAAAAGATACAAAAAAAATCTACTAAACTATGAAAAACATATAAGAATGTGATTAAAACAAAACACACTCAAATGAAGTTGAAAATTAATGAAAAAATAGATTTTCATAAATCGATTTTTGCCTAGGGGTATTTTTTAAATTTTCCAAAAAAAAATGAGAAAATATAAAAGTGATTATCAATGACTATTTTTAAAAAATTTTACCATAATGTAATGAATATTAACATAGTGTTAAAAAATCGACTTGACACACTTTTTTTTTAAAAGAAAATAAAAAAAAATTAAGTTATATAAAATATAAGCCCTTCTTTTTATCAACAAAATAGTAAATAGTGTATTGGTTAGTAGGTCTAATAATAAAAGACTTTCTTACTATAAGTTTTCTAGTTCAATTCTATTGGGCAGATAAATTTTTTGAACCTTGGAAATAAATAAAGTACTTTGAAGTTTTCTAATTCTATTCTATTGAGCAGGTAAATTTTTTGAACCTTTGAAATGGAGGAGGTAAATTTTTTTGAACAAGGCTAACCAATAATCCATTCTAAAACAATTAATATAAGTTTAAAGTAATATTTTACTTAACGTTTAAGGTACCAGTTGATAATCAAAACTGCTCAAAATCGAAATCGGCCATTGACTGGTTCTTATCTAACTATACGGTTAGTGGTTAGATCGGCCAGTTGTGCCTTTTGATTTTAGAGAAAGAAAGCGGAGAGATCGGCCAGTTGTGCCTTTTGATTTTAGAGAGAGGAAGCGGAGAGAGAAAAAAAAAAAAGGATCGCTTTGATTTTAGACCGACAGAGACAGAGATGGCGGGGGGTCAATGGAAGAGGGGCCCAGAAAGCGTACGGGGAGGAAAAGAATGAGGACCTCCGTTCTCTTCTGGAACCCCTAAGGAACGATCAGTTCCTCGATCTCGTCCTTAAGCTGTGAGATCCACTCTCTCTCTCTCTATGGATTGTTGCTTTAAAGTTCATGCTTATAAAGCTTCCTCCTCTTTTATCTTTCTTTTGGGTTTTGTTTTAGAGAGAAGGGGAGGGGGAGGGGGAGATGCGATGCATTTTAGTGGGGGTTTTTGTGCTGTGCTTGGGGTGATCCTTCTTTACATCAATCCCAATGGGTTTTGTTCGTTTGAGTAGTGAAGGGTGTTCTTGGGCGGCGAAGAATTTTACTTAGTTTGATTATCTTGAGAGAGAGATGGAGGATACATTCTGGTCTGGTCATTTGCTGGTCTCTGCATTCGAGAAAGATGCATTTGGTTTGGTTCTTTTATGGACTCCTGGAGAGAGAAGAATAGGGAATGAGGCGATGCATTAGATAAAGAGAGATACGGGAAACGCAACTGGTAGTGCCTCTCTCTAACTCTTATCACAAATAGAGTAATGGCTCTTTTTTTTCTCTAACTCTATAAAAAAACTAAGAACATCAGACATCTTTTTTTTTTACTTTGAAAGATACAAATAGAGTAATGGTTATTTTTCTCTCTAACTCTTTTAAAAACTAAGAAAGTGAGAAGTTGTCGTCTGATTCGAATAAATCAGACATCATTTCTTTCTTTGAAAGATACAAATAGAGTAGTATTGTTCTTTTTCTCTCTAACTCTATGAAAAAAACTAGAAGTTAAAGTAATTAACTTACTTAGTTTTCTTACTAGTAGTATACGTGTCTTTCTTCTACTTACTTACTACTATAAACTAAACGTAAAGTAAGTAGAGTAAGTCGTCGTC
>NW_006500178.1:4375015-4390581 GCF_000471905.2 Amborella trichopoda
AATGAAAGTACAAAGAATTTGGGTGCCTTTTTTTAGGTCTCCACATGGGAATCGTAATTTTTTCTAGAGAGAAAAGGGGTAGAGCCTCCTGTGCATAAGAGGCAAGGTTTTCTCCTAGAGATGAGAACTTCATATGAATAGAAACATTGTGATGGTGCTTGTTTTAAACTCCCAAATATTGAAATGCCTGTTTCTTGTAGAAAAGCGGGTTCCCATAGATATTTTTGGTGGTTTCCTTTTTTAGTTAAAGAGAAAGTTAGTTTCTCATTGCTCTCACGTCTCTATCTGGTGTTGTCGTAATATTTGCCAGAAGTAATGAGATGGAAGGCAGAATGGTTTAAAAGGGTTTCCTCAACTTGGGTTTTTGTCGAGATTTAGAGAGGTAACTCTATGTTCTAAAATCTTTGATGTAGTGTTGTCGTAATAGTTGCCAGAAGTAAAGAGAATAAAGGGAGAGTGGTTTAAAAGGGTTTCTTTGACTTGGGTTTTTGTCGAGGTTTAGATAGGTAACTTTACGTTTTAAAATCTTTGTTGTAACTTTCATTGGTATAGTGGATTTCTGTTTGTCGTGCTCATAAATGTAGCCCTCTTGAGTGAACCACATAAATATTTGTGTTATTATGTATGTGTTTCATGTTTTATTTTTCATACTTCATTTGTCAAAAAATCAACCCATCGGGTTTAGAGCGTCTGTACACAAAAGATTATAGTGGCAACAATGTTATGGCAGCTACGGAAAGAGAGGAATACTAGGATTTTGAAGGCAGAATTTAAGAGAGGTGTAAAATTAAGCATGTTATATGTAGGCATATAACCCAATGGTACATACCACGATTAAGTTTGAGGATGTAGCTAATGTATACTTCTACACTAACTTGAGGGATCTAATAAGCTTGAGTTTGATGGGAGTGCTTTTTGGAATGGGCAAAGTCGCAGGGTATGGTGGCTTCTTGAGAGATTATATGGACCTATCAAGGCCTGAAGTATGGAGCGAGCGAAGGTTGGATCGGCTTTTTCAAAAAGTGATTGTCGACGGTATAGTTTTCGTAGTCGGGTGTGTCGACTCGGCCTCGCCCCACTGCCGAGGCCGAGGCCGAGGGGCCCTGAGTCCATGGTATAGTAGCTATTGGTCCATTGGGTGAACATGACTTGCTGAAAAATTGGAAGATCCGGTCCAAAAAATATGAAACTTGCCCGATTTTGCGCTATTGGAGGATAAAACTCATCTTTTATAATAGGAAACTTTTGTAAACTAAAAATCTGAAATTTGTGAGTGATTTTGATTGCGTTTTGGAACCTTTCCATGTTTTTAATAGAAATATTTTTTTTATGATAAGATTTGGGTTCATCAAAACCCAAATTGAACAACAATTTATCACGAAATTATCAGGTTTTTAGGTTGCTTTTTTCATCCAAAAAATTCCGCCGATCTTTTCCGTTCCCTCTTATTTATCCACGAAATTGATTGCTTATGGGTTCTTTTTCAATCTATTGAAGTTATCTACAAAATCTCTTTGCTGATTTTATCAAGTTCAATCACGTTAAATTTACACTTTTAGGGTTCTATACGCGATTTTTCTTTTTTCTGCTAAACTTCATTGTTCTTGTTTATTTCTATACCAAATCAAAAGATTTTTGGCTTGTTTTGAAGCTTTTGAAATCAGCTTCAAAAGCCCTATATAGATCAGTGGTTTTCTTTAGTCATTATCGACTAATTTCGTGCATTAAAGAGAAAACATCGTTACTCTGTGAAAAAATCGCCAATTCAATTACTTATCTCTAATTACTCCATATATTATTTTTTATGATTTTTAGTTTATTTTGAAGCTTTTGAAATCATCTTCCCTATACAAATTCGTGTTTTTTTTGCTCCAATATTGACTGATTTTGTGCAACATGAAGCCAATATCGTTGAACAATGAAAAAATTGTAATTATAGAGGTAATATAGATTATTATTATTATTATTATTATTTATTAATAAACAATAATGTTTTGATCATTATTATTTTTTAACTTGAAAACCTTTATATTGCTTTATATGTGTGCTTCAATATCGATTGATATATTGCATCATAAAGGTAATATTGATGAATTGTGTAAAATCTAATATTTTCTCTATTATAAACAATATTGTTATGATTATAATTATTTTAATAAGAAAAATTATTAAAATTAGTCTTATTTAATTAATGCCAAAAATAAATGGCACTTTTGCTGGAGTGCGAGTGCATTTTTAACACTTATAGGGTTTTTATAATTCACTAGATGTAAGAATTTTTTTTTAAGAGTTAAGGTAAAAGGAGTTGCAAAAAATGATGCAGCCCCCCAATCGAACTGAAGAATTCTTATAGGCTCACTAGACATAAGATTTTTTCTTAAAGAGAGCTATGGAAAAAGAGCTCCAAAATAAATTCAAGCCAATATAAAGTTAGAAAATATATTTTTTAAGAGAGTTATGAAAAAAAGAATTCTAAAATAAAGCCAAGCTATTAATAAAAATATAGTTAAAACATAAATTCAAGCCATTAAGAAATGAGTAATGATCCTATAGGACCCTTCCCCACCATTTAAGGTAAAAAAAATATTTTTTAAGAGAGTTATGAAAAAAAAACTCCAAAATAGATCCATGCCCTAAGAAAAATAAAAATGGTACTCACAACCCATTTGGAGGTAAAGACCACAGGTACTAACCTGCTACCACGAGACCAACGGATGCACTTTCAATGGAAGCTGCTCATTATATATAACTAATTTTTGAGCAATGATCCTATAGGACACTCCCCCACCCATGTGTGTAGGACTCCAAATTGTCACCATTAAAGTTGGTACGGATTTCTAAAAAAGTTATCACATGGGTGTGGGACTTGATTTTTCTATACATCCGTGCCAAAGTTAATGGTGATCCTTTAGGGTCCTACATACATAGGTGAACGAGGGTCCTATAGGGTCATTTCTCCTAATTTTTTTAAGTGATTTTTTTTTTTAATTTAAAAAAGAGCTTGATTTGGCCGAGTACATTGCCTCGGCCAGGGCCCAAATACCTTGGCCGAGTCGATTTTTTGGACCTTGGTCCAAGGCTATTCTGCTAATGTTGCTGCAAAGACCCTCAAACAACTTTGTGGGCATGGAGGTCAATAATGGATGAGATACAAGTTATGCTCAGGCGCGAGGAAGTCGTCTTCCGGCATGTTCATAGAGAGCGCAACTGTGCAACTGATGAATTGACGAAATCTTCCACATTCATGTAGTTCTTTTTTTGAATTTCTGCTTTGTTCTTTTATAGTTTCTGTAAAATTTTTACTTTTTGTGGCGAAGTGGATGCCTCTGCCTATGCTTTGAGCTCTCTTTGTATCTTTCATCCTCTTATGAAAGGCAAGATTGCTATGCTTTCTCTACAACATAAAACTTATATACTTCCCCTTATCCGACTATAAACCATTTGGGTGCGGTTTGTATAGAGCCTAGGCTCTCAACAATCAAATTACCTTCACATAGTATCAAGAAATGTTGTTTCAATTCTGGAAATATTTTTTACAGCATTAAAATATATTTTCATCTTTATTTATAAATTTTAAAGCTTCAAAAATAGTGTAGATCGATAGATCTACGAAAACTTGAAAATCTTGAAAATTGACTGTGAAAAAATGCGTGAAAAAATGCGTTACAAAATAAACTATTTTCGAAACTTGAAATCCATTTTTTTCTCATGTCCATGCATCTTGATGTCGAGATGATCAATTTGAGGATATTTGGGCATCAAAACAATATCTTCTAGTGAAAGTTTTGAGGTAAGCTCAAATTTGATTGCTTAGAGCCTCCGCTCTATATAAACTTTTCCCAAACTATTTTGACACAAAATTTTATACGTTCAATCCTCTATTAAACTCGCACTAGCGAAAAATATTTTAAAAAAATATTTTCAATAAAATAAAATGACCAAAATACCCTTGAAACTTTCAAGGGGTATTTTGGTCATTATATTTTATCAAAAATTTATTTTTAATATTTCTTTATAGGTGCGCTCGATTGTGAAGATGGCACTTACAAAATTTCATATCTATATAATTTGTATAAAAAAACTAAAAAAAAATTACTTTGAGACGTCGGATCTAAGATCAAATGGTAAGTGGCTCTCTCAATCAAAATTGGACGGCTAGATGGTAGGGGAAGCATAGATCTTCTATATTGTAGGGGAAGTACAGAAACATTTCCCTTTTATTTAGAGCATGTATACTAGGCTCTCTTAGGAGTATAATTTATTGAGAAAATTGCTAAAAAACCCCCTAGAATGTACTCTCTAGACACTCTGCCCCCACCCCAAACTTTTCTCACTTCTTTTTATAAGAAACCAACTTTTATAACTAAAACCCCTCTAACTGAAAAGTTATAATTTTTTTACGAAACTACCTCTTCTCGTACCTTCACCGTACGAACGACAGACCCCAATAATATATTCGTCAAACCGCGGTACTTATTTGTCGGACTCATCACATATGCCGGTATGATTTACTGCAATACCAGATTGCTTATTTAGACAATGATATGCCAGACCCTAGATAACTAACGCTGACCGTAGATTACAAAACGCCGGACCTAGACAACGAATTGCCGGACTTCCTACTCTAGTTAACAAACCATCGAAGGACAGCTCTACAACATCAGAGTTCTTCTTTAACAATACCAAAAACGCCGAACCGAGCACACTAAATGCCGAAATGATCGAGAAAACCAACGGATTGATGCTATCAAAAACCGGACCGATGATCTTAGTAAATAATTGGTGGAGAATAATACATAAAAGCAGGACTGTTCGATGATATCGTCGGACTGCTCATAACTAAAGCCAAACTGACCTTTGCCAAAATAAACATCGTCGGACTGCTACGTGATAGTGCCGGGGTGGCATGAATCCAGCAAGATAATCGTCGGACTCCAGCGGTGCCTGTGCCGGAACCCAAGCATTGCCGGACTTCCGCGTAACTTTGCCGGACGACCATGAATCCATCCATCGTCGGACGGCCACATTTAGAGTGCCGGAGTGGCGATGAATCCAGCAAAAATATCACCGGACTGCTGCATGATTGTGCCGGTGTCCCATGAATCCAGGAAGCCAATCGTCGGACCCCTGCGACGTCTGTGCCGAAGTGCCCACACTTTGTCGGACTGCCTCGTGACTTTGCCGAAGTGCCATGACTCTAGGAAACGAATCGCCGAACTGTCGCGGTTACTATGCCAGAGTGCCGATGAAGCCAATAACGAGATCATCGGACTGCAATGGTCAGTGTGCCAAAGTGCCCATAAGCCCAGGAAGCAAATCGCCATACCCCTGCGATGATAGTGCCTGAGTGTCGACAAACTTCTGGACTAACGTGTGACTCTGCCGAAGTGCCATGAGTCTAGGAACCAAATCACCGGATTGCCATGGTGCGTGTGTCGGAGTGCTCATAAGTCCAACAACCAAATCGCTGGATTGTCATGGTGCGTGTGCCGGAGTGCATATAATTCCAGGAACCAAATCGCCGGATTGCCATTGTGCGTGTGCTGGAGTGTCCATAAGTCCAGGAACTCCAGACCGCTATCCATGAATTCCCGGAACACTCTTCATGGAGTGCCGGTGCGTGTTATTCAAGTGTCAGAGTGCCTTTAGGAAGTGCCAGAGTGAGTTTATAAGTGTCAGCCTACTATAAATGGTGGTCCAAACTCTTTGTGTTGGGCAATGAATGATCATATTTATTAGCAAATATGTGGTCCAACCTCTTTTTATTGATCAAATTACTGCGACTAATTATTCAAACAATGAATGATTATCAACCATCAAATGAATTTCAAATCCATTGAGACTATTTGCTTATTATCAACCACCATATTTTCTCAATCTTTTCAAACTCATGGCGTATGCTTGACTAAGTTTCAAAAAAGGAACTACATTGATAAACAATATATTGAGTTGTTTGCATATTTCATTTAAAAAGATACTGATATTAGATTTTGCTTGTATTAACATAACGACAACAGAAAGAATGAACATTTCAATAACTGGCTACTATGATAGAGTAGCTTCAATTGTATAAAAATAACTTAATATATGTCTCAAAAAAAGAAAAATAACTTAACATATGTCTCAAAAAAATGTTCATAACCTTTTCAATTTATATTTTCAGGTATCATCTAACAAGTACATATCAAAATGAAAAATACAGGATACTCACTTTCTTGACCTCAACCATTTTGTAAGCCAACTTGCAATATTATTGCCTTTGTCATTTCTGCTCTTTGTTTTCCTCTCATTTTCCTCATCACTCTCGCGCTCTCTTTCCTTATCTCCACCATCTGCATCCTCAGTCTCTCTTTCCTCATCTCCACTATCTTCTTCCTCAGTTTTGCTTTCCTCATGTCCACTTTCTTCGTCCTCGTTTTCGTTTTCGTTTTCGTCATCTCCACCATCTCTCTCCTCGCCCTCGCTTCCGCCATCTGACACCCTCCTCGGCATTCTCTACAGGAGTGTGCTGTAATAACAAATCATGGGTTACCTGTACATAATTTCTGGATTCCCCTGTTAATACTTCAGCATGAAATGCAGCTTGTAGCATCCTTATACAGGTTAATCGCTGCAAGTAGACAATAAAAAACAATATAAATAGCTGATTTGAATACATAATTATTTTAAGTCGATGAAAACTAAAATACATAATATACCAATCTCCTCTCATCATCATGGCCTGCGAGGGGGGGTACATTTGATTGCGACTGCGAGGAAAGGGCATATGGGAGTGTATTTCCATATCTATGAGTGAACATGCTATACCAGGCTATATGAAAAATACAGGATATCAAAATAAAGGATGTTCATAACCTTTATTGAGACGTCATCAAACGTTGTTAATGGGTATTTGCAGTGTGGTTGTTTCTTTCACTTGCAAGCTCTAGGCATTTCTATGGTGATAGTATTAGGTTTGGTGCCTAGAGCCGGGAAATGCTTATAGATCCAACACTGCACAAAAAAAACTAGAAGTATTGGTTTGAAGCCAAAAAGACTGTAAATATCTAAATATTGCTTAAAGATAGGTGAAAATTACCTATAGTAGTGTTGCAGACCCACTAAAATCCATATCATTGTCCACGACCTTAAACAATGAACGATACAAGAAGGCAAGTGCTGCTGCTCCCCATGCATTCTTCCTTGCCTCATCACGATCTCTAAATAGTTGTAGGTAACTTGTAAGCGTGAACCCTTGAGATGCATCAGCAAATATAGTTGTGCCGACTAAATAAATGAGATAAGCTCGAGTGTGTTAGATCAGTTTTAATTTGGTAGGATTTTTTGGTAGTTGCCCGAATTTCGTCATCAACCAAGTATGTTTCATACGACTAAACTTACCACCTTTAGGGCAATCTCCTAGATACTCAATATTGAAAGCCTTGTAGTCTGTAGGTCTGATGCATGTTACAGGCTGTCCTGTCACATGTATCCTTAATATATGCCACACATCATACAATGTTGGAATCATCTCACAAACAGTTAAGCATGCGGTGTTTGTCACTTTGCACCATTTCCCTATGAAGGCCCTCAATAAACTGCAGTTGATGTAGGAGACTCCTATGTCTATCAAGGAGCTCATTTTGGTCTTTCAACCAAAGGTAATAGTCGTGGATCTAGCTCCCATTTACCTAACGTCTTAGTTGATTCATTAATACGAAAATTTGCTTCTTTTAAAACAAATATCACAATAAAAATGACAATAATTATTAACAATATAATAATGATCTAATTTATATAAATCATGAAGTAAAGTAAATAGACTATTGTACATTTTCCATGTGCTCGGACGAATATGGGAGGTCCCTTGTTCCTCCTGACTGTTTTGGGTCTTACATCGCTAAATCTATTTATATTATCAGAGTTTTACATGTGCACATCACATCAATTAACAGAATATGTTCATATGAATGGATGAAAAGAGGATAATATATGTACTAACAAAAAAGAGAATAATAAAAGAAACAAACATAAATATATGTGCCCCAAAAGCGTAAAATTTACATAAGTGGAACAAATACTAAAATCAGACACGATTAATATATGTAATAATAAAATTTTCGACAAGTAGGTGTTACAAATTAAAGATACATAATAAAAAAGATAGATAAATACAAGTATAATGATCTAATTTATATAAATTATGAAGTAAAGTAAATAGACTATTGTACATTTTCCATGTGCTCGGACGAATATGGGAGGTCCCTTGTTCCTCTTGACTGTTTTGGGTCTTACATCGCTAAATCTATTTATATTATCAGAGTTTTACATGTGCACATCACATCAATTAACAGAATATGTCCATATGAATGGATGAAAAGAGGATAATATATGTACTAACAAAAAAGAGAATAATAAAAGAAACAAACATAAATATATGTGCCCCAAAAGCGTAAAATTTACATAAGTGGAACAAATACTAAAATCAGACACGATTAATATATGTAATAATAAAATTTTCGACAAGTAGGTGTTACAAATTAAAGATACATAATAAAATAGATAGATAAATACAAGTATATGTCTTCAAGTGGGTGCTTTACATGTTGCCCTGTTATGACCAGTTCATTTGCACCGACTACAATAAATAGGTTGCACATGTACTTCTTGGGACTCGATGTACTTCTTTGTAGATCGGTCAGAAGGGCACCTTAAGTGAGGTGGAAACACTCTTTCTCCCTCTGGAGGTAGCTGTCCATGTAAACTATGCTCAGATAAGTCGATCAAGGAAACTGGCATGATAGGTATGGAATATGTTTCATGAAATTTTACAATTATGAAATATTCTTCACAATAGTCAACATGATCCCTATTCATTACTTGTAGAGTTTTACAAGCATGCTTACAAGGCAAACCTATTATTTGCCAACCCTGGCATTCACATTATTACGCAATAATATTTACCGTATAATGCATACGATCACCCCTTGCTTCATACACTACTCCATTTGATGCCACCGTGACCCTCACAAAAAGGAATTGCTTTATGATATTTCTTAGTTCATTTTGAGCTTTCGGGGTAAGTGTTATACTCCAGGTTTCAGATTTCAAGTTGCGAGTGGCCATTAGTTCTATGATTTGGCTCTTAATCAAGTCAATGCACTAGAGAATTGGTATATCATGTACTTCTAGAATCCACTTGTTATATGACTCAGTCACATTGGTTGTCACTTGGTCATATCACTTACCCCTGAACTGTGATATAGCCCAATGGTTTGGTGATGCTTCCATGAACCATTTGAATGCATCATCCAAAATTGATCTAATTTCCATCATCTTATCAAAATATACTTGCTGCCTATATGCTCTACATGCTCTGATAAAGGCACATACAACTGCTTTCTTAACATCATTAGGTATGTGTTTTCCTTCATTCTTGAAATTCTCCGCTAAATGACGCTCATAGAAGGCATGATGAGCATTCTCAAAAACTTGATAGATAGTATCCACTAGACCAAGGTGTCTATTTGACAAAAAAGTGATTGACGATCCGTCCCAATAGCAATCTTTAGAAATTCCATAAACCATAACTAGTTATCTGTACTTTTGGCATCCACAATTGTGAATGCAACTAGAGACATTAGTTCATCCCTATCGAGTGAATTGACAGCAAGTAGAGTCCCTACGTATCGTGCTTTCGATGATTTCCCATCGAGAAATAGAATTGGATGACATCCATTCTTGAAACCATATATTGACCCATAAAAGCTTAAAAATAATCGACAAAATCTGCCTCTTAACTATACTTGTCCTGTTGCATAACTACCAGGATTTGTCTCCTTAACACGGCTTACATATGCTGGTAACTGGTTGTATGCCTCATATTGCGAACCATATATGTCTTTGATGGTCGTTTCTTTTCCTCGCCAAGCCTTCCAATAAAGTACTTCTAATCCATAATCTCGAGATAAATCATTCATGATTTCTCTAGACTTGTAATACGCGTTGTCACTTAATTATCCTTGATTAAGGATGCAACAAATTTTCGTGACACCCTTTTTTGTACATCATTGCTTGTCCCAATATTGCATGAGTGATCTTTTTTCTATGTTTGGATTCTAAAACATTCGTCATGCCAAGCTTCACAACATATATCTCCCAATTGCATTCGTCACCCTTGCATTTTGCCCTTGTACGATACGCCTTATTTTTAACGAGATGGTATGTGAAATGGTTTGTTATAGCAAACTTGCTAAGTGCTTTGCAGAAATCTTCTACAGATTCAAACTGATGTCCTACCTCAACAAGTGCATCCTCCTATGTGCTAAGCAACCTTAGTGCATTGCTTTGTTTAGAGTCAGAGACCAAAACATTAGAGGGTTATGGGGGTCTGACCTCTTCGACTGCCATAGTATTATGTGAAGTACTTCTACCCCTACGTTCACTCCCATGGAATACATAGACGAACACTTGATTCTCCCCTTCATGAGCGTTCAACATCCTAGTAATATCATTGTCAATGAATAGGTTCAATATAAATCTCTTATTTCTCGGGACAAAATACCTCAGTGATATCAAGTGCATGTCAAGTGAGAAGCACTCTGCTACGTATTTTTGCATGTCATCTAACTTAGTTCTACAGTCAGTGAAAAGGGTAAATGCATTACCACCAATATAATATAAAGTCCCATCCACATTTGTTCGGAGTTTTCCACCAAAATGCAATAAATTAATCAGCTATCACCTATTTTTTTTCTGTCCTGCACAATATTTATAGTAATTTATATATACAACATCTTAAATACTAGCCTTGAACTTGCCATATGCTTACTGTTTTTAAATAACAAATTATATTTTAACAAGAGCTCTGCAAATTTCTTTAAGAGATTTTCTAAGAAATTCTACAATGAATAGATATTGGGGAACTGAATCTAACTGTTATAGAGAATATCACTTGGAGGGATTGATCTACATAGACTAGCCAACCAAAGAGTAATGCTATTGGGTAGGCTATGTTCCCCTAAATGATGGAAAGTTGGGGATCTGACATGTTTCGTACAATGAAGCAAGCTGATGATATGGTAAAAATTACAAAGTATAACAAGATAACAAGGGCAACATTGATTGTCAGCAATAGGGCACTTAATTTCATAACTTGGAAGAGAGCCAGTGATTTAAGATGGTAACGAACCAACAGCTCTCAGAATCTTATTTGAAAACCGTTAGTTGTCTTCATTTAGACAGCTAGTCATCCCAAAAAATTACAAAAGAAATAACAGTCATTTAAACTCCATGAGAATTAAGGAATATAAACACAGTTTTTTCTATTAGTTTTTCAATGATGGCTAAAGTGACATTAGAAATTAAAGAGACAAACACCAAAATTACTAAAGATTCCACTATACCTTTGACAAAATCATAAAACAGGAACTTGTATAATAACCAATTTGGTTTGGATAAAATTAGACAGAAATAACCAACCATTTTTGTGGGGTAAGTAGCAATAATCAAATACTACATCTTTAAATCCATAATCAAATAATTGAATTCAAGTTCCAAGTGACTTACCCCAGCGGAAATATAGAAAATGCACAGTGATAAATGGCAGACAAAATTTAGAGCCAAAAACAAATTACATATCCATTCTTTTAGTCCATACACGTGAGTTTTATCTACCATTTATCATAACAAATTAAAAATAAAAAAATCAATACATCTTAAGAATCACCTATCCATTATTTCATTTGTCAATAACAAATTAAATACAGCCAATGTGGCTAAATAACAACCCAACAACATATTTTAGGTATACGTTTTCATCCACCTTTCGATAAAAAACAACATAAATTTAATTTTCCCTAAATTTAAAGACAATCAACAAGCTTTTGATTCACATTTTTACTTCATATCATTAAGGAAAAGGTTTTCATGGCAAGCTTTAACCACAAAGTTGAAGTTACAACATAAATAGCATTATCAAAAATGTTTTTAAATATTTAATTGAACTATTCTTTCATACCTGGTCTTCAAAAATCGAGCTCGGCCTGTGATGGGATCAATGCTCTATATAGGACATTCGTAGAGAGTTGTGGGACTTTCGTGGGGGAGAGAAAAACCTTCGTAGAGATTGTGACAAAGTTGTGGGACCTTTGATTGTAGAGTGAGAAAAAAAACGTGATTCTTTGTGGAAGAGAGTGAGTGAAAGAGAGATTGAGAGAGAAGTAGAGTTTTGGCTTAAGTAAAGAGAGAAAGTAGAGTTTTGGCTTAAGTAGAGAGAGAAAGTAAGGCCAAAAGTAGAAAGAGGGGGAGTGTAAAAAAAATAGGTCATGAGAGATAGAGAGCGGGCATTGTAGAAAAAGATGGAGACAAGTACTCACATTTGAAGAGAGAAAAACGAAAATGGGAAAAATCGTGGAGTTGGAAATGGGAATACCGTGACGAAGGAGAAAGAATGGAGAAGGGCATGACCGAAAATGGTGGAGAGATAAATGGGAAATACGCTAATGAAGAAGAAGGAAATGGGAAATTTCGTGAGGGAAGGAGAAGGAATGGAGCGAAGGTAAAAAACATAGGGGCATAGGGTAAGGGTAAAAAAAAAAAGAAAGATAAAAGGTATATTAAAAATAAGAAGTAATTTTGTCCTAATTTTTATGTTTTTTAAGTTTGGGGGATTTTAGTTATAAAAGTTGGTATTTTATAAAAAAAAGTGAGAAAATTTTGGGGTGGCAGTAGAGTGTCTTAAAGAGTACATTCTAAAGGGTTTTTAGCAATTTTCCCTAATTTATTTATACTCCCTTGGTTGAAAGACCCACTTGATAAGATTGTTTCAATATGAAATTTTGGGAACCACTTAAAAATTGCTAGATCACTTTTCTCATAAAAAGAAATTTAAAATTTGAGTTTTTGCACACTTGCATCTCAACTTCCAAAAATTAATCGTTCTCTATTCAATCTTGAGACAACATTTTTTCCAAGTACATTGAGGGTATAATTAGGATATTTTTTAGGGAAAATTACAAAATCCCCTCAAAAGTATATTGTCTAGACAACCTCTCCCATCTATTGTTTTATTTTATTTTATTGTAATTTTTATCCAAAAATAAACTTTTATAGCAAATAACCCCCAAGTCAGAAGTTATATTTTTTTGATGAAAAAGCCCTTTTCCCGTACATAAGAAATTATGTTGGACCAAACATGACGTGGACTCACGAATATAGTGCCGATCCGAGAGGAAAAAGTGCCGGACCCGCATGAAGACATCTTTAGGCTAATATTGCCGGACTGAGACATGGTTATGCCGGACCGCGTGAACATATTGCCGGACCCTGTGGTTAATATGCCGGACCGCCTTTATAAAGTGTTGGACCCTATTTTTTCCAAAACCCTATTGCCTGACCATTTCTATAAACTGTTGGACCCCTTATTTTTTCAAAAATATTTAATGTTGGACCACTTTTAAAAACTTAGGCCGTGGGTGGGAAAGAGAAGAGAGAGGTGTCTTAACCGAGGGGAGGGTATTTTGTTTTTTTACATTTTTTAGGGGTATTTGCTAGAAAGTTATTATTTTTTAAAGGGGTATTTGCTAGAAAAGTATGTTTTGGGGTAAAATTGCAAAAAAAATTGGTTGGGAGGAAGTTGTCTAAATGTCAAGAATTTTTCCTATTTTTTATTGAGGTTAATCTATAGGTGAAGAGGTTACATATTCTAGGTAGAGTTTCACCTGAGGGGAGTAAATGGATGTTATATTACTGCAAGAGTATAATATATTGGTATTAAAAAAAAGGGAAATTACGATTCAAACGTCACCTCATAATTCATTGAAATTTACAATTCAAGCATTGGAAAAACTTTAAATCGATCATCTTAGCTTGAATATTATAATTGTGAAAAAAAATTAGTATTTTAAGTTCGAAAACTAGTGTATATTGCAACAAATCATCTAGACCATCCATTTCACAAGAAAAATAAGTATTCACATATCTACAAATTAGTACCATTTGTTGAGTTTCTAATTATATTTTTGGTGTTGGAAATTGATTTTAGAGCCGTCATGGAGATTTCCAATGCCAACAGTGCTTTCCAGATGAGGATTTGAGGTGAGGTTTTATTTTGTTTCCATAAAGCTTAGGGTTTATAGAAACTTCATCCAAAAGGGTGCAGTTGGCATAAAGATGCATCCGTAGTTGTAGATGTAAGGTGCACGTTCAAATTTTATCATGGTATATAATTTTCATGTAAAATGTTATTAGAATTATCTCAAAATCTATTTTTATATCTAGTTATAAAATTTTAAATTTTAAAAATGGTTAAAATCAAGTAGATCCATAAACATATGAAAATCTTGAAAATGGATGGTGTAGATAATATGTTGTAAAATGCACTATTTTTTAGACTTAAATTTTTTTTATTTTTTATGGTCATACAACTTGATGTCGAGATGATCAATCAAAGGGTTTTTCAACATTAAAACGACCTTTTTCGCTGGATATTTGAGGTGCATCCGCGGCTATAGGGGTATTCGCTGGATAATTGAGGTGCATCGGCGGCTATAGGGGTAAGGATGCAACCTTACATTTGCCATCCAAAACAAGGGGTAGGGGGTGGAATTGCCATTATGCTCCCGCTCCTTTCGTTGTTCCGTGGCCATTTACGCTCCCACACGCTTTTTGAAATTTCAAATCCCGACTCCGCACTTCAACCCGCCAGCCTCCACCCTTTCTTCACTCTCTCTCTCTCTCTCTCTCTCAACCACACTTAATAAGGACCCTCCCCGTCTCTCTCTCTCCCTCAAGGCATAAGCCCCTCGCTCTCTCTCTCGCCCCCTAAAACTGACAAAAAAACCACCAGGCATAACACTCTCACTCTTGCCCTAATCCTTATTCCCTGCTCTTCCTGCCTGCTGCGATCTCTCTCTCATCTTTCGAGACCCTCGAGATCTTTGCTCCCCTTTCTTTGCAGCAGAAGCCGCCTGTGATGCAATCAATTCCTTGTTTTCAAGACCAAAAGAACAAGACTAGGAGATAGGGATTTTGTTATGCGGACGCCATGACCACGTCTTCTTCTTCCTTCGCTCAAAGAGATCACACTTACAGTCGCAAGCAGAAATCCCTTGGTCTCTTATGCGTCAAGTAATGCAATTTCTCACACTAATGCCCCTTTTCTCTTTCTACGTCCTCTTTCTTTCTCTAGATTTCCTCTCTATTTGTCTCCAATCTGATCTGTGGGTTTCTTTTGTATTCTCTGTCTCTCTTGCAGTTTCCTAGGCTTGTACAATCGTGACGACACGGAGTCAATTGAACTGGATGAAGCTGCCACACGTCTAGGTCTTTCGCTTGCATCAATGGTGATATGGGTTTTCTCACTTTTGAGACAGTTTTAATGGTTCCATTTTGCAGGGGTCGAGAGGCGTAGGATTTATGACATTGTTAATGTTCTGGAAAGTGTTGGGGTATGTCCTCTCTCTCTCTCTCTCTCTCTCTCTCTCTCTCTCTCTCTCTTACTTACTTACTTACTTAGTTACGTTAGTTACGTTAGTTACGTTTACGTTAGTTTAGGTTACGTTACGTTTAGTTTACGTTTACGTTTA
>NW_006500178.1:4390601-4428859 GCF_000471905.2 Amborella trichopoda
TTCTCTTACTTGTACAGTTATTAGTTCGTACTTGTTCGGTACGGTAGAGGAGTAGGAGTATTATANATATATATTCGTAGTAGTGGTGGTGTCTCTCTCTCTCTCTCTCTCTCTCTCTCTCTCTGCTATCTCTTTGAATATTTCATTTGGTATTCAGTTATTGTTGGAGGTTTACTGAATTTCATTTTCTTGTAGGTTCTTGCGAGGAAGGCTAAGAACCAGTATAAATGGATAGGGATGGGTGGGATCCCTGGCGCTTTAGAATGTCTCAGAGTAGGTGTTGTCATGCTTTCCTCTCTTTTTCCTGACTGATCTCTCTCTCGCTCTCTATCTCTCTCTCTCTCTTCCTTTTGCCTGATTTTGTTGTTGATCTGTGTAGGAAGATGCACTCAAGGGGAACCCGGACAGTAACTATGCAATTTCATCAGATGATGTGAAGGTATAGATTTAGTTCAAGAACTATCCAATCTATTTTCTGATCTCTCTCTCTCACGTGCTCTCTTTCTCCCTCTTCCAGGATTTTGATGATGATGAAGATGAAGAGTCACTCTCCCAAAAGAAATCTGATCCTTCTGAAACTGCAACATCCAAGCCAAAGCAAGGTGAATGTCGCATCAAAAGCAGACTAATTAGACTATTTTGCATTTTTTATGCAAACACAATGGTTTCTATGATTCTTGAACTGGTAATAGCAAGAAGCATGCTCTTCTTTCACTACCAACAAAAGATATAGGTCGCGTATTCTAATCTGCAAATTGGCAAACCTGGAATATGAATGCCTATATGAATTAAACATTGACATGCCTTTCATATGCACTTCTAAACATGGGCTTTGAACAGATGGTAGAAGGGAGAAATCCTTGGGGCTTCTCACTCAAAATTTTGTGAAAGTGTTCCTTATGACCAAGGTATGAGATGATGTTTAACAGTATCGTTAGCCACATATAATGTGGGCATATTTTTTTCTCCCCCCTTTTTTGCTTTATTTAGAGAGAAAATCCCTTTTTGTTTTGTTTTGTTTTTTGGATCATTGTTCTAAAATATGGTTCACACAGTGGACTCGTATCTGACTTAGTTGAGTGACTCGGGTAGCTTTTCGGTCTCACCAAAGTCATGCCCGAGCCACGGAAAGGGCCCTAAAGAATTCAAGAAAAAATTCAAAAGATTATTAACAATATCTAAAAACAAAAATTTCCATAAGAATGAAAAAAGTTCATAAACACCATAAAATATCAATGAAACACTGAATGATATCATAGACTAGTTACTATTATTGTACTATTTTATTGCTAATTCAAATGAGGCCCAATATTTTCTACTTCACAACCCACAATGAAGAATGAAAGTTAAGATAATACATCACTCTACATTCTACAATGTCTGAAAAACATAAAGTCACAATCTCACAGAGATTTCTACTTCACAAGTTTACATTGAAGACAATGAAGAGTAAAAGTTAAGATAATATGTCACTCTACATTCTACAATGTCTGACTAACGTAAACTCACAATCTCATAGAGAGCACTCTAATACAAGGATATATCACTTTTCACTCTACTACCAAAAGGTGTGTTCTGGGGTCCCTCCGAAATATTTGTGAGATTGAAGGAGCGTTCTTTATCCCAAAAGTCCCTTCAAAGGTTGTGGTTGGTATGCCAATCCAATAGTTCATATCCCAAAGTAACCAAGGCTAGTCCTACCCTCATATGTTCACTACCACCTTGGTTTGTCTCTCACCACCTAGGCTCTGGCTCCCACCTTCTAAGCTCCCTCTCCCCCTACATAAGCTCTACCCCCTACCACTTTGGGTTTCTTCTTTACTAGAGCTTCCATCATCTTAGCCCTCTTCACCTTCCTTTCGCTGATTAACCACACTTTATGTCATCTAGATCATCAACAACTTGTTCATCAAGGGTCCTCTTGTTGATTGTTTGTTCTTCTTGCTCTTCTAGACATTCCGCTATTGTATTCTCCTTGAACATGTTGTCAATGTTGAATGTGGTAGTAATCCTTCACCTCTATCCTCAACCGCTTTTTCCTTAGGTTTAGATTATAATGCATTATGGCTTTTGCAACCTCTCGATTTTTTCTTCCAAGTAGCGTGGATTTACTGGAATGTACTCTAGTTTCTTTCATACCCTATGGCAGAACAAGTTTGGCGTACGACTCGAATTGCGATCTTTTTTAAATGAGGAGTGTTGCTTCCATGTAATCCCCATCATGGTACTGAAAAGACATAAGAGTACAATCATATGTACTAGTTATGTGATGATATAATGCTCATAAATCTGAACGCTAACTTGGAACTAAGTTAGCTCAACTTCTTCTAGCCATACTGATTCCAAAGTCACCTTAAGCATCTATGTAGAAAGCAAGTTAAAATAGCAAAGTGCACACTCTCAATCTATAAACTACAACAAGAAGAAAAATATTGTTTCATATTTAAAGTTTTAAATAGAATCTTACCTCTTTCAAGGCTTCAATTGGATTGCCTCTAATATTTCGATGCAACATTTCACCCCTTCCATGACCTCATAGTAATCATTGTGACGTTATAGATAGTGATCAGTTAATGAAAAACCTGAATATATTAATAATATCCAATTGTCAACATCCAGGTCAAATAGGCCCATGTAAATCACAAATTAAGATAGGAGCATAAATTGGAACTTGAAATTGAAAGTTCCTTGTTGCATGGATAGGGCATGGCAATGTTCCAACCTATACTTGTATCAATGATCTCCCACACTTTACTATTGAAGAATTCGCCATCGGCTTGTATGTCTTGCTTTGCAGTCTAGTGCCTCATACAAGTATTCCATGGAAGGCTTAGTATCTATATCAATCATCCTTATGACTTGTACTAGTGGGGTGGTGACATTGAAAACCTGTTTGCACATGTCCCAAAATCCACGATTATTAATAATTCCCTCAAACTCTTTTCCAACTTGTGTCCTTATCATAGGTGTATAATTCCATTCCTTCAATGCCACCATCTTCTTCAATCTTGATTGCTGCCCTGAGATTGACTTTAGTGTTCAGTATGAGGTGGCAAACATAGTGATGGCATGCCTAATTAGCTCTGTTAGAATGTTGCCTCATCAAGATAAGGATGAAGGAATAATTATATATGAATTTTGTAATTCATTTTCTTTGTTTAACACAACCCTTAACCTCCCTCAACTCAGTGATAGCATTTAGTATATAATTCATTTTTTTGTTCAACACAACCTTTTAACCTCTCTCAACTCAGTGATAGCATTTAATATTAAATTAATACATTGAGCTGAGCAGAGCAGGGGCTCCAAGCTAAATTCTTCTTGTTATTCATTAGTAACTTCCCTACTTTAACGTACGATTTGGTATTATCAATGATGACCTGCTTGCGAAACATTTTCCTCACCAATCTCCTCTACTGCTTTATGAAGCTGTTTAAATAAAGTTTTCTTGTGGAAAAGTATCCCTTTTGGGTAATAAACTAAGAAATTCACAATGTGCCTCCTTTTACAATCTTTCCAGCCATCAGATATGATGGTAACCATAGTGTTAGAGCATGTTTGCTTAAAATCTTCGAGGAATAAGTCCACCTTGTTATCCACGCAATAACGTAAAAGCTCACTTTCAGTTGGTGCCCTTTAGTCTTGGCCTTGTTGCAGCTATAATGGGACCATTGTTTGATAATATTCACTAGGTGATGGAGGGCAAACTTATTTTTATTTTTTATTCAAATTTAAGTGATGTATCTTATAGTTTTAGTGTTAGGATTTATTTCAAGGTTTTTTTAGGTTTTTAGGGTTTTTTTAGGGTTTTTATTATTTTTTATTGACTACATGAGCACTATTCATAAGTACTGTTCACAAGTACTGTCATAGGTACTACTCATTGGGGTAAAACTGTCATTATGAATTTTACGTTTAAGTTAGGATATATAAGTCAATGTATTATTTGTTAGGATACCTTTTGTACTTGGAACATTAATTATAATATAGAAGTGGTGTGTGGAGCTTTGAGGGGATCATTCCAAATGACTTTTAAAAATTGTGAAAAAAGAAAAACTTAGGCTTTTGGAACCCTAACTTGGGTGTGGAGAAGAAACCCTAGGCTTCTTGAATTGTTCTTGTGTTTGGCTTTGTTTCTTGCCGATTTGAATTGTCTTTTCAAAGTTTCCTGCATCACATTGGTATCAGAGCCCACAATCTACACAAAAGGTATTGCAGCAGTGTTTGGAAGTTACTGTAGCACTGTACAAACAAAATTGTGGCGTCGATAGCAAGACGATGATCTTTTAACCTAAGAGGATCGAGTACAAGCTTTTTCACTTTCACGCTTCGTGTGGGGAGCTGAGTGATGAGGATAATGACAGAAGACCTAGACGTCAAGAACATAACTCTAGGGTTTTCAATTTGGAGGATGAGATTCTTGATTTTGACGTAGATCGTATCGATAACCCAAAGTTGCAGATTGGGATTGACCACCAATCTTTGATACATACTCTGATGAACATGAAGATTGTTTTGGAGATCGATATATGATAAGTATTAAGATGATGATGAAGAGATTTTGGAAGAGGGTAAAGAATATGGAGAGAAAGCAGTAGGAGGACTGATCCAAATCATGGCCTTTAAAGATCTCATTAATGTTGAAGAGGAGGAGCATTCAAGAGATTTAGGGCATTGGAATCAAAGCAGTGCAGTGGAAGCATGGTCGACTCAAATTCTACAAATTGTGTCCTTGATGTCAGAGAGTAATGAAATACATGTCGAGAAAACCTCTAAAGACTAGAAAATTGAGTTTGAAGTATCTTATATGATTTTCAATCAGAGATCAAGGATAGTCGAATTTGATAATTTACATCGATTCCTTAATATACATATCATGATCCATTTCTTGAGGAATTCTTTTTACCATGAATAATATTTGAGCCGACAAAGAAAAATAAGGTTGAAGAAGGTGGTTTCGATGTTGAATTCATCTTAATACACTTTAACACTCGAGGATGAGTTTTCTCCAAACAAGAGAGAATGATGGGGGGCAAAAATACTTTTATTTTTATTTTTTATTCCATTTCAAATGATGTATTTTATAGTTTTAGTTTTAGGGTTTATTTCTAGGATTTTTTAATTTTTTAAAGATTCTATGGTTTTTCATAAGCACTATTTATAAGTACTGTTCATGAGTACTATTCTCAGGGGTAAAACCGTCATTATGAATTTTAAAGTTTAAGTTAGGATATATGGGTCAATGTATTATTTGTTTGGACATCTTTTGTACTTGGAATATTAATTATAAATATGAGATGTGTGTGTGGCCTTGAGGGGGTCATTCCACATGACTTTTAGAAATTGAAAGAAAAGAAAAGCTTAGGCTTTTGGAACCCTAGCTTGGGTGTGGAGAAGAAATCCTAGGTTTTTTGATTTGTGCATGTGTTTGGCTTTGTTTCTTGTCGAATTTACTGTCATCTGAAATTTTCTTGCATCACGAGGGTAACAATGTTATAGAAAAATCTAGCATTCACCCTCTTTACCTTGCCCTTAGTTCCCATAACTGTGTTCTGCTGATATTCAAGCTTTAAGGGGTCAATTTGAGATGGTTCAGTGTATTAAAATTGGGTTCTGGTCAGGGTTAGGGTTGGGGTTGTAAATGTTAGGAAGAAATAGAATGTCTTCTCAAGGAGAAAGACCTGAAGAGTTTTGGTCCACACCCTTCTATTTTGGGTACTACTGATATGGAGGATGACTGGTGGAAGCTCCTACCTTGTAATCTGGAGATGTCTAGCTTGCATATCTGTAGGATTGGCCTTGCCTAGGTCGAGCATTGGCCGGGGTCCGTATTGGGCTGGTTGTAGCTTGGCTAGGCTTGGCTTAATGAAAAGAAAAGGAAGAATCAAAATGAATGTGTAGCCATCAAAGCACTCGCGACTATGGCAGAGGTTACTCGTTGCTAGAGTGCTTTGACTTAGGTTGCTTTGCTAGCGTGTTGTAGATTGACAAAGCTGGAGGTTGTTTTGGAAACTTGCTAATGTTTCCAATGGGGGTTGACTTTGTTTGTCAACTCCTCGTTTCGTTGACAAAGTAGACAACCCTGTCTGGTCTGCTACTTCCTTCGAGTTGATGTGAACAGCCCCCTGTTGGAAAAATTAAAATGAACAAAAAGAAGTACATTGATGTGGTTCTGTACCCGCCAGGCCCGTCCCTTGGGCCACATTTTGTATCCCAGGCCCTAGTTTCACAGGCAAAGGCAGCTGGCCCATTGTAGATAGGCTGCCCCTCCTTACAAGTGTCATCTAGGCCTCAAACTTCCTCCTCATCCTTTTGAGAAGGTACATAACACTCACTACTTATGTGTTACCCTTTGTTTATGCACTTACTCCATTTTGTTTCCTCAATAGCTCTTTGCATCTGCTCCCTATCTAGCCGAGACACCTTTCCACATGGCTGTACATCACCTAGACTTTTGTCATGGTGATGTATTGGGTGATTAACACCACATGTAATTTCCTTCCAGAAGTGCCCACACTTCACCCACCCCCTGCTCATGTCCAGCAGCTTCACCTCTCTCTTCCATGCTGGATCCTCCCCCCAACATCTCCTAAACCTACAAAAGCAAGTATGTTGAAGGCACAAACACTCAACCAAGATAGTCTTTCTGTATATAATTTTATATCTAAATACAAGAAAAGGTTAAATTATGGAGTTAATATTTTTAGATGCATCTAGATGCTTTTCTCAAGAGCCATTCAAAATATATCATATTATCAACACTAAGATTAAAGTAGCATCATTGTTTAAAGTTTTTAATACATCAATGAGAATGCCTTTTTATGCATCAAAACATGAAAAAAAATTGAATTCCAATAAATTTTGAAAGAAAATATAGCTTTCAAAATCAAAGCATTTGAGGCATCCCAGATGCATAAAAAGAAAATAAAAATAAATGTAATCAATACCATAGAATTTTTAAAAATAACCATTTGCAACTTTGATTTAGTGTTAATACCATTGAATTTCAAAAAATAACTATTAGCAACATTGACTTAATGTACATATAAATACATCATTTTATGCATCAAAATAATGTTAAAAGTTAAATTACCTCACTATTTGGGAGAGACTTACTACTTCCAAATAATAAAAGCATGCTAAATGCATACAAAAATACATAAACAATATAATCAGTATCATCACATTTTAGCCATAACTATAATCGTGGTCATTACAAATTTTAAAAGTCTCTCTTTGGACAAGAAAATTGAATTAAAATACAATGCTACTCATTTTTCTTGTTAAAATGCAAAAAAAACAATGCATATATTTGATAAAAAAATTGCGTATATGTTACTACTCATTTTTTTTGATATAGATGTTGCATATAGTTTTTTGATAATAGGTTCATTTGAGTTTAATTGGGAATTTTTGAACATATATTTTGAACTTGTTAAAAGTACTCCATAATTGACATTTTTCCTTCTGGGATTAAAGCAAATTCATTCTCCAAATATTGTAATACATTAGTATTAGCGCGACTAAAGAGTCCAAAGCATCCCATATCTTTTTTGACGATTCACTACTGTTTACATGCTTAATCAACTCCTTTTAAATCGGGTCATGCTAAGTATAAAAAGCTTGGTGCCTTTAACCTTCGACATGCATGAGGTCTTCCTGTCTTCCCATGAATCTTTGGCTCCCTATCATCATCTCACTTGAGAACTATGATCGACAGCCTACAAGGGCTTTGATACCATGTCGCAATGAGAAAAGAAGCCTCAAGAGGTCTTAAAATTGTGCTGGAAATTTAATGGAAATGAAACTTTTCTTACTGTGCAAATACAAATTACAATCTCTAGCAAGGAGAAACCCTACAGAATACGACACACCTCTCTTTATACTCTAATGTCATTCTTTTTACTCTTAATTACAAGGAGAATGGACCATAGGTATCTATAGATATCTAGAGCAGTTTCTAGATCCTTTATGCTAAGTCTTGATGGATTTTTCCAGAGCTCCATGATGCTACAGGAATGTATAGAGAAAAAAGTTGATATAAGGTCCATACCTTAAATTGTAGGATTAAGGTTCACCTAAAAAATCCATCGAAAAGGGTTGTTTTGACGTTAGAAACCTAATTGACCATCTCGAAGTCGAGATGTCTGGATATGAAAAAAAAATATTTCAATTCCCAAAAGAGTACATCTTGCAACACATTATCTGAACTGTCCATTTTCAAGATTTCATGCATTTATAGATCTGCTTAATTTGAACCACTTTTGGAGTTCAAAATTTTATAATTAAAGATAAAAACAGATTCTTAGGATGACCTAAGAATTTTGAACGCTAAAATTGCATCTTATGACAAAGTTTGGAGGTGCGCCTTAATGTGATTGTTTAAGGTTGCAACTTTATGCAAACCACACCCATATATAAAAGCTTAGGATGACCTAAGAATTTTCAACGCTAAAATTGCATCTATGATAAAGTTTGGAGGTGCGCCTTAATTTAATTGTTTAAGGTTGCAACTTTATGCAAACCACATCCACATATAAAAGCTATCTCTAGAATCTAATAGCTTGCTAGAGGCTTCTACCCAAATACAATTTCGCTCTTTGCCTAGTACTTTCTCCCCAAATTACAAAAATACCCCCAAATGATAAATTACCAAATGCCCATGTAGAATCTTAGTTAGCACAATATTTTTCAACTGGATTTGCCTAGTTTCCGATGGATTTCTTTTGGGTTTTCTCAGGTGGAGATATTAACACTGGATGATGCTGCAAAATTCTTGCTTGGTGAGACTCATGAATCAGCCAAGACGAGAAATAGTATACCCTCTTTCCCTTTGCTTTACCATGTATTTTTTGTTTGCAATTTTGAATAAAATCCATGTTTGGTAGACTTACTTGTTGACTTTGAACTGCAGCAAAGATGAGAAGACTGTATGACATAGCTAATGTTTTGTCCTCCATGAATCTCATTGAGAAGGTAAAGATACAAGCACAGCTAATTATTGATTACTATTAGTTTCCGATACAAAGTAATTTTGCGGTTATGTACTACACTATACTATCTGAGAGCAGTATAATAGGACCTAAATATAGTTAACTAGAGAACTAATGTCAAGATAGCCCAGCCCATCAGTTTAACATAACATTTTATCTCCCACTCACCCAAACTAGTCAACCATTGATACCCTGCCTTATTACCCATATTCATCCCAATATAAGGGTTGATTGTACCATCTGACGAGTCTAGGCTGTCATTCGTCTAATAACTTACAAATGTGATCAATTTAGGCCTTATTGGACTGTTTCTCCGCTTAACTCATGCTTTTAATGTACTACTTTATTTTTTAAGTTCTAATTGTGTTGCATGCTTGATCCGACAAATACATACAAAAAAGACAAATATGCTTGAGCATGAAAGAGCAGTTGACCTCATTTTGGTTCGGCATAGCCAAAAGCTTAAGGAATGCTATCTAGATTGTGATGCATTCGGCCTCTTTACGCTTAGACATATGGATGATTCATGCGAATGATTAGTAGATGCTGGAGATGATCCTGTATTCCTTGGAGAGGACTTGACTTGGAGCCAAGTTTGTGAGGCAACTAGAAGCCAAGCAAGCCCCATGAGAGCCACAAAATCTGGATCTTGAGGGAAGAGATTGATGAGGGTGGCGGAGGATGATGAGGAGGATGCAAATTCACAGAAGACTGGTGAAGAGAAGAGTATGTTGAGGAGGGAGATGACTTTGATGATTATGGTATTATATCATCATCTTATGCATCTAGTGGTGGTGCTAGGGATGTAGACATTGTTGGCCCTGATGATGAAAATTCAATTGCCAATTTGAGTTGTTCATATTTGATGTATTGTTTGGACTTTAAAGTTAATGAGTTTTGTTGGATATGCATGATCTGTATGTTATGATTTGTGACTCTCTGTTTGTTGGTAGTGATGAGCTGATGATGCAAATGTAGATTATTAGGAAATTGACATCTTTTAATCTTCTATAGTTTTAGAAATTTAATAATTCAATATCAATTTTAAAAGTCATATATGTATGAGAATCTGAGAGATCTAGACAATGTTTTCCATTTTAGTTTTAAAATATGATATGAAGATCAGTTTGGAGGGTTTAATATCCAACTCAACCCCTCAAATGTCATTCTTGGGGCCTAGAACCCCCAACTCTCTGGACGGGCTGCCTAATGAACTAGGCGCTGCCTAGGTGGCCAAATCTGAATTCTAACACCGTAATGCCAAGCCTGATCTTCCCTCCATCATGGGAGACTTAGCCACTCCTTTATCATGGAATCAAGCTTTAAAGCTTCACCTGGCCCACTCAAATTGCTTGTTTGAGAAGGTTGCTAAATGTCGATAATGCCAAATGGGTGCGTTGATGGAGCCTATCTCAAGTCCCCTAAATTGCCATTAAAGTATCGAGTTACAAAATCTGAAAATGTGGCAGTTGTACATGTCTCCTGAGTTAGTATTGATATGCATATGATATTTGTAGATCTAAATTTGGTTTGTTGTCAGAACTATATTGTTATTTTAAATGTAATTAGATATCCATTGGAATTTCAATCAGTATTTTAATTTTTGTCTGTTCATTTTCCTATGTGCTTTCAATTAAATTCAGACTCATCCTACTAAATTGTATGGCGTTTGATAAATTTTTTATGCTTTCAGACCCATCAACCTGAAAACAGGAAACCTGCCTTCCGATGGCTAGGGTTGAAAGGTGGAACAGAAAACAAGGTGGAATCTAGTTGTTTTAATCTTAGTGAGAGGGAAATCAAGAAAAGGGAGTTTGGCTCAGATATTACTAACATTGATTTCAAAAAGAATAGAATTGAGACATTTGTTCAGCAGCCCATCAATGCTTTGCATGAAACGGGTGTGTGTGTGCCAAGAAAAGATCTAAATTGGAAGCCACAAAAAGAAGTACCACATGCACAACATAGCTACGACCATCCCCATCTGCAACAGTCAAAGCAAGAACAGAAACAACAATTTCGACTGCAACAGCACCAGCAGCCACTTCAACAACAAGAAGGGAAGCAGCAACAGCTGCAATCAGGTCACCAACAGAAAGAACAGCAACAGGATCAAGAGCAACAACAAAATACAAAAGGCGTTGTGTTTGGTCCCTTTGCTCCTGCTTGTTTGCCCCGAGAGAACCAGAACGATGTGAAGAAGACTCAGGACTGGATGAAATTGGCAACCTCATATCGTCCTCAGTACCATAACCAAGGTATGTGTAATTGCCTAAAAGGTCATCAACCTTATGGGCTTTCTACATGTGTTTCTTTACCTTATAGTGCAAAATTACTTTACCTTATGGTGATAACTTACTTTATTAGTGTCCTGTCTTTTTATGTATTGTTGTGTGTGTGATTTATTACTGATATTTGTAGAGTAACATAGGAATTTACATAGTTTCTTTAGGCATTGCTTGTGTTTAGCTTAAAGAGGCTCGTATTTGTACGTTCATACTTGTAGATCAGGCAAGTAAACTATCACTTTCCATTAACCAGAATTTGATCAGTTCAATATAATAATATAATGTAAGATCTGTTATGCCTGTGGGGTATCTATGAGAATATGATTTGGTGTGGGGGGTGCAAGTGTTTGTTCTGTAGCAATTGTTTAGGAAGCACCCAAGGCAAGATACCCCGAGTCTTTATTTAGGGGGGATGTAAAATATATCTCTTCTCACCATACCCATAGTGTACGAGTCAAATGTATGCATTTTGATTAGGGTCATATTCTATGGTTATAATTCTACCAGATGTCTTTTTCATTCCATCGAAAATCGATTTTATGTTATAAACGCTTATGACCCTGTCTCTATGTCTTGTGGTAATGATTCCTTTGGCATTACGGCCTTTACCACAACGATGCTGTCCATAGATCAAATAATTTTGTGGATTGGATTTTACTTTAGAAGTTTTGTATACATGTATGGCCGTGTTATTAAGTATTTGGATTTCAGTCCTTGTCTCTACAAGAGGTGGAATAAAATAACCTAGTTGAAGCATCATGATCATACGTCTATAATGCATAGCTCCATACGCATTGTAAAAATTCAGGTACAACCTACATGTATACCTATTATGCGGCATGCATGTAACTTATAGGGCTAACTATATGGGTTTAAGAAGGTATAATTTGGTGCAATGATAATCATGATTCACACTAGCACAACCGGCCCTATAAGGGTTTAAGCAGGTATAACTTGCTGCAATGATAATCATGATTCACACTAGCACAACCATACAGTTTGGCTTCTGAAAGCCTACAACACCATTATCCTCCTCTCTCTCTCTTTCTCTCTCTCTAAAACCAATGAAAAATTAGGTAGATGGGCCCATTATCTCATATAGGGCATGTTACATCCCTTTTAGGCTCATGCAAAATTGTTTTACTGCCATGTTGAATGTGGGGCAGTAAAAGGTTTTGATCATTACAATGGTTAAATTTGCTGGCGTCATTCACCTTCAGGCATTACTATTTTGCCCCATCTGTGCATAAGGCAGTTAAGATATATGCCATGCAACAATAATACCAGATAGACGTTTGCCTTAAGCACTCTATGTGCTATGTTACCTTACATCATCTGCGTTGCTTGAGTATGAGGCGAAATGGTGAAAGTATTGTGAACATCTTAGGCCAAAGTCATCTTGCGTTCCTCGCAGCTGACACAGTGGAATGTTGCCTTTCCTATTTGCTAATTGTTGTCAAAATAGGTTTGATGCACAAGTAAATTGTTTTGAATTGGTCGAGAACGATTGTCATTCTGCCCATAAATGTCAGTATGTGAAGCCTTCTAAAGTGATATTGCTGTTACTGTTTGAGCCAGTTCTAAAAAATATATGGAGAATTTATAATGGTTTTATAATGAAGTCCATAGCAGCTTTAGTTCTGGCATTTTAGGATGATTCTGTGTCGACAATGTTACAATTTGCAAGAAGGGGTGCTAGATCATTAGTGACTAGTGGTTTTGACACCCACTCTATCCTTCAAACTATGTTATTCAGCCACTCCAAATTGCCCAAGTTTCAGGTGTTGACACGTTTTCCTTTGTCACCATGATGTGACACTTTTAGACACAATGGGAGGTGGGGGGTGAGTGGGGCTTGGGTGACGGGCTTTACAAGCAGTGTCAGGTGTGTCTTTCATTGTAAAAAATTCTTGACACTCCAGACTCGGAGTGTCCCAATTTATGAAGGCGAAAAATTCCCCAACAAGAATTGAACTTATGACTTCTTTCTATTAAACCACAAGCTCTACCTCCAAAGGTTGTGTCAGCCTTTTATGATAGTACATTCAAATTCAAAGGATTGATATAAGTTTCACAAAAGCGATATTGTTTCACATAATATGAATTGCAATTTAGAACATCAAGGAACAAACTGTAATCTACTGTTTGATGAAATTTGACTCATTTTCTTTGTAGATAAGTATCTATTTCACTCTCTTTATGATTGTGGGTGGGTCATATCCCAATATAGAAACTAGTAAAAAGCCATCTCACTCTATGGCTGTTTCTCCACACATTAAAACAAACCGTTTCCTTTTCCACTCTACAAATTCCTTAAGTTGTTTTTGGGGTTTTTTTTTTTCTTCCTAAAGAATGGAAAACACTCTCTTGCATCACCCTCCTCAACCCCCCCCCAAAAAAAGAATTCAATAGCAAATGGGCACATGGGCAATCTCTCTCTCTTAGACCCACACAAGCAGTTTCTAGATGGTCCATCTCCCTCTTCTCTCTCTAAAACCAATAAAAAATTAGGTAGATGGGCCACCTTTTCTCTCGCTCTCTCTCTACTGATCTTGTGAGTGGAAGGTCATAGGAAGGGGAGGGATTTGGCAAACTTTGAAGGAATGTTTGGGTAGCAACGTGTTTGATTATTATGGAGAAACACAAATCCAACCTGAAAATTTTCGCATCAAAATTACTTTTGTCTGGCCTTTCTCCTTGAATAGTAAAGGATAAATACGTATTTTTTCCCTTGTGAAGGATAAGGGGTCATGACATGGTGAATATTAATAAATTTTGCCTATGTATGCTTAGGCATTGATATGTCTTCTAGTGCATACATAGGATTCAGGCACATGTGTCTAAGGATGGCAACGGGCCAGGCCTGCCTTGGTCCTTGTTCCTATAGGGCTCGCCCGGGGCACCTTGGGTGCCTAGGTGGGTGCATCATGCACCCGCCTAGAGCATACCGCCTAGTCCATGCCTAGGCGGTTTGAGAAAATGGCCACTTAGGCAGTTTGAGAAAATGGCCACAAGGTGGCCGAATTTTCTTTCATTGCTTTGGGGAAAAATAAGAATAAATTAGGACCTCAATCTACCAAATGCGTGTTCTTAAGATACATGAATTCTCATAAAGAATATAGATGTTACTGTCCATAAACTAAAAGAAAATATGTTTCAAATGATGTTACCTTCTTGAGAATATACCTTATTCCTTTTCCAATGATCACAGATCGTTCTAATAATCCAACCAAGGAACATGTGGAATCTATTGAGAAACAGGTAAAAGTGTACACCTCTGATGTAAACGATTAACCCAAACTCGTTGACTTGTCAGGTACTTTTCCTTCTACCCTTATACCTTTTGAATTCAATTTACCTATTGCCATAAGAAAAAAAAAAGGAATCGTATTTCTCATCCGATCAATAAATTGTTTCTTATGCTTCACTTTCACCTTGTTTTCGTGCGTGCCTTTGCTCTACTTCCTCTGTTTCTATTCCCACCAAAGTTGTAGATGCATTGGCTTATCCACAATGGAAAGCAGCCGTGATTGAGGAAATGATTGCCTTAGAGAAGCAACGAACTTGGGATGTAATTGATTTTCCACAAGGATGTGTTAAGGATGCAGGTGCGTGTATACCCTAAAGCACCAACCAGATGGTTCGATTATGGGTACTTTTATCTATTGCAGCAAATAGGAAATGGTCACTCTACCAGCTAGACGTGGAGAATGCTTTTCTCCATGGAGATTTGCAAGAGGTAGTGTATACAGCATTTCAAAATGTGGTCGTATCGTCGCATATGCGCCACATCGTGTGCTATGCGCTGGGCACCGCATCAAAATTGATCACATATGCGGTATGGAGAGATGCGCTTGCATAAGTGCCGCATCTCTCTGCATTAGAGCTGCATAACGCATCTCACCGTATCGACTGCATAATTTTTCGCAAATGTTTTTTGAAATAGTACCCCTCGGGGATGGGTAAAATAGTCTTTTTGACCTTCAAAATTTGGAGAAAAGGGTTTGGAGGGGTATTAAGCCCCCCAAACAACAATTTTCAGCCACATTCGTGGCTTTTTTGTGAACGATTGGATCAAAAGAAATATTTGCGTGGAAATTTTTTTCGTCGAAGTTCTTCGATTTGTGCATTTGTTGTTCCTTGGTTGTTGATTTGTATCTTTTGGGTGTTGATTAGAAGAAGTTTTGACGAACTTGTGACGACAAATCGAGGGTTTCAAGGGCTGTGAAGAAATTGATACTTGCTTCAAGTAACCAATAACTTTTTTTTCCTTCTACAATAATACTTTTTTTTGGGGCAATGTCTTCTTCTTCCCAATCTTCTAGTAATACGGATTCGGCTTGGAAATATGCCAAACTTAAAAATTCGAAAGATTGAAATTGTGTGATTGTATGTTTTGTGGAAATACTTATATGGGTGGGCATTTTTCGGCAAAAAGAACACTTAGCCAGAATTTATGAGAATGTAAGAGCATGCCCACAAGCTACCGAAGAGATAAAAAGGGAGATTAGAGAATACATGGATAGCTTGAAAAAAGAAAAAGAGAAGAAAAAATGAAAAGAAAAGAATTACTTGATGATGTGCAATTATTTGATGTTGTTGATGATAATGATGATATATCAGAACATGCAATGAGGCTAAGGGATACTCAACTCCAATCTCAAGAGAGAGGGTTGTAAATATTGGTGGTCGTGTTGGCAAAAGAACACCTTTCTAGGGGGCAAATGGATATTTTTTTCACCCCTAACCCCAAAATTGTGGTTCAAGAGAGAAAAAAAAAACAAACTAACCATAATTAACAATTGATAAAGGAAAGAATAGAGGAAATTAGTATGTAAGTATATTGCAAAGTTGCTTTATATAGCCGACATTCCTTTTAATGTTATAACCCTGGATAGTTTTGCATGTGTGGTCCAGGAAATTGGGCTATATGGTCCAGGACTTATTCTCCTTCACTACATGAAGTTAGGGAGCCCTTATTGATGGATATTGTATCCAATGTTATCAAAATTTTGATTTCTCAAAGAGAAGAGTGGGAGAAGTATGGGGCCACTATTATGTGTGATGGTTGGTCCGATGGAAAGTCGAGGGTATGCATTAATTTTTTGGTTGTCCAATATGTACTTTTTTTATTAAGCCTGTTGATGCATCAGACAATCACATGATGTTACATACTTATGTGGCTTGATGGATGAGATTGTAGAGTTGTTGGAGAGAAAAATGTGGTACAAATTGTCACTCACAATGGTGCCACTTATGCTGCAGCTGGGCATATGTTGTCTCTGAAGGAGACGCATAAATTTTGGACTCCTTGTGCAGTTCATTGTGTTAATCTCATGCTTAAGAAAATAGGTACAACGTCTTTATTTAGTGGGGTGGTTGCAAAACTATGTTTGTTGGTTTCAAAACTTCTTTGTAAGCATGATGAGGGCTTTTACAAAGAAGAGAGAATTAATGAGACCGGGCATTATTAGATTGACCACAACGTTTCTCACTCTTCGAAGCCTAGGCAAGCAAAAAAGTGCCTTGAGGACCATGTTTGCTTTAGAGCAATGGAATCAAAGTAAATGGTCAAAGCATCGGGATAGAAGAAAGGTTGAACAAGTTATTCTGAATACATCTTTTTGTAATCAAATAATTCTTGCATTGGAGGTGGTTGGCCCTTTAGTGAAAGTGCTTCGTCTGGTTGATGGTGATGTGAAGCCCTCAATGGGCTACATACATGAGGCAATGACAAAGGCAAGAGCAGAGATAAAAAATGTTTTAAAGGATGATAAAAATAAATCCAAGGCTATACTTGGAGTTATTGATTGGAGATGGGATACCCAGCTTCGCAGGCACCTCCATTCAGCTAGTTACTTTCTAAATCCATCTCTTTACTACAAGCACCCATACATTGAGTCAGATTGTGTAATAAATGGTTGGTTCTTAGATATGCTTGAGAGGCTGATGCTTGACAAAGATATCCAAGATGAGATCTAGAGCCAAGAATTGATTAAGTTCAAGTTAGCCTTGGGAAACTTTGGAAGAGAGATTGCTACTCGAAACAGGGGCACTACAGATCCAGGTAAAGGCCCAAAAGTACCCTTATTTGTTTATGACTTTATGTATAGGTTTATTGTTTACCTTTAATTTTATCTATAATCTAAATTATAAGCATTATATGGAATCGAGACACCAAATCTACAACGTCTCGTTATTAGAGTGTTGAATCTCACATGTAGCTTATTTGGTTGTGAACGCAATTGGAGTGTATTTGAGCATGTAAGTCCTTATTCCTTAATCCTTATTTCTTGGATTTCAATTTCAAATTTCAATTTTCTAAAATCTAATTTATCCAATTTCAATTTTCTACCACAGCTCCATACTAAGAAAAGAAATAGGTTGGAGCAGAACAAGGTGAATGATTCGGTTTACGTACGATATAATGAGCGGCTTAGGGAGAGGTATCAAAAGCGCATGCAGCTCAACCCAATTCAGTTGTATGAAGCTGATAGTGACTGATTCACGATTAGAGCGTGTGTTTGAGGGTGAGGATCTTACATGGCTTGTTGTCGAGCTAGTCACAGGGGCTAATGAAGAAGACAACCTAACACTAGAATTGGGTCTAGTTGCACATCAGCTCCAGAGATCGAGGAGAAGGAGGTTGACTCAGAGGTGAGTGAGGAAGAAGAATACGTGGAGGCTGCCGAGGATGATAGTGATGATGATGCACATGAAGACTCTCAAGATGACTTCTCTGATTAGTATTTTAAAATTGAAATTTAGAATCTCACTTTCAAGACTTGAGAAATGATTATGATTGTATTGACTCTTCTTGAGCTTGACTTTAAAACTCTTTAATCTTCATTGACTTTTAATTTGTAATATTTTGTAACTTTAAAGCTTGTGGTTGCAGATTTGTGCTTATGGTTGTTGACTGTTGAATGTTTTATGAAGCTAGTTTCAAGTTTCTATCAGGGGATAATGGATATAGAATCTCCGACAACTAATACTCTTGGAGTTAATGAATAAACTAAATACCTATTATCACATATATCACCTCCATATTTTTTCTATGCGTTAACCTATTTTTTTAGAATATTTTTTATTCTTATTGACTGCATCGCTGCGATGCACCCGCATTTGAGCCGCATTGCCCCCCACCACTTTCGACTGTATTCCACATTTTAAAACATTGAGTGTATGAAATTACCGCTTGGGTTTTATCCTCAAAGGGGAGAAAGGAAAGGTCTGCAAGTTGCGGAAAGCTATATATGGATTGAAACAGTCACCTCAGGCTTGTTCCACTTCATTACTGATTGTGTATGTGGATGATATTGTGCTAATATGAAATAATGATCATGAAATTCAAAAAGTGAAAGAGTTTATGAGGGTGTTTTTGACGTCAAGGATCTTGGTCCATTGAAATACTTCCTTGGAATAGAGGTGGCTAAGTCTAATCAAGGAATTTGTTGGTCTCAAAGGAAGTATACTCTTGATCTCCTCAATGATACAAGAATGCTTGGAAACAAACCAACATAATCTCCTATAGAGGTTAATCACGAACTGTATGATTAACTGTCAAAGCCACTGAGTTACCCTAATGTATATTAGCGATTAGTGGGTAGATTTATTTATTTGGCTGTCACACGGCCAGCCGTTGCATATGCTGATATGCTGTAGGTTTGACAAGTCAGTTTATGCATGCACCATGCTCCCATCACTTGGAAGTTGTTTATCGCATTTTATGATATCTAAAATCTTTAGAAAGAGGGCTACTTTATACCAGTCATGATCATTTGCATATACTAGGTTTCTATGATGTGGATTGGGTTAGGTTTTCTCTTTATCAACAATCTATTGTTGGCTACTTTATGACAGTGGGTGGTAATTTAGTCACTTGGAAGAGTAAGAAGCAAAGCGTTGTAGTTCGATCTTCAGTAGAATCTATGTATCTAAAAGTGACAAGTGATACATGTAAAATGGTTTGGCTCCATTATCTTATTCAAGAGATGGGTGGTAATGCACAACTCCTATTCCTCTACATTGTGATAATCAAGCGGCAATTTATATTGCCTCAAATCTAGTATTTCATGAAAGAACCAAGCATATTAAGACTGAATGCCACTTTGTTATTAAAAAGACAATAGGTACTCCATTTGTTCGTTTTGAGAATCAATTGGCAGTCATACTTACCCAGTGTTTTAAAATGCGGGATAAAGCTCGATGCGGTCCGGATGCGGGTGCATCGCGATGATGCGGTCAATAAATATAAAAAAATTCTAAAAAATCTACAAAAATAGGTTAATGCATAGAAAAAAATATGGAGGTGATATATGTGATAGTTGATATTTTAATTTAATAATTAACTCAAAAAATATTAGCTGTCGGAGATTCTGTATCCACTATCCCTTGATAGAAATTAGAAACTTGAAGCTAGCTTCATAAAACATTCAACAATCAACAACCATATGCACAAATTTGCAACCACAAACTTTAAAGTTACAAAATAGTGATACTACAAACCAAAAGTCCATGTCTCCATGAAGATTAAAGAGTTTTGAAGTCAAGCTCAAGAAGAGTTAATAGTTAATACAATCATTCCAGACAATTTTGAAGTCAAATTTTCAAATATTTATCAGAGAAGTCATTGCTGCCAACTTCAAAGAGCTTGGTTTTTAACTACTTACCGTAACTTCACTAACGGTTTAGTTTATTTGTACCGCTTTCATAACTTCAAAGGAGTTAAAGCCTAGAGAACGAGTGGACCATTTTGGAGTGTTGTCATGTGCATCATCAATATCATCCTCTGCGGCCTTCATTATTCTTCTTCCTTGGTTTGCTCTGAGTCAGCCTCCTCCTCGACCTGTGGAGATGATGTGCGAGTGTGACTAGACCAAGCTCCTGCAGCTCCTCTACTCCTCTGTGCTCTAGTGTTAGGTCAATCTTCTTCATTAGCCCCTGTTGCTAGCTCGACATCGAGTCATGTACGATCCTCACCCGCAAACACCCGCTCGAGTCTTGGATCCATGGTCCACTCACTTGTGGAATCACCATATGCTTCATACAATTGAATGGGGTTGAGCTTCATGCGATTTTGATACCTCTCCTTAAGGCGCTCATTGTACCACATATAAATCAAATCATTCAACTTTTTCTGCTCCAACCTATTCTTTTTTTTGGTATGGAGTTGTGGTAGAAAATTGAAATTTGATTTTATATTAGAAAATAGAAAATTGAAATTGGAAATTTAAATTCAAGAAATAAGGATTAAGGAATAAGGAGTTAAGGACTTACATGCTCAAATGCACTCCAATTGCATTTACAACCAGATGAGCTACATGTGAGATTCTACACTCAAATAGCGAGACGTAGATTTGGTGTCTCGCTTCCATATAATGGCCACCATGCAGTAGTATAATATTTTATAATTTAAATTATAATATAGATAAAAATTAAGGATAAACAAATAGACAATGGAATTATATATAAAGTCATAGACAAGTAAGGGTACTTTTATCCTTTTCCTGGTTCTGTAGCGTCCCTATTTCGAGTAGCAATATCTCTTCCAAAATTTTCGAAGGCTAACTTGAATTTAATCAATTCATGGCTAACTCTGGATCTCTTCCTGGATATCTTTGCCAGGCACCAACCTCTCAAATACATCTAAGAACCCACCATTTATTACATGATCTGACTCAATGGATGGGTGCTTGTAGTAAAGAGATGGGTTTAGAAAGTAACCGGATGAATGGAGGTGCCTATGAAGCTGGGTATCCCATCTCCTATCAAAAATTTTAAGTATAGCCTTGCGCGTATTTTCATCGTCCTTTAAAACATTTTTTATCTCTTCTCTTGCCTTTTTCATTGCCTCATGTATGTAGCCCATGGCGGACTTCACTTTACCATCAACCAGGCGAAGCACTCTCACTAAAGGGTGAGCCACCTCCAATGCAAGAATTATTTGACTTAAAAAAATGTACTCAGAATAATTTTTTCAGCTTTTCTCCCATCTTTATGCTTTGACCATTTACTTTGACTCCATTGCTCTGAAGCAAACATGGTTCTCAAGGCACTTTTTGCTTGGCTAGGCTTCGAAGAGTGAGAAATGACGTGGCAAATCTGGTGATACCTGGTCTCACTAATTCTCTCTTCTTTGTAAAAAATTTCATCATGCTTAGGACTATAGTGTGTTTGTAAATAAATCCAACAACAAACATAGCTCTTGAAATCACCCCACTAAATAAAGATGTACCCATTTCCTTGAGCATAAGATTTAACATAATGAGCTACGCAAGGAGTCCAAAACATATGCGTCCTTTTCAAAGTCAAGAAATGCCCAACTGCAGCATAATTGGCACTATTGTCAGTGACAATTTGTACCACATTTGTCTCTCCAACAAACCCTACAATTTCATCCATCAAGCCACATAAGCATGTAGCATCATTCGACTTGTCTGATGCATCAACAGACTTAACAAAAAAAGTACTTATTGGACGGTTACCCAAAAGATTAATGAATGCCCTCAACTTCCCATCGGACCAACCATCACACATAATGGTGGCCCCATATTTCTCCCACCTTTCTCTTTGAGAAATCAAAATTTTGTTGACATCAAATGCAACATCCTTCAACAAGGGCTCCTTAACCTCATGTAGTGAAAGAGGAACAAGTCCTGGGCCATATTGCCCAATTGCCTGGACCAAACATGCAAAACTATCGAGAGTTATAGTATTAAAAGGAATGCCGACCATGTAAATCCACTTTGCAATCCACTTACATACCGACTTCCTTTGTTCTTTCTTGTATCTATTTTCAATTGTAGTTTGTTTTGTTTTTTTCTCTCCTAAACCACAATTTCGGGGCTAGGGATGAAAAAAACATCCATTGGCCCCTTAAGAGAGGCGTTCTTTTTTCAACACTACCACCAATATTTATAACCCTCTCTCTTGAGACTGAAGTTCGAGTACCCCTTTGCCTCATTGCAGCTTCAGATGTATCATCATCATCATCAACATCATCATCAAATAATTACATATCATTAAGTAATTTTTTTCTTTTCATTTTTTTTTTCTCTTTATCTTTTTTCAATCTATCTATGTATTCTCTAATTCCTTTTTTATTTCATCGGTAGCTTGTGGGCATGCTCTTACATTCCCAGAAATTCTGGCATAGTGTTTTTTTTGTTGAAAAATACCACCCATATAAGTATTTCCATAGAGCATGCAAATCACACAAGTTCTATCTTTCGAATTTTTTAGTTTGGCATATTTCCAAGCCAGATCCTTGTTACTAGAAGATTGGGAAGAAGACATTGCCCCAAAAATGAATATTACTGTACAAGGAATAGAAAGTTACCGGTTCCTAAAGCAGTGCTCTATTTCTTCACGGCCTTTGAAACCCCCGATTTCTTATAAAAAATTCACCTAACCTTCCCTAAGTCAACAACCAAAAGGTTCAAATCAAGATCCAAGTATCAAACAATCCACAAATCCAAGATCTCAATGAAAAAACAATTTCCGCCCAAATTTTTTTTTTTCTCGATATAATCCCAAAAAAGCCACGAAAGTGGTTGTAAATGATCGTTTATGGGGTTTAATACCCCCCCAAACTATTTCCCCCAGGTTTTGATGGTAAAAATGATCATTTTACCCATCCCAAGGGGCAGAATTGAAAAAAAAGGCAGAAAATTATACAGGCATATGCGATAGATGCGCTATGATGCGGCGCATATGCAGCCGCATAGCTTCAAACTGCAGATGCGGTCTTTTTCGATGCGGTGTTCACTGCATACCGCATGTTGCAGCCGCATATTTTAAAACACTGTACTTACCAGGGCCTCTAATCGAGTTCAATTAAAGCATACTTTAGGCAAGCATCTATGATGTATTGATCCAGTTTGAGGGGGAGTGTAGCAACCATTACGGGCTCATGCCCATTAAAATCTATGTAACAATTGTAACACCTATACATAATAAGCCTCATGAATTGACTATTATGGTGTTATGGGCTCATGCCCATTACCTGCAACTCCTACGAATAATGGACCTCATGACTATTAGAACTTGTTGTAACCGCTATCAGAACTCCTGTTGTAATAGTTGTAATTCTTTTGCATGTTCACCTACCCATAGTAACCCCTATAGGAATGTGTGTATATGGGGCATATTGCCACTACGATTAGCAGAGTGTGAAAAACACATGTATTTATTCATGCTTGAATAATACTCTCTCTCTCTCTCTATGTATATCTCTCTTCTCTCTCAATCTTAACATATAGTAGAAAAGTATTATTTTATAGAAAATAATAATTGCAATATATAAAGTATTATTTTGTATAAAATAATAATTGCTATTTATAAAAAGTATTATTTTGTACAAAATAATAATTGCATAGATATGATTCCCCATGCGGAACACTATACTTTTGACACATTTTGAGCATGGAAGCTTGTGGCAGTATCCATTTTACACTGGTCCTATATTCCTTTTCTCTTAAATGTTTAAGCGTCAAATGGCAATCCCACATTGCTTAGCTAAGAATTTATTTTCCAAATTGATGCTAAACATTTAAGTTAGAACATGCATGGAACTAGCAGACTGCTAGAACCAAGAACAACGATTTCACATGTGCAGTACTGTTTTCTTGTGGTTACAGAGCAATCAACATTAGTTTTTCCAAAGAAAGAGTATATTATTGTGGTTCATTTCTGGTACAGACTTTAAGGCTTTAAACCCTTGACCTCCCTTAAACAATCTGGATGTTTCAACCACTTGGCCATGGCCTAAGGAATAGCTGTAGCATTTCATTGCCCTGAGAATCTTTACAAAATTTTATGGCTTGTTAAAAGTCATTGAATGCATTGGGCAAGATATATGTCTCAATTGTCAGCATGATAACTGACTCATCCAATTTTAATGCAAGCCTCCAAAAATTTGTGGCATTTTCCTCATCATACACAATGAGGGAAAAATCACTTCTAGAGCTAGTGAGTAAACAGTTTTGCCATATGTGGAACAGATCAAATAGTATTGCCACATGTGCAAGCTCCAGAATTGAGCAACAACTGAAATTCCAGTAAATTGTAGAACTTTTCTACTTCCCGTTTCCATGTTTGAGAAGAATGGCATGTTATATTTGTCAAAGAAAGAAAAAGAGAAAAAGTTGAATGGTAAGACAACACTAGGAATGGGATAAATGAAAGCCTATGGCTGGACAAGATAACTTAGATGTTGGGATATGGGTTAGTGTTGAAGGTATAGACGAGAGTTGGGTTTGGGTGTTGTACATTGGGGAAGTTAATTGCTCTTCCTCAAAGAAGCCATGCTCCTTGGAATGGTCATTTGTATGTCCTTCCAAGTCCTTCATATTTTTTTTATCTCAATTACATCATTAATTCTTTTACTTAATTATGTTTTTGTAGAAATTTTCTTCCATTGAAACTTTGTAGCAGTCATAACAGACAACTTGACACAATGTCTAAAGATGAAATTTGCAGCTGTTCATAAAAAAATCAGTGATATACACGTGTTTACTTGTTTACATATGCCCCTTTATTTCTCTTTCCATGGAATAGTGGTTGCAATTTCATTCCCCCACATAAAACCCCACTCAAGCTCTATATATTATTTACCTTTTCCTTTAATTTTTTACTTGATTGACTGTTTGTTCCTGATATTCTTAGAAAATGTTACCTTGTGCTATTACATTAAATGCTACAAATGTTTGAACCAAATTTGTTATCCCTTAATCAAGTTGTTCCATATTTCAGTTCAAATTTAGTAATGTCTTCACTTCTGCATCTCTTGTTATTTATGAAGAATATCTTTTACAAACCTTTCACATATGTGCCTTCTTGTCAAATTGATTAAGATGGTTTTGGACCAGGTTTGAGCAACGTTTTTGGTCATTACCTGGAGGCCTGGAAGTCATGGTATGAGCAGGTTGGTCGATGCCTTCCACCGCACCCCCAACCTTGATGCTGCCCGCCTCCCTCCATCCCTCTCTCCCTCCCTTCTCTCTCTCTCTCCCTCCCCAGCCTTGGGGTGTCTATTAATTACCTTTGTATCATTGATGTAACAAGAATGTCTTTGCCATGATGGGTAAGATTTCAACCACCCAGAAGGTTTGTCTTTTTTATTTTTATTTTATGTTTTAACAAATATCAATGAAACTAATGAGAAAATCTGGCCATGTTGTCAGCTTCCGACTTCTTGGAGGGTCCATTGTTTGTTTGTTTGGAGAAGTGTTGATGAAGCTGATTATTACGGTTATTTCATTGATTTTTGGCATAGAATTTTGTGATGTCTTGCCATTCAGCTAGCATGATCTTCTTTTCTTGTATTCTTTCTTTGTGCATGAGGTTTTTTTAAATAGTATGCAACACATAATGCATATATCGATATATGAAAAGCGAGCCATTCACTGTTTGTTCCCCTGATGTACAGTGGAGATGAATTGTTTTACATATATGATATATGTTTAGTGGTCTGTACAACAGCTCATCTCCATCATTGGGTTGGACTCTAGAGAAGGGTAGATCGTTGCCTTGCTTGTGTACAGTGAGTCTGGCGGTGTCTTGGGTATCGGCAGGACCAAGTTGTTACTGGCTCTCGCCTTATGTGTCTCGGGGATATAAGTACGTCAAAAATGACGTATGACAACTTGCCCCACCGAATGTTGCTCTTTGAGGGAAGCGAGAAGTGTAGCATTCAGAACATAATTTGTCGTCGAAGTTCATTTTTCAAATCATTACCAAGACGTCTTTATTGCCTCTCAACCATCTTTTTCTTCTCGATCCCGGACATCGTCACGATCCTTGAGGAGGAGATCATGCCAAGCTTCTTTCTAGGGGGGCGACCGAAGTGGACTCTAGCGATTGGGGGCCTTGCTTAAGGGCTACCTTCCTAATGTCACTAAAAAATCTGTTTTCTGGGAGAGTGTGCTGATAGGGTGCCTTGTAGAAGGCCTTACCGTTCCGTCTCAACAACACTTCCTAATGGACCAACTTATGGGTGCCCTTGGTGGGCTTTGCTCCCAATCTTAGTTGGTGCGGAAGGGTTGAACTAAGTTTCTGCCAACACCGTCAAATCTTCTTGTCTTGGAGTGAGTGCCTTGTTTAAGGGCTTGCTACCACATCAACAACTTTATTTGCAACGACTGAGGGTCCTTGGTGGACTTAATCCCAGCGTTGCGGGAACTTTGTTTTGAGAAGGGTTGATCTGGGTTTCTGCCAACACCTTCAAATCTTCTGACTTTTAGACCAGCTAATGGGGCCCTTAGTGTGCTTTGCCTCGAATCTAGTTGGTGGGGAAGGGATGATTTGGATATCTGCTAGCAACTTCCAATCTTCTTGGCTTTGAGGGAGTGCCTTGTTTAAGGGCTTGCTCCCATATCAACAACTTTATTTGCAACGACTGAGAGCCCTTGGTGGACTTGATCCCAATGTCGCGGGAACTTCGTTTTAAGAAGGGCTGATTTGGGTTTCTGCCAACACCTTCTAATCTTCTGACTTTAAGACCAGCTGGTGGGGGCCCTTGGTGGGCTTGCTCCCAATCTAGTTGGTGGGGAACGACTGATCTGGGTTTTTGCCAGCGCCTTGTAGTTTTCTTGATTTTTTGTTGTCAGTGGTTGAAGTCGTCTTTGGACAAGAGTTGCAACAACCTGTTTATTGGTTTATGTGTCATAAAAAATGGTTTTCACCAACTTCTTCGTTTTATTGAGGTTCTTTTATCCGTAACTTTGAGGTCACGTCCACCTTTGATTGATGTTTTTACTCATGATGCCCTTTCGGGTTTTCACTATGCTCGGTTTTCTTGTTTCTAGGACATTCTTACTCATGGCTTCATGGCCATGCCCGCCTATCCTTTTTACTCATGGCGCCCTTGCGGGTTTTCGCCATAGTCGATTCTTTTATTTTTGGCAATTTTACCTATAGCTTTGTGTCTATGTCCGCCTGAAGCTTTCACTTTTACTCATGATGATCCTCATCGAATGCTCATCATGCCCGGCTTTTTCTTTTTAGAGAAACTCTCTTCCTTGACAAGGCATAGGACATAGGGGTTATGTTTGGACAGTGTATCAAAAAGTGCTAGGTGGGTCCTAGGCGGCCTGGGGGGTCTAGGCCGCCCAGCGCCTAAGCGGGTCCTTGGCGGCTTGAGGGGTTTAGGCCGCTCAGCGCCTAGGCGGGCGCCCAGAATCTGGGCGGCTGCCCAGTTGAAAAAAAGTAAAAAACATACCAAATTACCAATATACCATATTCCAAGTTGAAAAAAAAAAAAAGACGTCGAGAAAAGAATTTTGATAATCCATATTGTTAAAACAATAAACTCTAAAACCATACAAGTGGAGGATATAAAAGTCAACACTCAACACAACAGAAATTTAGAAAATATACAGTCTAACAAAAGTCAACACTCATGACTCAACAAAGCAGTTAACAGACTCAACACTCAACACTCAGTACCAAGAGGCAAGAGTCTTTAGTCGTTGTCATCATCATCATCAGAGGGAATATCAATAGGGCAAGCCTCATCATATGCATCAGAGTCGAGACCATCATCATCAGAGTCATCTCCCTCTTCAATATAACGCTCGTCCTCCTCTATTTCTTCTTAATTTGTCTCTTCCTCCTCTTCTTCTACCTTCCTCTTACTAGTATGTGCAGTCTGTGTAGATGAGGTCTTAGGAGTCTTGGTTGCTCTACCCTTTTCTTTGTGCTTCTTTGAACTCAAATATTGTATAATTTCCTCCTTGGTAGTGTCAAGAACATTTTTACACGGGAAAACATCCCTCTTAATACCGGCAAGGTATTTTTTTAAACTAGTAAATGCCCCCATTAGTATCTTTTCCACAATAATTACATTTAATATGATTTTTATCACTTGGATTCGGGTTATAACCATACTTCCAACCCGGATCACCACTCCGACTAGAACCTGGAGAAGATACTTCCATAGAACAAGGTTTATTTTCATCCTTTTCTAGTTCTTCAAAATTCAGAAAATGTCTAATCTCATCTCGAACTGCTTCAAGAACCTTTGTACAAGAAGCAACATTACCTTTAACACCAACAATGTGTTTTTTGAATCGGCTAATACCCCCATTAGTATCTTTTTCACAAAAATTACATCTTTTACAATTTTTATCATTAAGTTTTGGGTTGTACCCATACTTCCAACCCGGATCACTTCTTCTAGAAGTAGCAAAAATAGAAATCGATCTATGATAAGGAGTTTGTTCTTGTTTTTGTTTTGCATAACTTATAAATTGCTTAATCTCCTCTCTAATAGCTTCAGGAACATTTTTACAATGGGCAAATCCCCTTTAATACCGGCAAGATGTTTCTTAAACCGGTTTATACCTCCTTTTGGTTTTCACAAAAATTGCATCTAACGCAATTTTTGTCATTTGAATTCAGGTTGTATCTATATTTTCAACCCGGATCTCCACTCCCACTAACTCTTGAAGAAGACATCTCAAAATAAAACAAGCAATCTAAAAAATGCCCTTACTTTGGTTGCTCGAATTCCAAACTTTGAGAAACACACTTCGATAATTCGATCCAATGAAATATAGTTTTTTAGAGGTTTCTTTCTCTCTAAAAGGGGTTCTTGTGGATTTAGGTTTCAAATGAACCTAAAACCCATCATTCTAAACTTTTATACCTTGAAAAAAAAGAAAAAAAAAAGGTACTTTTTTGCCTCTGGACGGGGCGTAGGTCCTGGGCGGGCGCCTAGGCGGGTTTCGTACCGCTTAGGCGGTCACTCAGGGACCACCGCCCAGTTTGGCTGCCTAGGCCTGGGCGATGTGCCCAAGCCTTCTGGACCGCCTAGGTGCTGGACGGTCCATTTTTTTGAACCATGTGTTTGGATAAGGCTCACTGGGGTAACTGATACCATGGGTGAGGCTTTTATTTTGGAAGTGAACCACCTTGGGGATTTTTGGGTATTTTTCAAGGTAGTGTATGGTTCACATGTGTTGGGAATGGGGTTTTAGATGGTCAAGTGGCTAGCTGACGCATAAAACTCCACAGGGGATAAAAAATGTGTTTGAGAGTTAAAGATACCTCACTGGGACATTGGTTTACTTGGGGATGTTGATTTGTTGAGGTGGATGGACCGGATAGAGCACTTAAAAGTGGTGACTTACTGGGGATGTTGATCCATTATGCATAATGTTCCGTTAAGGGAAGATGGATTGTCGGTGTATATGGTTCTCCAATGGTAGTAGTCCACTAGGAAATGTATATCATCCAAGGTGATGAACCGCTGTAAGTAGTAGTTTGTTGGGGATGTTGCTCTATTGGTATTGCTAGACTTTTGAAACTGATAGCCCATCGAGAGCAGTAACTCACTGGTGATGATAGACCATTGCGAGTTTTATGACTGTTTGAGCATGGCATTACTCATGGGATCTCATGGGAGTTTTTGTCATGCAGTACATGCTCCATGGGAATAATGGAGATTTTGAAGATGGGGTGATTGAGATTCCCATGGTTTTTGCAAGTCATTTGGAGTTAGGTATAAGACTCCCTTGGGGAAACTTGTTTTAATGTTTTCTCAAAATTGTTTGGGTTTATCCGGGGTCATACCCGCATTAGAAAGCTCATGGCTTGAAATCAAAAGGCCTTGAATAGGGAGCTAATGAGCTCAAAGTTCTGGGCTTCACTTTGGCCAAAGGTCACCCACTGAGCGTTTAATGTGTGCAGGTAGTATAAGGAGCATGGCTCGCTTGTCTACCAAGTGTTATCGTGCACAAGTGTGTGCTAGGCCCCTGGCTAAGCCAAAAGCTTTTGTGGGTCTGCGAATGAATCTATGTGTTTCAAATGCATAAGAGGAGCAAATGACAATGGACTCAAGGGAGGAGGGTTGAAAGTGTTTGAAAGGGGCCGCATGTGAAGGTGTGCCCAGCGTTCTCTATTCAAAGAGAAAAGAAGACAATTTGACGGAACTGCACGTGCGTGCGTGACCGTGAACTTGGAAGCGAAACTGGTAGTGAAGAGGATGGCTGCATGGCGGAGCCGCACGACCACGCGAGCCTTATGAGCTTGAACGCAGAGCTGTGTATGACGAGCTGCAGGTCACGCGTGCCCGTGTGTTTGCGCATATTGAAGTTGCACAACACTGTGCATGACAGAGCCGCTGGTCGCGTGTGCCCGTGAGTTTGAAGACAATGCTGCACAGGACGGAATTGCACAAACGCTGCGCATGATGGAGCTGCACAAACGCGTGGAGTGATGGAGCCGCGCAACCTGCGCACTTCTCTGTATAAAAGATGCGCGCGGTGTGTTTTTACCTCATTTCTTAACCCGAGGTTAAAATTTTTTCACTGCCCTCTTTTTACCATCTCGATTTTTAGCTTCTTTGAAAGGGAATCAACCGATCTCAAGGATTCTTTTGTGAAGCCATGGCTAGCACAAGGTCTACCCCTTCGCACGGTATGGTCCCTCTCTTTAATTTTGTTCCTTTTCATGTGTCCTTTTCATAGCCGTAAGCTTCCATCACTCTTTATTCTTTCAACCACGCGTCAAATGTTTGGCGAAATGCCTCAAAGTCTCTTTTGGCACAATTTGTGATTCACCCTGACTTTTCCATGCACACCCTTACTTGTTTTATGTCTCTTGCTGCTTCACGAGCCATGAGGCATGGCTTGCATGTATGCACTATGAGCACTTGGACGCAGCTTGTTTGAGTTTTTGTGTGTGCATGCGAGTTTGGACACCTAGGTGAGATGCTTCAGCGGATGTACACCATGAGTGCTGCAGGCTTGGGTATGCCCAAACTTGTGCGTGCATGAATTTTCGCGTGGACGCATCAAAGCACATGGATGAGGTATCATGGTTTGCGCGTGCACGCATTGGGGTCCAGTTTGTCCTGGTCAGTTCTGTGTCTGTGCGTGCATGCACCATGGGCATCTTTTATGTGTGTACGCACTATGGGCAATCTTTGAACTTATGCATGCCCGAGTTTTTGCGTGTTCGCGTTCTCACGTATACGCGGTATAAACACCTAGGTGAGGTGTTTCTTGGGCATGCTCAGACTTGTGCGTGCACGGCTAGAGCCTTGGTGCATCTTGCTTGACTTTTGCGCGTGTACATGCTATGACCTCTTATGTAAGGTGTCATGCGCGTACATGCATTATGTGCGCCATGGCTGAATTCGACCTTGTGGGTACCCAAATTTATGCGTGCACTCACCATGTACACTTCGGTGAGGTAGGTTTTATGTGAGTCGGCATCTTGTCAGACTTTGATTTTTGTGCTTGTCTGCGTCAAGCTTAAACTCGCGCGTGCTTGCGTTGGGCTTGAACTTTTGTGTGCCTGCTCTTGCACATGCACGCACCTAGTTGGGCTTGAGCTTCCGCGTGCCTGCACTTGCGGGTGCACGCACTTGGCTGAGCTTGAACTTTTGCGTGCCTGCTCTTGCGCTTGCACGCACCTAGTCGAGCTTGAGCTTCCGCATGCCTGCACTTGCGCGTGCACGCACCTGGCTGGGCTTGAACTTTCGCGTGCACGCTTGTGTGAGCCATTATCAGCGCATGTATAGTACGCACTATGATGAGCCATGAGTAAGACCGTGTGCATATGCACTAAGAGTGCCCTTTGTACGTATTTTCGTAGATGTCATGTGCATCATGAAAGCTATGGATGAACTTGAATTTTGCATGTTCTCAAGTTTGTGCGTGCATGCGCTCATGAGTTTGTTTTTGCTTTGAGCATCTTTAGGTGGGCTTGAATTTGCACGGGCACGCGCCATGGACAAACTTTGAACTTGTGCGTGTACGCACTATGGACACCCAGGTGAGGTGTTGTGGGCCCGTATGCGCCTTGAATGCTTCACCCTTTGGTTTTGAAGCTTCGAGATTTATGCACGCGAAGACGAGAGAGAGAGAAATGGGGCCACAGGTTTGCTGCGCAGCAGAGAGAAGAAAGAAAGGGAGGAAGGATGGGGTTAGAGAGAGGAGGAAGGAAAGAGAGGGGAAAGAGGAGAGAAAGTGGGCTTCGGGTGCGACCTAGCCTAGGTGCACCACCTTAGCCCCTTTGCTTGCACGTGAGACAGAGAGAGGCTAGCCATAGGTCAAGATTGGGATGCATGGACCATGGTGTAGGCTAGGGTGTATGCTAAGGTGTAGGTTAGGGAGTATGGGCTAGGGTTAGTTTCTCTCTCTATCAAAGTTTTCGCTCTCCTCACCACTTGATCCAAAAGAGTAAGAAGCAAAGCCCAATGCACAAGCTAATACCTCAATTTTATTCGCAAAATGATCAAGCCCTTTTATAAATGACCTACGCTTGTTTATATAGAACAGCCACCAAACATGGGTGGAATGCTCAAAACTAAGCCAAAGAATGAAATAATACAATTTAATGGAATTAAAATAAAATCCCCTTTTTAGACATAATGACCAAAATACCCCTTAGATCGCAAATGACAAAACCATCCCTCCTTGAGGGGCCTCTTGCCATTGCTATACTTCGGGAGCTTTTTCAGACACTTGTGGCAGTGATTCGAGCGATCGATCGTTGATGCTTGATCTATCACGAACATTTTGATGCCCTTTGATCGCCTTGAAATGGATTTTTCACGAAGAGGCAAAAATCCGGCCAAGTCCATAAACTTTGACCACCAATCCAGTGCGATCCATGATGCTTTGAGTCCTCATTTTGATAACAAATTAAGGAGGACATTGTCACGATCATTTTGCACCAAATTTCATCCAATTTGGTTTCCATTTGACCGTATCCCCAATTTGGGAATTCGCCAGAAAGTGAGATTTCGGCGATGGAAATATCTTATCATTTTCAACCTTGAAATTCACCATATCTGGCCATCAATTGAGTGCAAAAATTATGCCAAACTTTGGCCGTTCGCGATGCGGTCGCAATGGACCTATATTTGCGACAATCCGACATCCGGATCTCAAGTTATGACTTCACGAAGTATGGGATCTCAAATTAAAGAGGTCCTTTTTAAGCATGATAAGAACTTGGTTTGAGAACCGAGTTTCGTCCTGATCATATCAAAACTTATCGAAATGTGACGAAACTTTGTGAGCATCCTTTGTGCATCCCAAACTACTATTTTCATGCCTTTTGAAACCGTTCCATTACTTTTTCCAAGGTTGCCCAGTTTTTGGCTTATTTTGCAGTGTTCCGATGGTCAGGCGGTGTCTTAGGTACCGGCAGGATCAGGTTGTTATTGGCTCTCTCCTTATGCGTCTCGGGGATACAAGTACGTCAAAAATGACTTATAACAGGCACCTCCTCAAAACTTGTCAGGAAATGCTCAAATTGCCTTTGTTTCACATTCATAAACTTGTGTAAGGTATTTTGGTAATTTAACCTACTAAATCACTTGCATGAAATAAGTTCGTTTGCCATAAGGTTCTTCGGGTTATATGGGACTGTCCTTTTACTTAGCCCATTCAGCTAATTCCATTGGTTTGTTTGTGAATCTTGCCTTTGGGTTCCCTTTTGAGACATAGGGCTTTTGAGACATAGGGTAATCGTGCCCTTTGTGGGCTTTCACTTAAGACATGTTTTCTATTTTGACTTTTTTGCCCATGTTGTTGCTACCATGTTTATTGCTTGTTATTTTACCCATGGCATCCTTGTAAGTTATCACCATGTCATTTTCTTTTTGACATTCTTATTCATAGGCCTCTTTGATTTGTTGCCTTGCCCCTCTTTATGATCATCACTTTTTCTTATGCCCCTTATGGGTAGTAACACTAGAGAGACATGGCACTTTTTCTTATGACCCTTTTGTGGAATTTATAGGGCTTTTTGTTCTTGGTCCTGCTGGTTCTTGATAATAGATGTTGCTAGGGTGTACCTTAGTGACTACGAAAAGTCTTCCCAATTACGTTCGAATTTCCTAGTGGATGCTTGAATTGTATAAGGATGCTCAATTTTGTTATAATATAACATTAGAGGCTCGAAGTTGCCTTTCATCCAATGTATCGAGGGAAGGTAAGCTAGCCTCAGCTTTGTCTTTCATCTGACTTTTTATGAGCAAGAATTCAGAGAGGTCTCTCAATTTTGATGGGCATTACCCCCTCCATGCTGTGGACTAGAAAATATGTGGTCATTTGGGTAGCTGTTTTTTACGTAGTTTGATAGGCCCATAATACATCATCTAGTTTTCATGCCAATCCTTAGAATGTTCTCACCAAAGATCCCATGTGCTCATTTTTGGTCGGTTTTGGTCCATTGGGTAAGGTGGGTTTCAAGCTTTATGCCATTTTATTAAAGTGTGATTAAATGATGATTAGGTGTTTAATATTGTTGGGAGACCTTCCAGTGTAGGTTCAATCAAATTAGAAAGGTTTTAAGGAGGTTTTGGTCAATTTAAGCAAGTTTTCTAGGTATCTTATCCTAATTAGGCAGATTTTCCTAATGGTTTAGGATAATAATTTGGAAGATGTACTAAATTTTTAGGCCAGTTATACAAGTTTTCTAAGTTAGAACTTCTTTGGTATTTAAGGAAGTGGCTGAGGTGCATGGGGATGGGGTGAATTATGGACTATTCTAACTAGCATAGTCTACCTTGGTGTCCAGATTGGATTTTAGGGTCTTCTATTGGGTTTAAGGTTTTGGGTCTATTCGGGAAGGCTACTTGGGTTTTAGGTATGTGGAATCCCCTTAGCCAAATATTTGGTGTCTACAAGTACATTTATGTTTACATGTTTCCCCGACGACATGCTACTATGGGTAGAAAGCATGTCATGCACTCCAACCAACTACCAAGTCATTTGGAGCACACTCAGTGAAATGCATATAATCTTTTGAAATAATCCAGTGTGAAGTAAGGACTACAGAACGCTAAAACTAACAACCGTAGCTACAGTGGTGTCTTCTATTGGGTTTAAGGTTTTGGTTCTATTCGGGAAGGCTACTTGGGTTTTAGGTATTTGGAATCCCCTTAGCCAAGAATTAGGTATCTACAAGTACATTTATGTTTACATGTTTTCCCTACAACATGCTACTATGGGTAGAAAGCATGTCATGCACTCCAACCAACTACAAGTCATTTGGAACACACTCAGTGAAACGCGTATAATCTTTTGAAATAATCCAGTGTGAAGTAAGGACTACAGAAAGCTAAAACTTCATGCTTGCGGTTTCTAGCAGCAATAGTGTAATTACACAACACACTAACTTGCCATACCTCATAGATGCGTGTTATCCCCACCGGATAGACACTATATCGTATCATCATGGATCTCAAATCTCATCTCCACTGCCTGTATCACATTCTGGAAAAATATGGCCTTCTTCCTCTTGTATTTCTTCTTTTGGGTAGTTGGTACTACTATGCTGCTGTGGTTCCTTGCAGCCTCCATTCTTTTTTAAAATGCTCTCTTAATATTTGTTTTGATGTACTCAAAGATCATGGTGGTGGGCTTGTCTTGAGCATGTAATATCCACTTGTTAAATAGCTAAGCAATGTTTGAGATTAGATGTTCATAACTAGCCCCTGAGAAATGGGTCGTGGCCCAATGTTGCACAAGATTTTCCACAATCCAACTAGTAGGCATGTGTGTCAGCATTTTGTCTATAAATTTTGACATTAATGCATGGAGAACATGCTAGAATAGATGTGTCAACACTGATTTGCGTCCTTGGCCTCTTGAATTTTTCTGCCAAATGGTTCTTATATTAGCCCTGATAGCAATTGAGAAACAACTCTTGGATTCTGTTTTACAAACCTTATTATAATGTTCAGTGGTGGCATATATTGCTGCTCATCCAATAAATGGAATTGGTCAAAACTCCTGCTAGCTCTGGTAGTTCTCCTCTCCACCTTTGGTCATAGCCATCTATACAGCCATTGGCATCTCTACCGATAGCACCCACTAAAGAAGCCTTAGAGGCATTGATGGAAAGGCCAGAAACAAAGCTTGAACTGTGTCTGAATGAACATAAAGTTTTGGGGTTAATGACTCGAGCTTGTGTAAGCATTTGGAGTGCTCCATGTATGCCTTCCCATATGGACCACGTAACATTTCTTATGCTATCGCTTTGTTCTGCCGTGCTCGCATATAATATAAGTGTGACCACATGGTCACATTGTACATCATTTGTAATATATATTATCTTAGATCAGATTGGTCATGCAGATGACTTCTGATCTTTCTTTTGACCCATTGGCTCTGAGGCAGTTGCTGATGAATCTCAACATTGGACCCCCATAGGTTTGTTCTTCTACCAGCTTCATCATCCTGAAGTAATATGTCCTAATAACCTTCGAGTTGTGCACTTGTCATGTACACCCATTTGTTGCACATCTAGCCCACATGCATACTTCGTGACTTTTCATAAACTGATGAGGTGTTATGCCATACATATACGTCCTCGGAACCTTGATCCGTTTGAAGTTCAATTTTGCTATGGTCTATTCTGCATGAACTTTCTATTGGATTGTAGTTGTCAAAATCGTGCTGACTCTCACATGCTCGGCCTTTTCCTGAATGAGCCCATCTTCAATATGCAAAATGTCGTTGGGCACCAGCTCCTTGGGCGGCCTGTAACAAATTAGAAGTGCATTTGCACTTAACCCACGACAATCCCCATGGCAATGGGTACAATTCAAGGTAAATATGCAAGACATGCTTTTACAAATTCATTGTCAATAAAGCATCATCAGTTCATATTGGTTGATTTTCCTCAGCACATGAATATGTCGGTTGTCTTAAAATGTACACAGCATGAGAGGCCCTTAATAACATGGATGGTACATTCAGTCCTAGTGCATGCCTATCAAATCAAGTTTATTAAGGTCCTATTTGGTTCCCTGGAAATAGGTCGTTGGGAGATTCATTTGCAAGGTTACCAATCATTTCCATAGTTTGGATGCGATCTGGAGATGAGATTTCAATCTCCTCATAGGTATCTATATCCATTTGGAGGCCAAAACATGGAGATGCATTTTGGCAAAATAATAATAAAACTACTATTATTACTATTACTCTTGTTATTAGTATATGTAATATTACTATTATGCATATTATTTGTATTATTTGGCATCACTAGCTGTAAGATGAGAAAAAGTAGACTAGGGTGAGTTGGCCATATGGTGCAGACCTAGTACAACAACTGTTAAGAGGTGTGAGTTAATTCAATTGAAAGTTTAAAAAGGACAAGGGGTAGGCTTAAAAGGACATGGTTGGAAGTTGTAAGAAAATATATGGGGATTTATGGTCTCACTGAGGGTATAACCCTTAATAAAACAGAATAACGGATTAGGATTCGTGTAGCTAACCCCAATTATTTGGGAGAAAGCTCTGAAGATGGGTAAGTAATACAATAATTTTAACATTCAATATTCTTATATAATGATATTATTAATAAAATTATTATAGTATTATTATAAGATAGATTCTCGCACCATTTTGAGAATATTTGACACCAAAACTGTTATCGTGACAAAGCTTGGAGGTGACCTTACTACACACATATATACACACATACATATTTAACTAATATTTTCTTAGGTCCCCTTTAAATTTTCACCCCATAAATCTTTATCTTAATTTTCATTCTATTTGATTTATTTTTTTATATTTTTTCTGGATCACCAATCCAAACTTGATTTGGAACACTGATCCAATAGGTGAACGATCCGACTCATCAATTTGGGTTTTGAAACATTGCCCTGAACTACTTCCTTTAAAGGTTTATGTATGTACCAATGGTTTAAAAAACGGATCGGTGACCCGGATCGGACTTCCAAAAAACCGATCCGGATCGAGAATCGGGTGAATCGGTCAAAATAAAGCTTAAAAAAAATTCGAAATTTTTTTTAAAATTCATTATAAATATTGTTTTTTAGGAATTCAATAAAAAATGAGGGTACTCCATTAAGAATTTTCATGTTTTTGAATGAATATGCGAATATTGATATGTTCTTTCCCTGCCTGAACCGCCATTCAGCATTTAATTTACAGTATTTCGTGCTCATCCCTACACTGTTGCTGTTGGGATTCGATATGTG
>NW_006500178.1:4429468-4440237 GCF_000471905.2 Amborella trichopoda
CAATCATGGATTATAAAAAAAAAAAACAAACATTTCGATCATGGATTACAAAAAAAAAACAAACATTTCGATCATGTACTACAAAACATTCGATCATGGATTACAAAAAATTCTATCATGGGTTACAAAAAAAAAAAACAAAACAAAAAAATCGATCATGGATTACAAGAAAAGAAAACAAACATTTCGATCATGGATTACAAAAAATTCTATTATGGGTTACAAAAAACCAAAAAATTCGATCATGGATTACAAAAAAACAAAAAGTATTCGATCATGGATTCAAAAAAAAAAAAAAAAAAAAAAATACCGTACGGACTCGTCGATTCACTGTTCGGACTCGCCGATTCCGTACAGTGAATCGGCGATTCACTGTACAGAATCGTCCGGTTCTCTCTAGAATTGGACGATTTTCGATTTTTTAGGCGATCCGGTCCCCTTTTCACGATTTTCGAGTCGATCCGGACGAGTCCGGTTCGACTCGGCGTTTTTTAAAACACTGGTATGTACAACCACTCTAAAAATAGGGTTTGCATTTATTCTTGTAATATGTGCCCACTCCTTAACTAAGGCATTATATGGATACTATAATAATGATAACTAATGGATTACATGTATTGCACATAGTAGATCAATTTAAATAAGTCTCGAAGAAAGCATGTTTGTAAATTTTGAAAAAGATAACATGTCTATGTAAAGAGAATTAGAGATGACAATGTTAGAGTGGAATATTAAAATACTATTAGAAAATGTTGGGCCTAGTCCCTTTAGGGCTTGTTTGGGTACTTGGAGATGCCTGTCCCGAGGATAAGCTTTTCTTAGAATTAACCTATCCTCGGGATAGGGGTGTATGCTTTTTGGATAGTACTTGGTGAGAAACCTGGAATATGCTTGCTCATTGTTTGGATTGCCTAGAAGATTTGTATCCTTGAAATTCATTATTGCCATTTTTTGTATTTTTTATCCTTCATTTTTTTTGAGACGTATTGAAAATGTCTCAAATCTCCAGAGTGTGAACAAAGAGATATTTTTTCCCCCAAACTTCACAATTATTATGGAAAATTATTTTTTTTTCTCAACTCTTGGGGATACGCATTTTGAGTATTTTCACAATTTTCATGTGGGACTGTATATGTTGAAATATTTAAAACACGTAGCCGATGCCTTTTTGCCAAAAATTGGTAAAAGTCAAAGAATTATCAGATTCTTCATTGTTAGCATGTTTTTAGGTAACGATTTTGAAGCTTTGTTACGAATCAAATCATTAAAAATTGCCTATTCTCTAACAAAATAATATCTAAAAAAGAATTTCGCGTGAACTAACAAGCAGCAAAAACTGAAGCAACTACATTTTAGTGGGAGGGTAGGGTAGGGTAGGGATTCGTCACTTCTCTCAATAGATGATACTCTTGCTTTTTAATCAAGATAAAATTTTCAATGAGAGAAGAATTTATATGAGAAGTTTTTTTTAGAAGAAAAATGGTTTGATAGGGACAGGTATTGAGAGGCGTGAGATCGAGGAGAGATTATGGGACGTTTGGATAGCTGGAAATACATTTCCAGAAAAGCTTTCAAGTGGAGATGGCACATTTCTTGTATTTGGCTCGAAATTTTGGGACTGAAAAGTATTTCCACCCGTAATTGTTTTTCTCATTTCAAACCAAAGATAAAGAAATTTGTATCATTTTTTTCACATTTCTAGCCAGATTATTCCAATTCGGAGACATCCACTTTAAAAAATACATTAAAAAAACAATCCCATGAATTAGATAGAGAAACTATCTCAAATTTTATATTCTAGAGAGAGAAATTATCTTAAAATTTTAAGAAAAGAAGCTATTTCTAATTTTAGATAGGGAAAGTGTCGAAAATTACGAGATAGAAATTATCTCAAAGTTTTTATGGAAATAAATTATTTTAAATTTTAAGTTTTAGAGAGAAAAAATATCTTAAAAATTTAGATAGAGAAATTGTATCAAATTTTAGAGAGAGAAGTCTAAAAAAGTTTTAGAGAGAAACTATCTCAAAAACATTTCGAGAGAGAAACTATCTCAAATTTTATGTTTTAGAGAGAAACTACCTTAAAAAAATTTAGAAAGAGAAATTAGTTCAAATTTTAAATTTTATACGGGGAAAGTACCTGAAAATTCATAAAGATCGAAACTATCTCAAAATTTAAGTTTTATAGAAAAAAAGTACTAAGAAGTTTTGAGGGAGAGAAATTATATCAAATTTTACAGAGAGAACTACCCAAAGAGTTTTAGAGAGAGAATCTATCTCAAAAATTTTAGAGAGAAAAACTATTTCAATTTTAAGTTTTAAAGAGAGAAAACATTTGACCTCTTTTTTAGAGAGAAACTATCTCAAAATTTTTGGAGGGGGAAATTATCTAAAATTTTCAGTTTTAATGAGAGAAACTATCATAAAATTTTTAGAGAGATAAATTACCTCAATTTTTAACTTTTATAAAGAGACTATCTAAAAATTCATAGAGATAAACTATCTCAAATTTTAAGTTTTATAGAGAGAAGGTACCTAAAATTTGTGAGAGATATTTGTCTCTTTAAAATTTTTAAGAGAAGCTATCTCAAATTTTAAGTCTCGGAGAGAGCGTATCTCAAATTTTAAGTTTTAGAGAGACTGCTTTAAAAATAAAAATTTAACAGAAAAACTATCTCAAAAATTTTAGAGAGAGAAAGTATCTTAATTTTTAAGCTTTAGAGAGAGAAACTATCTAAAGGATTTTAGAAAGCGAAACTATTTCAAATTTTAAGTTTTAGAGAGAGAAAAGACCTGAAAATTTTGAGATAGAAACTATCTCAAAATGTTAGAAGAGAGAAACTAAATCAAATTTTAAGTTTTAGAGAAAAAAACTATATAAATTTTTTTCGAAAAATAAACTATTTCAAAATTTAAGTTTTAGAGAGAAATTGTCTAAAACTTTTTAGAGAGAGAAACTATCTCAAACTTTAAATTTTAGAAAAAAAAAAGTATTTAAAAATATTTAGACAAAGAAACTATCGCAAAATTGTTGAAAGTGAAACTATCTCAAATTTTAGTTCTTATAGAGAGTTTTTGTTTGAAAATATTTACAAAAATTATCTCAAATTTTAATTTTAAAGAAAACTATCTCAAAAATTATAGATAGAGAAACTACATCAAATTTTAGATAGAGTAACTATCTCAAATTTTAAGTTTTAGAAAGAACAAATACTTGAAAATTTTTAGAGAGAGAAAATATCTCAGAAATTTTAGAGAGAAACTATATCAAAAATTTTAAAGATAGAAACTATCCCCAAATTTAAGTTTTAAAGAGATAAAGTTTTTGAAAAATTTTGAGGGAAATTGTCTCTAAATTTTAGAGCGAGAAACTATATAAAATTTTAAGTTTTATAGAGAGAAAGTATTTTAAAATTTTGAGAGAGAGAAAAAACTACCAAATTTTTTTTTAAAGAGAGAATCTATCTCAAAAATTTTAAAGAGAGAAACTATCTCATATTTGAAGTTTTAGAGAGAAAAGTTTCTTTAAGTGTTAGAGAGACAAACTATATCGAATTTTAGAGAGAGAAACTACATCAAAATATTTAGAGAAAGAAACTCTCAAATTTAAAGTCGAGGGAAAGGAATTATCTTAAAATTTTAGACAAAGTATATTAAATTTTATAGAGAGAAACTACTTGAAATTTTTTAAGAGAAATTATCCCAAATATTTAGAGAGATAAACTATCTCAAATTTAATAATAATAAAAAATGACATTATAATGAATAATAGAATAAAAATATTTAACAAAAAATAAAAACCAAAAGGCATGAAAATGTTATGCATCCATGTACAATCCAAACAGCTGAAATCTATTTTATGGAAAATACTTTTCTAGAAATAAATTTCAAAAGAAATAAATTGTTCCAAGTAATCGTTTGGTGAAAGTAATGAGATGGGTGAGGCTATTGTAGATATTGTCATGGCCTACGATATAACAATAATAAACACTTATTTTAAAAAGTGATATGAACATTTAAATAACCTATAAAAGTGAAATACATAAAAGCCAGATATGCTTCGACCATCATGTAAAGATTATACAGTTATCCTAGGAGAGAGTTTGACTATGCAACATAGACTCGTGGTTATGGGCGTCAGCATAAAGACATGAAGGAGGAAAAGGGGTGTGATTAATAGGTATCCAATAACTTGGTGTAGAATTTAGAAAATGAGAAACTCTACTTATTCAGGGATAAATTAGTTAAACAATAAAAATAGAACTATGAACACGAGGTCAATGTTACGTGGAATGAGATGGCTAACTATATTAAAAAAGTGGCAAAAGCAGTTTTAGCATAAAACAAAGAGAAAATAAATTTTAATAAAGAAACTTGGTGGTTGAGTGATGAGGTCTAGAAATCCATTAGCGCAAAACAATCATATTATAAAACTTGACAATATAATAGAAATGATCAAAACTTAGAAGAATATAACAATGATAATAAAAATGCTAAATAAATAGTAAGTAATGCTATACTTAAGACATATGATAATCTATACAGTAAATTAGGAGCAAGAAATGGTGAAAAAAATGTCTTCAAATCAACAAAAATGATAAAGAAGACGTGTAGCAATCTCGACTATTTTAAATGGATTAAGAGTGAGGATCAAAGGTTTTCTATGAATGATGAAGAAGTCAATGAAAGGTGGAGAGTTTCTTTTTAAAAATTGTTAAATGACAAACACAATAGGGACATAGCTTTAGAAGAAACCGTGGCATAAATGAGGGCGGAGTTCATACAGACATTCGTAGGATTAGGATATCAAAAGTGAAAGAAACTTTAAAGATGATGATGATAGGAAAGGTTTAGGACCAGATGGTATCCCAATAGAGGTTTTGGAAGTGCATGAGATTAGTATTGAATGGTTGACCAAGTTGTTTAATAAGGTGTTGAGAACAAAGATAATGTCAGATACATAGAGGAAAAGTATTGTGATACCAATTTACAAAAACAAAGGCAGACAAACAAAATTGTGCAAATTATTGAGAAATCAAACTTATGAGCCACATTATGAAATTATGGGAGAAAACGATTGAGCAACGACTAAGGTATGAAATGAGTCTATCAAAAAACTAATTTAGTTTTATGACAGGGACATCAACAACTAAGGCTATTTTCCTACTTTGGCAATTGATTGGGAAATTTATGGCGTAGGGAAAACTTCCATAGGGTCTTTATTGATTTACATAAAGGTTATGATATAGTACCTCAAGATTTGATTTGGTGGGTATTGGAAAAGAAATGAGTCTTCAAACACTACATCGACTTGGTGAACAAAATATACAAGAGAGTGCTAGCTAGTGTGTCAATAACTAGTGGAGAGGCGTATAAATATTTATTGACAATAGGTCTACATCAGGGGTCAACATTGAGCCTATACTTCTTTTTTTTTAATTATAAATGGCTTGACTAGGTACCTACAAAATGAGGTATCGTGGTGTATGTTGTTCACAGACAACATAGTTTTGATCGATGAAACTTGAAATGACGCCAACACAAAGTTAGAACTTTGGAGGGATGATCGAGAATGTAAAGGTTTGAAAATTAGCCAGCCTATGACTAAGTATGTGGAACGCAAGTTTACTAATAGAATCAAGGAAGTGGTTAAAATAAATGACCAATAAATACCAAAAATAGCATAATTTCGATATCTTAGGTCGATAATACATGAAAATTGAGAGATTGATGAATATTTCATACATAGAATTAGAGCTGGGTGAGCGCAATGGAGATATGCAACTAGAGTTTTATGTGATTGCCGTATACTAGTGAAGTTGAAGGGAAAGTTTTATGGATCAATTGTGAGATCAATTTTGCTTTATGGGGCGGAATCTTGGGCGGTCAAGAAACAACATATCTATAAAATGAGTATAAATAAAATCAAACATTTGAATTTTGTGTCTAAAAAATAATATCAAAAAATTATGTATATATTGTCAAATTTTTGGACAGCCAGATTTTAAGTGCTTAGAAAGTCATAATCCAAAAATTTTGAAAAAAAATAGTCATCTGGTTATTCGAATTTCAATCCAAAATTTTAAATCGAGAAAAATAATGGTTATTTATTTGAGGGAGGAAATGTGCATTGTGATCCCTGCCGAAGTATGCCATTTTGTTTTTATCAATTTGAAAAAACCTTTATGTCATATAAAATCATTATATTGTTACAAGGATGTCACAATTATTACTAGCCATTGGATGCCAAATTGGATAGCTTGCGTTGCGACATAAAATTCCATTTTTTTTTTTTAACTTTGGGTCTAGTCAACGACATACTAATAACCACTTGCTTTGAAATCTAACGAATAAGAGTGACTGCAGCCTTCTTGTATTAAAAGCAAATGGTCTCTTTGAGTATTTTTCCTATATAAAATATTAGATTACATAATAGGAAAATAACCAAATCCTTATATTTTTCAAAAACACCCAAATTTTTTAGATACTAAATTACATAATAGGAAAATAACCAAATATATCCTTATATTTGTCAAAAATTCAAAAGTACCCAAATTTATTAGATACTACATCCATACCCAACAAATATTTTTTGCCCAAAATACCCTAATAGATTAGGGCAGTGATGCCCAAATGCTTGCCTAAATGCTTTGCACCACTGTTTTTCTTGGGCATCATAGCCCTATTAGAGCTGTGATCGAAGGCAGTAATGCCCAAGGCCCCCTTCCCTTGGATGCCTTAGGTGGATTGAAAGCATCAAGGCATACAATGGATTGTCTTGGGCATCATGGCCTTAAATAGGGCCATGATGGTGCATTATTATTCTATTTGGCCGTATGGTGCATCACAGCTCTAACATGTTCGTGATGCCTAAGGAAAATCCCGATGGGGAGTCCTTGGGCATCATGGTCCTATTAGGGGTGTGAATGGCATATTGGGCATATAAAAAATTGTTGGATACAGACAGTTTTTTTAAATTTTTTTGGTATTTTTAGAATTTTAAAATATAAGGATAATTTTTAAATTTTTCCTATTTAATTTTTTAGTTTAGGATATGGTTTTTATGATCCCCTCATTCATATGTTCATTTGAGCCCTTTCTCTATGATCCATCGTTGAGATGGATTTGAATATCCTTTTTTAGAATATATATAGGTAAAAATTTATATATAGCCGAGGCTTTAAATAATCAAATTAGAGCCCACATCAAAAATTTCACTAGAAGAGGTTGTTTTGGTACCCAAATATCCTCAAATTGATCATCTCGACATCAAGATGCATGGACATGAGAAAAAAAATTGATTTTAAGTTTTGAAAATAGTGTATCTTGTAACGCATTTTTGGATCGTCAATTTTCAAGATTTTCATAGATCTGCTCAATCTACACTATTTTTTAAGCTTTAAGTTTTATAATATTTACAAATATCTACGATATTGAAACCACATTTCTTGACACTATTTGAAGGTGCACTTTGCTTTGATTGGTTAGAGCCTCGGCTCTCTATGTGTGTGTGTGTGGTTGGGGGGGGGGGGGGTGGTTATATTAGGGGACTCTTATATAACTGTATTTTCTTAATGTACTCAATATGTTTTAGACATTTGATACGCTTACCTGACCATATAGTAACTTTCTTATATATATATATATATATATTTTGAAAGTTAAAAATTAAAAATGATATTTTTTGAAGAATATTTCTAGACCCCTCATTTTGGCACGTTTGGTTCGTATGAAAATGTTTTCTACATGAAAAAATTCTCTTATATGGTTAAGTGTGGGAATATTTTCATACCAATCGGTCTTAGTGCATCTTTTCATACCAATTGGCAAGTAATTGATGTAAAAAAATTCCCACACTTGATCGCAGAAGAATTTTGTCATGCAAAAATGTTTTCTAGAAAATATTTTCACATGAACCAAACATGTTTGGTGGGACCACTACATTGTTACATATGTTTGATATGTCTGGAGACGCTAATGTAGAATTGCATTCCGCCGTGCACAAAACACTTTGTTTTTTTCTTTTTTTAACACTAATACTTTTCTTTTCTTTTTTTCTTTTTTCCTTTTTTGTACATTAATATTAAGGACGTGGTTAGCATGTGGCCAAGCCCGCACATGTACAAATGCGGGCTTGGCAATAAATATATTTTGTAAATATAATTTGATCTTCATTTTTAGAAAATATATAATTCTTAACATGGAGATCATGAATATGAAAATATAATAATAAATTTTGAAAACTATAAATAATAATTATATTAAGAAAACATTTGGACCGTTAGTTACAATTGTTTTTAGATGGACCACCTATTTGCATCAATCTTTAAGATGGATGCTTTATACCTCTGGACTTGTCCCGCCGAATGAAATAATTGTTCTAATATTAAAATTATTTTCAAACACTTTCCCTTTCTTTTAATGTGTTTTATCTCTATCTAAATATATAAGGGTGTGGTTTGCATAAGGTTGCAACCTTGAACAATTTGATTAAGGCGCACCTCTAAATTTTATCATAAATATAATTTTCATAAAAAAAATTCTTAGGATGACTTGAGAATATTTTTTCATCTTCAATAATAAAATTTTAAACTCTAAAAATGGCTCAAATCAAGTAGATCTATAAACACATAAAAATCTTTAAAATGTACGGTCCAGATAATGTGTTGCAAGATACGATATTTTGTGGATTCAAAATCTTTTTTTCTTTTCATATTCATACATCTTGATGTCGAGATGATATATTAGAATGTTTTACAACATCCAAACAACCTTCTATGATGGAATTTTGAGGTGCACGTTTAATTCTACATTTTAAGGTTGCAACCTTATATAACATTTTTCCAATTTATAAAAGTGTCTCACTCCTAAAATGTAACGGCCTAAGATTTATCTAAGTCACCCAAACGGCAGGGAGTGTGAGGCTGCGCCATCTGCAGTGCAAGGGTGGCAATGCTGGTTGAAAAGCGAAGGGGTAACGTCGTTTCAAGGGGTGAGAGGAGGCAGCGCCGTGCGAGATTGAAGTGAAAGAGCTAACGTCGCGATCGTAAGAGGTAACGCCGCGCGAGTAAGGGGCTAACGCCACAAGCGTAAGGGGCTAACACCGCGCGCGTAAGAGGGAACACTGTGCGCGTAAGGGGCTAACGTCGCGCACATCATTGGTGAGCGCCGCGCGTGAAAGGGGACTAAAGCCGTGTGCAGCACTGCTGTGTATGGCCTTTGTTTGCCACTTGTCAGCTGCATGTATGGCATTTGTTTGTCACTTGTCAGCTGCATGCGAGTGGCTCGCCACCTGTCAACTGGGGCTGCCACCTGCCATTTGAGGAGTATTTTAAGCCCTCTTCTTTTCCCTCATGCCACTTCCACCTACACTCTATCATCCTTTCTCTCTCTCTAAGGCAAGTTGAGGACTTGGAGGAGGCTCCCTTAGCTCATTGTTAGAGCAGCCAGGGGGAGAGTTATAGAGGAGTGTAGGAGAAGGATTTGGGAGTTTTTGTGCCTCTAAGGTAGGTGGATTTGGAAGTGTGTATCATAAATGTTTTATGCATGATGTATGGAAGTGTAAGAATGAACTTAGAGCCTTGATTTTGTGTGCTTGAATCCATGATTGTATAACCTTTGTGAACAATTATATGGCTTGCTAAATATTCCTGTAAATTTAATCTAAATAGAGTAGATGATGATTTTTATCGACTGTGGGTTGCTGTGGATGGTTTATACTTATGCATGTATTAAGAGTTTAAGAAGGAAAGGGGAAAACAAATTTCCAAGGTCTATAGGAGTTTTTATATCCAATAGTTCAGTGACCAAACTGAATCCAAATGGGTTCAAATCAGTCTTGAATGAAAGCTATGTGTGTCTACTACAACTTTTATTCCTATGAAATGGTGATATTTTGCACATGTTAGGATTTATACTTCAATATGTAAGACTATGTCACTGTTAATAGACAGCAGAATTCCAGCCATTGTCATCTACTTTGCACAAAACTTTTGAATGACCAACGAGTGTCTAAATTCTTTCAAACGACAGCCATTTGAAATGTGTGCGTGTCTACTACATTGCTCATGTTTAAATCATATTCAAATTCTTCATGAATGAGAAGCTATACTCTCAATTATGTCAAGAACTTATTGTGGACAGTTTCAATAATTTGCAGAATTGATGTTCTGTTGTCATGTATTTTAAAATACCAAATAATGTCCTTTTTCTTCCAAAACCATAAGAATTTTAAAGATTTATGAATAAGCTTGAAATCATATGTTGAGCACATTTTGAAATTCCCCCTAATTTAAGAGTTATACTACTAAATGCGAAGATATGTCACTGTGGATAATCTTCTTAGGAACTTAGAATTGATGTCTTAATGTCACCCAATTTGATTGGCCAAAACATATCCTTTTCCTCTTAAACCACCACTATTTGAAAGGTTTATGGGTACACTTAAAATTGCATGAAAATACTTTTTTGAAGAATCTCCCTAGAATGGGAGTTACGCCTATCTTACAGGGATTATGTCATTATTGACAGAACTTTCCAGGACTGTGCATGTTATGAGTGTGAATGCTATCTGGTGAGTGCCATGTGATATTCATGTGTTGAATGAGTGTGAATGCTATTTTGTGAATACCATGTGATATCCAAGTAGTAAATGTGAATGTTATGCAGTGAGTGCCATGTTATGAGTAGAATGATACTTAGTGAATATCATGTGATATTTATGTGCTAATTAAAAATACCATATAATGAATGCTAAATTGTCACACCCC
>NW_006500178.1:4443947-4460150 GCF_000471905.2 Amborella trichopoda
AAGACAATGAGGTCACTTACACACAAAACTGATAAAATAAAGATCCTAGACGGAAATATCACTATTTATTAAAAATAGACTATTTTTCAGAAAGACGATGTCACTTACCCACAATTATTTGAGAGGGAGGTTCCGATAAATATTTTCGGTTTGAGAGAGAAGTTCACTGTGTTTCGACCAGAGAGAGATCTCAAAATTTTGTTTTAAGGTGGGAGTGCTCACATCCCCTATTTAAATTCTTATAACGTATTATTATATTATTTCTTACGCTCTACCTCATACCTGAGGTGTCGCGTTAAAAGCAAACGTTTATCGTACAAAAACCACGTCCGCTAAAGGATGCTGCCAGCTGCAAAGGAGGCAAAAGCGGGGAAAGGAAAAAAGTAAAGGCAAAGCAAAAGTTAATTCAAAGCAAAAGTTTTTGAAAACAGTGATGGTCCCCAAGGACCATCATACTCAAACAGAACATCACCTATTTATAAGCATATTTTCTCTTTTTTTTTTTTTTTTTGAAATTTTAGGATTGTTACATAAATAGTGAAATTCTATTCGTTGGCAATGTGAAAGGCGTAAGCACCAAAGTGATGAATGCTAAGTGAATATCATGTGATATTCATGTGCTAATTGAAAATACCATATAATGAATGCTAAATAGTGAAATTCTATTAGTTGGCAATGTGAAAGGCGTAAGCACCAAAGTGATGAATGCTAAGTGAAGTGTGATATGATAGCATGCTTCAAGCATGACCTTCTTTCGCGTTTGATAATAGTGAAGTGATTCAATGACGCTACGCACGGGTTACTCGTGGTGGTATGAGGTGACTTGATATCAGAGTAAGGCCGGCAATGTTCCCTAAATCTCCATATGATAGGAGGGGAGTTAAGTGGAAAGTGTGATGGATGGGTCGCATCCCCCTTGAAATTTAATGTATTGTAAAGAGAAAATAATGAATCATGCCATGCAAGGCAAGTGCCTATTAAAAGCCCCAAAGCCCATTGGGGACTGTGTGTGTGAGTGCAAGGGCATTACCGAATGGGACACTCATTGTCATTGCCCTCTCTCCCAAGTGATGGTAGAAATCATAAACAATAGGATTGGTTTGGCCTGATGAATAGGGCTTCTGCTTTGGGAGTAGGTGAATCTGAGTAAGTGGTTAACAATTGAATGTGTGACTGTGAATGCTGGCAGTAATACTGGTTTTATGATAATCATGCTATGCGATATGCCATCTTTGATGAATGTGTTGGAAAGATTGCTAACATGATACTTTTTCCATTATGATTGCTTATAGATAAAAGAATTATTTATAATGCCATAATAGATATGTCATAGATGCATAACTACTAGATCCTCATACTGGGTTTTACAGCTCATTTCCCATCTTTGTAGGGTAGAAGCTGCAGGTCAGGAGCTATTGGTGCGATGGTCGATCTGTTGAGGAAGATTCCTGCTGGTCGAAAAGATCTTTTGCTTGTATGTACTTATTGGCCTTGGGCCTTATTCTTGGTTGTTCTTTTGGAACTATGTATTTCTGTATTTTAGGCCTTTGGTGCCTTGAACAGTTGTATTACTCCAAGATATTTATGTAATGGCATAAATCTTAGTTCTCCTTTTACCTAGTTCATGTGCTTGTGTTAGAGTTCTTTACTTTCTTAGTTTGTTTGAGTTACCGCTTTATCAAAGCAACGCACCACTCCGTCTTGAGTAGTGTTCGCTACCTTTGGATCACGAATCCGCACCCTGCTACCCTCTGTAGTGAGCAGCAAGGACCAGGGGGCGAGGTCGTGACATAAAAGGACGCAGTTAGCCCATATATTGTAGAAATGTGGGCTTGACAATAAATATATGTTTTGAATATAATTTCATTCTAATTTTTAGAGTATATATAATATTTAACATGGAGATCATGAATATGAAAAAATAAATAAATTTTGAAATCTAGAAATAATAATTATATTAAGAAAACATCTAAACCATTAGTTACAATTGTTTTTAGATGGGCTACCTATTTGCATCCATCTTTAAGATGGATGTGTTATACCTCTGGGCCACATATTGTATAAATGCAATCCAGCCCGCATGAAACAATTGTTCCTCCTAAAAATGCTTGGGACAAAGTTTATCATTAAAGAATGAGGGTACCATCCTCTTACTTGGTAAAAAGCCTACTTAAGAGTTTTTTCCTTCTTTTAGCTAAAAATAAGAAACTTATTGTTCCAACTAAAGGCAAAAGTTTAAATAAAGTTGCAACCTTAAAATGTAGAACTAAATATACACTTCAAAAATATATCACAAAAGATTGTTTGAATATTGGAAAACTATATAATTGATCATCTCGACATCTTGATTTATGAATATGGAAAGAAAAAATGATTTCGAGTTCAGGAAATAGTGTATCTTGCAATGCATTATCTAGATCGTCCATTATCAAGATTTTCATGTGTTTATATATCTATTTGATTTGAACCATTTTTAGAGTTTAAAATGTTATGATTAGATTTGAAAATAGATTCTCAAGTCATCCTAAGAAATTTTTATATCAAAATTACATTTGTAATGAAATTTAGAGGTGGTGCGCCTTAAATGGATTGTTTAAAGTTACAACCAAACCACACCCCGACTAAAAGGTTTGGGTTTGTATAGAGATGATGCTCTAAACAATCAAAGTAAAGCATACCTTCAAATATTGTCAAGAAATATGGCTTTAATACTGACAATCTTTGTGATAGCTTTAAAATATATTTTCATTTTTAATTATAAAATTTAAAGCTTCAAAAATAGTGTAGAGATCTAAAAAAACTTGAAAATCTTGAAAATTGACAGTTAAAAAATGTGTTACAAGATACACTATTTTCAAAATTTGAAATCCATTTTTTTTCTTATGTTCATGCATCTTGATGTCGAGATGATCAATTTGAAGATATTTGGTCATCAAAACAATCTCTTCTAGAAAAATTTATTTTTGAAGAGGGCTCTAATTTGATTGTTTATTGCCTCGGCTCTACATAAACTTTTTCGAAAAGGACTCCGAATCGAAGATTTGTCTAAAGGTCTTCCAATCCTCCGCATCAAAACCTGCCTGCCCAAGTTATACTTGCAGAGCAAGCCACGACGCAACTCGTGCTTCATATACACAAAAGATTTTTATTTTTTTGTATTAATTTTCTTGGTGTTTTCCTGCTTTCATCAATGGCGCCTGTAGAAGCAGCAACTAAGCAGCACGCAAACTGGAGTCCCTACGACAATAATGGAGGGTACTTTCTTCATTAACCTCTCTCTTCTCTCTTTCTTCACGATCTCTCATTTTCGCTTTGATCAATCGAACAACTCACTAATGTCTGATGATTTGTTTTTTAGGACGGTTGTTGCGATTGCCGGCGGCAATTACTGCGTTGTGGCTGCTGATACGCGAATGTCGACTGGATATAGTATCCTCACTCGTGACTATTCCAAGATTTGCCAATTGTATGGCTTTTTGATCCCCTTTATTCGTTTATTTGGATCCTTGCCCTGCCTTTCTATTTATTTTTTATGCTTTTGTTTCTTTCTTTTTGGGTTTATTGTGATGAGGTTTGAATTTTGTGAATTTGGATATACTGGGATGAGACTTCAGGAATTGTTGATTTCTTGGACGTAGTTGGAAATTTCAAAGCCTGCAGAAACTGGGCTTGTTTTGTAAATTAGTAGTTCTCCGAAATCTGTAGACATTAGAAATTTTGTGTTTTCTCTTAATTGTTGTTTAAAGGTTTCTTAAATGTGGAGAATTCAGGAAGTATTTATGGGCACAACATGGATTGTTTGGGGGTTTTCAAGGTCATCGTTCTGATTAGTTGGGTAAATGTGCTTATATTCTCTTCTCTGATTAGCGTGGAGGTTCTTGATATTTATTGTTAGGTATTTAGTTGCTTGATTTAATATGAGCTTCATCTCTCTTTCTCTGCTGTAAATTTTATTTGAATGTGATTTCCTTGCCTTAAAACATTCATCCCCTTTCTTTGTTACTTGTTGTCCTGCTACCCTCACTCATCGTTTTCCTTGAATGTTTTATTTTTCTGTGTTTTGTCCATTTTTCCTATCATTATTTTCTAACTGTTTTGATAGAAAACAGATATTAGTCTTCATCCTTTATGCAGTGGATTATGGACATTGAGAATTTTTATCATTATGAAATGAAGCTACTCTTGATGGAGCTTCCTTGCCCTACATTTTAGGGGAAATAAAATCCATTCTCCACTGGTTAATGTTTCATACACCCACCCGTCAAAATACCAGGAGTTGTTTAGCTCCCCATCTGCCTCACATACTTGAAAGCAATTGAACAGATAATTTCTTGTCACGTATTGAACTCCCCTCCATCCAGATCACTGATGTTTGGTGTTATCCACACAACTCATAACAGGCCATAATCTTTTCGTCTCCTCCTTTTCCACAATGAGGTGGCCAATAGAGATCGAGTTGCAAGTTTCATCTACTAAATAGATTACAGGAAGGGCGCTTCTTGGGGCTTCATTTTGATGGTAGTTCTTTCAGGAGCCTAGGACTAACATTGGTGGGACTTTCCGAGGATCACTGAAAGATTGTTTAGGCAAGGGATTTTTGGAAGTTTGATGTGTCATGTGTATCTTTGATACCAAGTTACAGATCAGTGCTTTATTTTTAGATCTAACTGTTTTTCTTGGTCCTGCTTTGGTCCTGTCATGGTGAAGAATTACTCAATTTAATAGATAAGTCCATTGAGAGGCATTATATGTACCTATTGAGGGTGTTGAAATTTCCATATTAGCACATAGTATATCTATGTGCGGCAAAAGAAGTTTTAGGAGAAACTTGAGACAGAAGAAATTTCGATAAGGAAACATGGTGGTGGAGTGATGAGGTTCAGAAGGTCACTAGCAGAAACCGATCACGTTAGAAAACTTGACAATGTAATAGAAATAATCAAAACTTAGAAGAATATAAAAATGTTAGGAAAAACCGATAAGAAAATAGTAACGCTAAACTTAAAGCATATGAACATCTATGCAATAAACTAGGAATAGCAGAGGTGAAATGAGGTATTCAAACTTGCAAAAATGAGAGAGAGGAAGTGTAGAGATCTAGACCATATTAATACATTAATAGTGAGGATCATAGGGTCTTAGTAAAGGATGACGAGGTCAACAAATGGTGGAGAGTTTATATTCAAAAATTGTTAAATGACAAACACTATAGGAACACAATGCTAATAAGAACCTTTGGCATAAATGGTGGCAAATGTCGTCGATACATGTGCAAGATTAGGATATTTGATGTGAAAGACGCTTTGAGGAGGTGAAGATAAGAAAGACTTTAAGACGAGATGGTATCCCAATAGAGGTTTGGTAGTGCATAGGAGAGATTAATATATATTGGCTGACCAAGTTGTTCAACAAGGAGTTGAGAACAAAGAAAAGGCCAAACAAATGGAGGAAAAGTATTATGATACCTATTTACAAGATCAAATGAGACATATAGAATTGTGCGAACTATTGAGGGATCAAACTTATTAGCCACGCTATGAAGCTAAGGGAGCGATTGATTGAGCAACGACTAAGGCACGAAAGGAATGTATTTGAAAATCAATCCGGACTTATGCTAGGGAGGTCAACCATTGAGGCCATTTTCCTGCTTAGGCAACTGATTGAGAAGTTCATGAAGAAGGGGAAAAACCTTCAAATGATCTTTATTAGTTTAGAGAAAGCTTAGATAAGGTACCTAGAGATTTAATTTGGTAGGTGTTGGAAAAGAAAAGAATCTCTAGATGCTATATTTACATGGTGAGATATATGTATGAGGGAGCGTTAATTAGTGTACAGACAATTAGTGGAGAGACGAATGAGTTTTCAGTGACAATAGGTCTATAGCAGGGGTTAGCGTTGAGCCCATAGCACTTTGTTTTAGTTATGGACGAGTTAACTAGGCACATATAAGATGAGGTATCGTGGTTTTTGTTGTTCACAGATGATAAAATTTTGATCGATGAGGCTAGAAGCGGCATCATCACAAAGAACTTTGGAGGGATGCTCTAGAATCTAAAAGTTTTAAATTACCTGGACCAAGGCGAAATATATAGAATGCAAATTTAGTAATAATAGGAGTAGAAACAAGAAAGTAGTTAAGATTTATGGCCAAGAAATACCGAAAATAGAGTATTTTCGATACCTTGGGTTGATAATCTAGGAAAATAGAGAGATGAGAAAGACGTTGTGCATAGAATTAGAGCTAAGTGGGCAAAGAGGAGATGCGCATCTGAAGTTTTATGTGATTGTCGTATTACCAATGAAGCTGAAGGGGAAGTTCTATAGGACAGTTGTGAAACCAGCTTTGCTTTATGGGACGGAATGTTGGGCAGTCAAAAAAGAACACACCCATAAGATGAGTGTAATTGAGATAAGGATGTTGAGATGGATGAGTGGCAAGACAAGAAAGGGTAGAATTTGAAATAAATACATTCAGGTGAACTTAGGTGTAGCTTCAATAGGCAATAAGATGAGGGAAAGTAGATTTAGGTGGGGGGGCCATGTGTATCGTAGACGCAATACAATACTGATTAGGAGGTGTGATTTTGTTTGAGTGGAATACTTTAAAAGGGCAAGAGGAAGGCCCAAAAGGACATGGATGGAAGTAATAAGAAAAAATATGGGGACTTATGGTCTTACTAAACGTATCTTGATAGAGCATAATGGCAGAATAGAATTCGTGTAGCCAACCCTAAATGTTTGGGATAAGGCTCTGATGATGATGATGATATCTATGTTGTGTCATTTGATTAGAGAATCAAATGGACAAAGGGTTCCATTGTACCTTTTTTTTTGTTTTTTTTTTTTTTGACTTTCTATGGGATCAAAATAATGTTTGGTGCAAGTTTGACATGTTTTTGTTTTGCTATCATATTATTTCACTACACATAAAGAAAAGGAAAGTTTTGGGCGTTGAAGGCGTGAGGATTTGCATCTTGGTTATTGTTGTGAGGCTAGTGGCTTGATCAAGGTTATGGTGTATCCACTCATCTTGTGTTTGGTCATTGGATACATTTGTCTTCTGGGAAATGGTTTCTGTTCTTGTAACTTTCAATTTCCTGTCATTTGAGATGCTTTAATGTTTAGAGAAAGGAAGTTTCCTGCAACTTGAATTGACAATGGAGGACAATGGGATACATGAAAGAATGAACCATCAAACTCATCCACAAAATCATATCTCACTTGATAGAAAGGACAAACTATATCATCACGGACTTGATGCCTTTCAATTGGATTGCCTTTTAACTTCTAAATTTGAAATAAAATGATGCCTTTTTCGTTAACTATATAAATAAATTCTGGAAGTATTGATTTGATGTTATTCCTTAACCATATAAATAAAAATATGTTTTATGGTACCAAGGGGTTTCCTAGGGACCCCACCCTTTTATTCCTTGAAAGAAAGATGAGTACATTAAAGCATGTGATGAATGTCACTTTTAAGACGCTTTCAAAAAAAAAAAAAGTCACTTTTGAGGAACATAAACCCTGTCTCTATTACAAGATGTACATTTTAGAAGATGATATCTAAGAAATTACTTATTTGCTACACATATGTTAAGGTTGTCCTTGATGTATCACCTTTGTGCTTTTTTAGAATGTCTTTTGGTGGTTTTGATTCTATGGTAGCATGCTGTGTTGCTGTGCTACATGTGAAATAGTACTACTCCTTTTTCTTGGCATTGCTGTGGAATTTTCGTATTTGTATGGGGGTTGAAAATTTTTGTCCCACGTGAATTTTCCCATCAAAGAAAGGAAAAAAAGAAAAGAAAAAGAAGTTTGTACTTGGTAGTCTTAAGTGACTACAATGTAGCTTTGAATGATTGGAGTTCAGACACTTTAAATTGAGAATCTTAGCAATCCTCATCAAGGAGCGGATTGTCTTTGACTTCCCATGTTTTGCCTAGTACATTTTATTCAACTAGAAACTGCTTGTGTTTAATTCACCTTTGGAGTGCGGTTATCCTATTGATTTCAGGTGATTGTAGCGGGATAACCCACAGGCTGCTTCATTTTAATGAGTGTGATCATGGCATTATTAAAACCTCTCATCTTTTAGATTTTTTGACCTTCATATGAACTTGTGGAATAATTATGCACTTATTGGGTGTTTAGTTTGCAACAGTCTCATCTTCGTGGCTGTTGTTAAACAATACAGAACAAGCCCAGAATTCATTTTATATTTTTCAGGAACTTATCAAACCACACCCAAGAGATCACTATATAACATTTCACCCCTGTCCCCATGTCCTTTGTCCTACTTCCATAAAGCCCATCAAGGTATGCCATCAAGTACACAACATAAGGGCTCAAGTATTGATGAAGGGGTAATATCCAGTGTGCCCCCTCCATCAAAACCTAAGTGATTAGGAAGAAAATTATGTATGAAGTATCTCACTCTTAACACTATGAAATATTGGAATTCATAAATACCAAAATCTCACAGGTGGCTTTGTGGGACTGGTGTTTCAAAACACCAATGTCTCATGGGTGACTTATTTGGTAAGATTTTGCTATTCGAACATACCACTATCTCACAAAGGCAGTTAGAGTGAGATATTAGTGATTGGAAACACCATTATCATATGAAAACTTAACACCAGGAGATATTCAAAATACCAATCTCTCACAAGGTGACTTAGTGAGGTATTGGTGTTCGAAAATACTAATATCATGGTAATTTACTGAGTGTGATATTGGTGTTCTAAAATAGCGATATCTCATTGGGTATTTTAGAGTGAGATATTGGTACTCAAAAATACCAATATCTCACAAAGGTGGTTTTCCAAAGAATCATTTTGGTTTTGATGGGGAATCACTCCTCCAACAATTTCGAACACATTATTGATCCATTATGGCATGTTCTTTGAGAGATTTCTGAATTTTTGTTACCAATCCATACTCCATAGTAGCCTTAAGTGACTTCTTTCTAATTACTTAATTAATTTGTTTTGTAGGCGAAAATTATTTGAAACTAATAAGAGTGATAGCTTTTACATTATCCAGATTCATCCTTTTTGTGGCATTTAAAAACATCTCACATACAATGTGACTTTTTTCTTTTGTTCTTTCTTCTGTTCTACAGCATCAATTCCTAGTCTTTCTGGTGTAAAGTCTAAAAACCTCACTACTTTTCTTTCTTTATGGAAGCTGAAATCATTGACATTTAAAAACATCTCTCACATACAATATGACTTTTTTCTTCTATTCTATAGCATCAATTCCTAGTGTTTCTGGTGTAAAGTCTAAAAACCTCACTACTTTTCTTTCTTTATGGAAAGCTGAAATAATAGAGAAAATGAATCAAGGGAAAGATGAACTACTGAAACAATAACCAGCATGAGCAAATGTTAACATGAATAATCAGTATAAACATGCAGGGAAAGGTAGATCAAAATCCAAGTACGGATAAGCTTCAAGAGAGTGTAAAAAAAGGGAGATTTAAAGCAAAACGTGAGAATGATATATGAATAGGTGGGGCTGAGATTACATCTCGTTTGCTCTCTCGAAATGACACAATAGACAAAACATGGATCTGGGTAATAAAATGGCACATAAAAGGAAGATTTATGTTTATGGTAATTAGGTATGCCGATTCTTCCTTTTTGTGAGTTCTATTTACTGTTTTATCTTGTCATTTTCCATTGTCATCTTGTGCTATTTGGATGTCTAGGTGTGTACATTGATAACTGTTATCTCTGTAGCATATCATGGAGGCATAGATTCCACCTGCATACTGCACATATACATAGATAAGCATATATCAGAAAGAGAAGTGTTCATGCATGAATAGGCTCTCTTTAAAGTTTAAACAATTGTTATAAGGATACCAATCAGAATAAGTAAAACTATTTTCAAGGTTAGTCAATTCTGTGTTCATAGTATTGCCTATATTTTTGCAGAGCGGACAAAAGTATTATGGCTTCTTCCGGATTTCAGGCTGATGTGAAGGCTCTTCAGAAGCATTTGGCTGCTAAACATTTGGTCAGTAGAAGAGTTTGAATCCAAATCATGCATCAATGAATTTACGGCATTGATATAATTGAAGATTGTGATGTATGTAGGGCATTCTATTAGATTGGAAAATTGGATCACACCTAACAAATATTGCTTTTGGAAAATTGGAAATATATTATGTTCATTGCAATAATGATATCCTTGATGATATTTACTGCCTTGCATGTGTACTGAGAAATCTTGTAGATTGGCTTCCGACATGTGCCAATTTATGCACCTGTAGAAGAGATGATATTATAGGTCTTGGTGCTATCCTTAATGGTGCTCCCATCAATGGAGTGTCATGAAAGAAACATGACAGATGTTGGAGCTATTTGAGGCTTTCTCCGTTGTATTTTATGGTAATCTCGATTTTATGAATATATCTGCTCTTATATCTGGAATTCACAAATTACAACTCCACTTCCTAAAACATGAGTTTATCAAACTTTTCTATACTTGACAAGCAATGACAAAATGTAAGCTGTCATCAATTCTTGATGGTTTAAATTGTTGAGAGTGGTTCGGGAGTATGTTGCTAGTGATGTTTATCGTTTAGGAAACGAGTTCCACTAAAAGATTGATCCTCATCAATCATGCTCTTGCACATTAAGTAGCCTAAATGCGTATTTGGATTCAGCTTGATTGGACATTTGATTCACTCATAGTTGATTTATTGTTTTTAATGAGTACGCATGGTGGCTCAACTTTTGTTATGCCCATAAAGCATTACGACTTTGGCTTGGTTTAGGTGAATTTTTCATTGTATGTCACTGTTTTTGGTAAGCATAATTGATTAGTCCCCACCTTGGTTTCTCGAGCATTGTGGATAATGTGTTGATCTCAATGTTATCAAGATGGGACCAAGCTATAGTTGTTGGAAACGTCTATGATTTTGAATCGCTTCTAGAAACGGAATCGCATGTATCAGAAGTTTCGGAATCTAGGAATCGCTATCCGTACAATTCGGATTTGGGAAAAATGATTATCACTATTTCGGAATCGCAATTCAAAAAATTAGGAATCGAGTTTCCTATTTACAATAATCGATGTCCCTTTATGTTGGAATCACATTTCATACCTATATGGCATCCCACATGACCCCACTTGTTTCGGTGGTTGCTGAAATCGTGATTCCTAAAAATATGGAATCCTGATTCGTAAAATTCTAGAATCGGTCTCCATCAACTTGGAATCAACATTCTCACCATTCCGGAATCGAGATTCTCCTCTTACTAAAATTGCGAACCAATTCCCTCTAGTATATGAGAGAAGTCTTCAGAAAATATATAAATTTACCCATTACTACAAGATCGAATTTTGATATGTATATACTCAGTCCAAGACTCCAAGTATTAATGTCAACCTTTATGATATCTTTGTGGACAATCCCATACAATGGACTCGGTCTACCGATAACCCTATTATGCCTACAAAGTATGGAGCTAGTCTACGGCACACAAGGAGTGAGAACAAGGCAAGCTTCCTTTATCTCCTTTCCTTGAATTATAAAATAAGTACATGACATAGTAATTCTTTTTTGTTAAATATAGTTTTGAGTCTTTTGACTTTTGAAAAATGAGTTATTCAATTTTTAGTCAATTTCTCTGATATTTAATGATTAATTTAACCTAAAACACCACACAAGGCACTTTGCTCTTATCCTTATTATCTTCTTACTTTACTTAAATAAAAGCATTTTTATGCTCTTATTCAACTTGAAGAAATGATGGTGCCGATGATATATTAAACATTATTACATTAATAGTTTAGTACCCACACCATTTGTCAAACATTATTAAATTTGAAGTAACATATTTTTTTAGTATTATTTATTCTTGGTAAGAGTTTTTAAAAAGTAACATGGAATGAAGGATGGAAATTAGTAAATAAGAAAATAAAAAATTTGACATATTATTTATATTTTAAATTTTGATTTTATTGCCGTGTGCAACAACTTCAAATTCTCTCACGCTCTCATACATGTCGCGCTCACTCATGATTGAGCATACATCAAAGCGTTTCTGCTCTCCCTATGCTCACATATTACTCATATTTTAAATTTTGATTTTATTGCCATTCGTAAGAGCTTCAAATTCTCTCACGCTCTCATACATGTCACGCTCACTCATGATTGAGCATACATCGAAGGGTTTCTGCTCTCCTATGCTCACATTGCTTCCTAACAACATGGATTCGCAATTCCTTAATACTTTGAATCAACGTTTAGCATAAGTAGAATTGCAATGTTGTGTAGCAAGGAATCACGATCTGCGATATAAAAACTTGATTCCAAACAACATGGATTCGCAATTCCAAAAAATTTGGAATCAATGTTTCTCCAAGCAGAATCGCATTCTTGTGTATCTAAGAATCGCAAAGTCCTCGATATGGAATCTTGATTCCGGCAATCCAAGAATCAAGATTCCTAAACTAGGTGGAATCGCGTTCCGCAAAAAATGGAAACGTGATTCCTTTCTTTTAGAATCGACTTTCTCCATGGGAAACGCTGAATCGAGATTCCGAAATGGAATCGCTACCCTCATAGGCGATTCAAGTAACTATAGACCAAACACCAGTGAGGGCATTGGTTTAGTTGCACCGCATCCATTCACAGAAAAACAAAAAAAAACAAAAAAAGAGAGAGAAAAAAGCCAGAAAAGATCTAGAAAAAATTAGAAAAGTTTCGGTAAATTATAGGAAGAAAAAGTTTCAGTAAATTATAGGACAAACGACTATAGCACTTGTAGGTGTCGTCTCTCCTCCCTCCACCCCCCCCCCCCCCTCCCCCCCCTCTCCCTCCTCTCTCTCTCTCTCTCACCCCATGTGTGTATGGGGCATGCTTATCTATATTAAGTATGCCAATATTGTATGTTAAACGAGAATTATCTACAATTGAGATTAAATTTTAAAATGCAATTTTTCCCCAAATCAGTGATGAGGCAACTTTCTGAAGTGCCTCATATACTGCCATCCAAACTGGCCCACAAAGTCATCATCAGCATCAAAGCTTTTTTCCAACTATTTGGGGTTCACTACACGAATCCTAGTCTGCCATTTTGCTCTATAACGGGTTATATCCTCAGTGAGGCCACAAACTATATGTTGGAATTTACCATGTTGTATGTTGGGACTGTATCGTCAAAGGATGTTTGAGGTAAAATGTGCCTCTGCTCATAGTCTGTCAAGGGCTGATACAAATAGGAAAGTGTAATACAAATACGTTATATTAGTAAGAATCCTACTAATGGGCATTGATTAATCTTGAAATGGCGGGGATGTTTTGTACGGGCCTACATTGATCACATTTGTGAGTTATTAGAGGAATGACAGCCTAGATTAGGCAGATGGTACAACAAACTGTTTTATTGGGATGAATATGAGTAATAAAGCAGGGTATCAATGTTGGCTAGTTTGGGTGGGGTGAGTGGGAGATAAAATCTTTTGTTAAACTGATGGGCTGGGCTATCTTGACATTAGTTCTCTAGTTAACTATATTTAGTTCCTATTATACTGCTCTCAGATGTTATAGTTTAGTACATAACCGAAAAATTATTTTGTATCTGTAGCCAGTTGAATCTAGGGATAATGAGGATGTCATCCTCGTCATAATTTGCTTTCTAGCCGTGATCATGTAAAGAGCTTGGAATTTTTTGTGGGACTGTGAATTATGGATAAGGTATTAAATAATAATATCATGGTAAGTAATCACATGATGGTGGTTATGGCACAGATCATCTGTTCATGGCATGCAACGTATGTTTTGTGGAACTCTGAATTGTGGATAAGGTTTTAAATTATCACATCATGGTAAGTAATCACGTGATGGTGGTTATAGCACACATCGTCTGTTCATGGCATGCGACATGCGGCATCTTCTATGAGATGTATGCAAATAGAAATTTATTTTAATTGCATGTTTGTGATGCTTCTTGCGTTCATGCTCTTTGATTCGCTAGTCGGCGACACTTGATATGATTGATTTGCAACACTATAACAAAGTTAACCATTATGCAGAAAAAATGAAAATGATTGATTCCCTTCTTGTTATGAATAATGTCTAGCAAACTAATGGGGTGCTAGTTACACATCAGGTTACCTAGAACATTTGTAGGTAATGAATAAAAATTTGTTTGTTTTTTTTAGTAAGGTAGGCAGTTAATAAAAGTCACTTTTTGAAATGACTTTTTGCCAACACTTGCATATGCTAATTAGTGCGTTTTGTTCTGATATAAGCTTCAATTTCAGTACTGGGGCACTTCTATAAACTGTTTAGTCAGATTCTCTCCGATACCTATTCTACAGACTTGTATCTGTAAATCGGTTTCTGACTTAAATCTGTTGAGTTATATTTTCATTTTGTATGCACTTCATGTTGATTTTCATTAAGCTGAGGTTTTGTTGTCTCCACTAGCAGCACTTGTTTAACTTTCTTTGGTGGTACTGATATATTTACTTTTTATCTCTGCAGATCTATCAACATCAGCACAACAAGCAAATGAGCTGCCCCGCCATGGCTCAACTCCTTTCAAATACTCTCTATTATAAGCGTTTCTTTCCATACTATGCTTTCAATGTCTTAGGAGGCCTTGATTCCGAAGGTACCTATTTATCTCCTCTTGAAGACAGCATGGCCAAACACATGCTTGAAAGTTAAGATTAGCAGTAAACCACCTAATTATAGACAATGCCCTTTATTAATTTATAATATGTTTAAGGAATAAGTTTTACGCTCACGGGGGCATATTTTTAGGACCCAAAATTTGGCATTTAATATATTCAACATAGCAACCAACCTAAAAAACAGAATAACTGGATATGCACTCTTAAAAGTGCTGGGAAAAATTCATGCCTTGGGATTCAACTCAGACTGTCATATTTTAGATGTCCAGATTTTGGTGTTCACAGACTCAAATTATATTTTCTTTTCAAAATTACTTACCTGGTGAGCTTAAGGTGATTCCCAGAATTTCTTCTTGAAGTTGACCAAATCTTCCTAATTGTTTTGCACTAGGGAGCAAGTGTACAGTATGCTCCTGCAGGAGCATTCTATACACCCTATGTGTATAACGATGATTTATATGATTATATAGAAGGGCAAGCTTTCTATACTTCCCCTACAGCATAGAAGTTCTATCCCCTCCATTCTGAATGGACGGTTAAGATGGCCGCAATCACAATGTCACATCTCTACACTATTTTATTTTTATTTATTTTTCTATAAACTATTTTGACACCAAATTTTGGACGTCCATTCCTCTATTAAACTCGCACTAGCGAAAAATATAAAAACAATCTTTTCAATAAAACAAAATGACCAAAATACCCCTGAAAGTTTCAAAGGGTATTTTGGTCATTATATTTTATAGAAAAATAATTTTTAATATTTTTATAGGTGTGCCCCAATGAGAAGATGGCACGTACCAAATTTCATATTTATACAATTTGTATAAAAAAAAAACTAAAAATAAAATACTTTAAGATGTCGGATTTAAGGCCAAATAGTGAGTGTCTTGCTTGATCAAAATTGGACGGCTGGATGGTAGGGGGAGGATAGAACTTCTATGTTGTAGGGGAAGCATAGAAACCTTTCCCTATATACAAAGCTTTGTTCATACGATACTGGGGCAATAATTTGCTAAAGGGTAGGGCATTGCTATTATGAGGAAGTTTAATACTAAGGGAAATTTGTCGAGATACACCCAAGGCATTAACTATGTAACATTTTACCCTTTTTTTTTTTTTCAAAATGCCAAAAAAAATGCTAGATTTTGAGTTGGATTGGTAGAAAAAGAATAAAATGTTAAATAATTGAAATGTGAGGTTTGGAGGGGTGTTTCAGATTTTGTTCCCAAAATACCATACTTAAATGCAAGAAATCTTTAAAAAAAAATGCCTTTTTTGTTTGGTTATTTGAATTTGATCATACCTTCACCACATGTAGGGGAATTTCTTACAAAATTGCTTCTGCTTAATAGCCACATCACAAGTTCATAATAAGAGCACGCATATAATGTTCTATTAGATACTTTTGAAACCACTATTTTCATGTCCTTTTGAGAATTAATTGCCATTAGATTTTGTTCTTAGGAATAACATTTTTGTCCGGTAAATATTTCGAAATGGTTCTCTCTCTCTCTCTCTCTCTCTCTCTCTCTCTCTCTCTCT
>NW_006500178.1:4460255-4483559 GCF_000471905.2 Amborella trichopoda
AACGTATTACGTAATAGTTCGTCTCTCTCTCTCTCTCTCTCTCTCTCTCTCTCACACACACACACACACACGCACACGCACACGCACACGCACACGCACACGCACACGCACACGCACACGCACGCACACACCCACCCACCCATTTGTGTGCCCTTGCATTGCACAGGGTTTGAATATTGCTGAGTAGTTTTACTGAGGTAACAAAATGCCACATGACATTGGGATATCATGAAAATTATAAAACATGTATCTTAACATTTGTGGTTATGGATAATGACATTTATTAGGTGGTGTTGACATGACATACCCTAACCAATTCCAAACAAATAATTGCACTTAAGGCTAAGCGTGTTTGTGTAATAAGTGGTTTTGATAGTCTTCTAATGCATATGCATGTATGTCAAGTTAGAAAGAAAGAGTTCCATGAATAACGCCATACTTTACGTGGTTCTGTGTACATTTTCAGGCAAAGGATGTGTGTTCACATATGATGCGGTTGGTTCATATGAAAGAGTAGGATACAGCGCTCAGGGATCTGGTGCAACACTCATCACACCTGTTCTGGACAACCAACTTAAGACCCCAAGTCCTCTTCTATTACCAGCTAAGGTAATGAGAATGGGCATCCTTTCTTTATTCCATCCCTTTGCTGAAACTTAGTCCATAACCAAGATACAGTAGTCTAAAACCGAGGGAACAATATAATTGGTGCAGGATGCCATAACGCCATTATCAGAGACAGAAGCTGTTGATATGGTAAAAGATGTTTTTGCATCTGCTGCAGAGAGGGATATATACACGGTGAGCGTATTTTTTATGGCCCTCATTATCATATTTCCTCCCAAAAAGTTTCTATCAAATTTCCCCTCATCAAAATTTCATGCTATTTATCTTTAGTGGGATAAATGATGAATTTATGATTAACCATGCAGGGTGACCGGGTTGAGATTGTCGTTGTGAACTCTGAGGGTATTCGCAGAGAGTATGTTGAGCTGCGGAAGGATTAATTTCACTCCGCTAGTGGGGTGCTTCCTGATATGTCTTTCAGAATTTTGGTGATGCTTTCTTTTGGTATGTTAGAAACATGGAAGGCATGGATAGGTGAAATTTGCAACGATACTTATTTTATAAGCGACTTGCACTTTTTAAAATTTGTGGGTGATATGGATCATGCTGTGACGATATGCAAAAAAAAAATTCACTATTCGGATTAGGAAAGTTGTTTCATGCAGGCCGGACAAAATTGCTACATATGCGGTCCAGAAGTATAAAGCATCCATCTTAAAGATGGATGCAAATATATGGTCACCTAAAAACAATTGAAATTAACGGTCCAAATGTTTTCTTAACATAATTATTATTTTTAGCTTTTGAAATTTATTTATTTTTTCATATTCATGATCTCCATGTTAGAAATTACATATCCTTAAAAATTAAGCCCAAAAATCCATCTCAAAAATAAATTTATAAAGGGGCCTGCATTTCTACATGTGTGGGCTTGGATTTTTCATGATCTCCTTTGGATTTTCATCGATGATATAAATGAAGTCATTCTCTTAGCCATATAGTAAAGGGCCTCCTGTAGTTGGGAATCCGTCTCTCCCCGTTTGGTGCCACCATTTTTATTATGCATGCAGTCTATGTAATATGGGAGAATATTTCATGCAACCGTCATATAATAATAATGCAACAACCTTCAAAAATCATGTTAGGGTTATTTGTTTGAACCAAAATTTAAAATATACACTTTTTTTAAAATTCTAATGAACAATCACAAAAGTAAAATTTGAAAACGCAATCTTAAAAATATTTTTTTTAACCTAATTAACATAGATCATTCATTTTGATAAGATGTTTAAATCTAGGCTTTTCAAGGATTTTTTTTTTTTTAAATTTTTTTAGATAGCTTTATCATCATTAGATGAACAATGTTAAAAAAGAAAAAAATAATTTCGAATTTGTAAAAACTAAAATCTTGAAATTCACCAAATGAATGATCTACATTCATTGTTGGAAGGGACTCATTTTGATCATATCTAGGATTCAAATCGAAGTTTTTTTTTTTGGATTGATTATTGAGATGAAAAGAGTGTACAAAATTTTAAGTCATACAAATGCTACACACATGATTTTCTGAAAATGTGGATGCATTATATTATAATATTTTCTAGAAGTATGGTTACATTATATTATAATAGAGATGTTGCATCATTTCCCATGTAATATGTGAGGACTGCCCATGTAATATGTGAGGGCATGGATTTTACTGATACGCAGATCACGGCAAAAACCATTAGTCTTTGACGAGGGATACCATGCTTATTTCTCGTGACCATTGAAAAGCATTTTCATGGTTCCACACTATCTTCATAGTACAATTATGCTTCGAGCGACAATGATTGTCATCGATTTCCACTGTAAGTTAAGAATTTTTTTTTTTTGAAACTTGTAATTAAGATTATACTTTTCCACTGGTAAAGCATTAGACCCAGTTTTGATGGACAAAAAAACTCCAGTGAAGTGTTAGTTAGGTATGCATCATTCCGCACATGGGTAGCTAACACTATTTGTGGCTTAGAGAAAATTGAGAAAACCTATTTGTAGAATGAGATGGGGCTTTGGCAGTAGTAACAACAAGTCCTACGATGGGTAGGGGCTAACCCTTTTCTTTCTTTTTTTTAAATTGGCTGTGCGTTGTGATCAGGTCGTTAAGTGTCTTTCTATACAATAGAAGTAATTGATCACCAGAAGACCTATGTATTGAGAGAGGATGAGGATGAGGGTGAGGGTGAGGATGAGGGAGCGAGAGAGAGAATCCAAGTTCAAAACATTTCCTTAAAGCTGAGAATAATCATATAGACTGGATAATGAGCCCCACATCCAAAACCAATAAAGAGAACAGAAGGTAAGTCCAAATTATTGCAAAGCTTGAGTCTTTGATTGACGACAATGGCATGTAACTCAAACTACCCTAAAATCAATCTGCTGTTTCGCAACACATACAAGAGTTTAGCAGACAATTAAAATGGAGACCTGACTCACTGAAAGCATTAATGCCATGTTTGTTTATCGCGACAGAGAAAGCGAGGGTTTCATTTAGGGTCTGTGAAATAACCGTTGATCGAAGGCATGATCTCTGGGGATCGGTTGCGGACAAACTTTCTCAGACTGTGCTCGGCGTACCTCTCTCCCTCTGTAAAGTTCTCAAGTATCCCCGCAGCTCTCGCCTCCTTGTTCACCCTAAACAAAAAGAATCAGAAAAATTAACACACAAACCAAAGAGGAATGGTTTACAAATTCTAGAAGGCCTTAGGCTCAAACACCAGCGGTAACATTGTATTGAAAGTGCGGATAATCTATTAGCAACTAAAACATGGAACCACGCAGGACTCCAGCCAAGTGAGAGTCTGAATTTTTGAAACTCATACTACTTCGAAGAATTTTCACTAAATATTTGAAGTCTCCCAAGTTTTTAAAGACATAGTTATTTTACCATTGAGCACACAATTTCATTTCAAAACATGTGGATGCATTCACAAGCATTTAGACAATAATTGAGTTACATGGACATCACACAACATAGGCCTGGGGGCCAAACTTGCAATGATAGTCAATTTTACGTAACAGTTCAACTGTTAATTATATTGTGGACTGCTTTCATGGCGGACAGTCTTCAGTTCAGTGAGAGCCTTTGCAGATGAAAGGGCCATATCCTCCTTTATGCGTCGTTTGGATCCTAGGGTATCCAAAACCATGTTGTATAACCGAGGGTATCTTGCATAAAAACATTTTCGGCAACTTTTTTGGATACATAATCATGTTTTGTGTGACCACGAAAGAAGGCCAAACCATGGGTATACAAAATCATGAAAAAAATTGGGTTATCCAAACCATGATTTTGTGTAAGCATGAACGAAGGAATACAATATACTACAACTGATGATATTATTTTCACACACTGGAGCTGCCCACTTTCATAAACAAAATTAATCACGCAAAAACCTCCTTTCAAATTAGAGAGAGAAACTATCTCAAATTTTAAGTTTTAGCGGGAGAAAGTATCTTAAAATTTTAGAAAGAGAAACTACAACAAATTTTAGACATAAACTATTAAACTATTGCAAATTTTGAGACAGAAACTGTCTCAAATTTTTTAGCATGAGAAACTATATCAAATATCAAGTTTTAGAGAGAGAAAGTATCTTAAAATTTTAAATAGAGAAACTATATCAAAGTTTAGAGAGACAAGCTACCAAAAAAAATTTAGAGAGAGAAACTATCCCAAAATTTTTAGAGAAACTATCTCAAATTTCAAGTTATAGAGAGAAAATGTATCTAAAATTTTTAGAGAGAAAAACTATATCAAATTTTAGAGAGAGAAACTACCTGAAATTTTTTAGAGAGAAATTTTTTCAAAAAATTTAGAGAAAGAAAGTATCTCCAATTTTAAGCTTTAAATAGATAGAAAAAGTATCTTAAAATTTTAAAGAGTGAAACTATATCAAATTTTAGAGAGAGAAACTAACCAAAAAAAATTTAGAGCGAAACCATCTCAAAATTTTTAGAGAGAAAAAATCTCACATTTTAAGTTTTAGATAGATAAAGTACCTTAAAATTTTAGAGAGGGAAACTATATCAAATTTTAGAGGGAAATTACCTGAAAATTTTTAGAGAGAAACTATTTCAAAAATTTTTGAGAGAAAAACTATCTCAAATTTTAAGTTTTAGAGAGAAAACTTATCTGAAAATTTTAGAGAGAAATTATATCAAATTTTAGAGAGAAAAATTGCTTGAAATTTTGTAGAAAGAGAAACTATCTCAAATTTTAATTTTTAGAGAGAAAGTATCATAAAATTTTAGATAAGGGGTGGCAATGAGTCGGGTATGGCTCTGGTCCGACTGGAACCAGACCCAGACCCAGACCCAGACCCAGACCTAGACCTAGACCCAGACCCAGACCCAGACCGACCCATTGGGTACAAAAGTTGGACCCATAACCGTACCCATCAAGTCCAAGGTCTATACCGTCGAGTCTCAGGTTTGGTCGGGGCCATTGCCACCATCACTATGAGCTTCCTTTTTTGTAGCCTACAATGGAGAACTGATTTTTTAGTGGTGGGCAATTAGAGAGAGAGCAAGAGAGACATTTGAAATCCAAAGAGAGCTATGTCTCCAAGAAACTGAGAGAGGGAAAATTGTCTCCAAGAAACTGAGAGAGGGAGAATTGCAAAGAGGGAGGATGGCAATGGAGTTTGGGTATAGCAAGACCTGTACCTGGACCCAGGACTATCTGGGTATCCTTTATTGGACCCTACCCGCGGGTTCAAAACTTGGACCCATACCCGGACCCATGTCGGGTATACCCGTGGGTATGGGTCTGGTCCGGGTCCATTGCCACCCCTAATTTTAGAAAGTGAAATTATATCAAATTTTAGAGAGAAAAGCTACCTAAAATCTTTTAGACAGAAAAAATCTCAAAAATTTTAGAGAGACTATCTTAAAAGTTTAAGTTTTAGAGAAAGAATCTTAAATTTAGAGAGTGAAAACTATATCAAATTTTAGAAAGATAGTTTATCTCAAATTTTAATTATTAGAGAGGGAAAGTATCTTACAACTTTAGTGAGAGAATCAAATTTTTGAGAGAGAAACTACCTGAAAATTTTTAGAAATAGAAACTATCTCAAAAATTTTGGAGAGAAATTGTCAACTATCTAAAATTTCAAATTTTTTGATGGAGAAATTGTCTCAAAATATTTGTAGAGAGAAACTATATTAAATATTAATTTTTTAGAGAGATAAATTATCTCAAATTTTTTAGAAAGGGAAACTATCTCAAAATTTAAAGCTAAAAATATTTCTCTCTATGTGCAACAGCAGACCAGGTAATACAAAAAATCATCCAAACACGAGATTTGCATAACCTGGGTACCATTGAATGCTATCCAAATAAGTCCTATTTGAGTGACCAGGTTTTAACATAACCAAGGTTTGACATAACATGGTTTTGATTCAAAACCAAGGTTTGTTAACCCATGAATCCAAACGAGCCCTTAGCCTTCACATATAAAATTGGTATTAGGCCAAAATCTCCCCCCCCCCCTCTCATTGTGCCTAGTTACAGTTAACAAAATTCTAGGTGTGACTGCCATTAGACATACAGCAAACCAAGGAAGCTGCTATTACAATAGCCCATGCTCAATGAAAACTCTTCAATTTTGCAAGACACCATGCACATAACCATACAAGTTTTGTGGCGACAAACCATTTCTTTTAAGATGCACTTAACAAGATTATTTTCAGATTCAATTCACTCCTCAGAGGAGGGGGATGTTGGCACATTTTGCTTAGTCCCTAGAGGGATAAATTACCAACAAACTTGGCAGCTTTGAAGAAGATAATAGGACCACAAGAGCTAAAAGATATTTGTTTCCCTCTTGGTATTCTTATTTTCTTTTGACATAATATTGGCAGGTTGAAAAGGCATGGTGCAAAGGCCGATATTCTATTTATTTTCAGAAAGTATGTCCAAAAGGAAACATCAAGCAGGCTGGAGTTCCTCATGTTATTGGCAACAGTGCTAAAAAACTATTCTCAAATTCAAAAATATAGAGCTGAAAAACTCTGGTCCTACCCGAATCTTTCTGTTTATGCATATCTTGTTCAGGTTGTTTTCTCACATGAATGGTATTCAGAAGGGTGGTAGCCTGGAAGGTGTGGTATGGCTTGGGGATGAATTAGGTATAAATCTCACCATGGAGATATGGCTTGGGGATGAACTAGGTTTGAATCCCACCATGTATACTTTTGAAGTTTTTATAAGCGGATAAGCAAGGGCAATTGTGTGGGGAAAACTGAAAATCGATTAGAAAGATAAAGAAATAAAGTATTTGAACTCCATGAAGAGAGGGATAAGCTAAAAAGTATGCGAATATATCTTTATATCCATACACCACCTAAGAGGTATCTGCAAAGCATTCGGGAATAAAAATCCAAATTTAACATTGCAATTTGCCAAATTTTTTCTCCTGATGGTCCTGAAGGCCCTAGCTAGTGATCTAGAAGAGTTGCAATATACAAACCGAAAGACATAATTAGAGAGGAAGAGGATCCTCATGTAGAATTGCACATTGCTAGGGGCTTCAAATGTGGTTCAAATGTGTTCCCTGGATGTTCAAAGAAGATTTCAACATTATTATAAGATTATTATTGATTTTTGCTTTTAATTCTTCATCAGGGATGTTGGCTGCACACACAAGAGTCTTAATTCCTTAGGTGAGACTTTGTCATTTATTATTCAAAATTACAACATGTGAGCAATGCTTTCAGTCCCACAACTTTCAGTCCCACAACAAATCTAAGCCGATGATGCATAACTACAATATTTTTTTCAACTCTAATTGGGAGGAACAATTTGCAAAGACATCACTTCCAATCACGAACCCTCAAGAATCATTGCCAAGTTATAATAGACTCCACATTTGTGGAAAGGAATTTTAGCCCGTCAAATTCAATTGTTATGGTTGTCATGTTGGGCAACATGGTGATCAAGTGGAGATCATCATTTGAGAAAAATGGCATTAATATTTAAAAGAGATAAAGAACTCTACATCCAATCTAAAGTTATGAAGGAATTATTTGAGAAGTTAGACCTGATCCAAAAAAAGTAAGGGCGATATTGCGGGGGTTATTAATTCTAGAAAAATAACATCTTAGCCAAGAAGATATGCAAAGAAATGCTCAAACATGCTAGGACTTATAAAGCACTTTGATAAGCCCATTATATCCAAGTGTGTTCACATTCATGAGTGTGTGTGTTTGTGTGGGTGCACACATAAACAAGTACATGTAACCACACAAAACAGAAAAACGAGATGTATTCAATTATATAATTTCAACTACTTATTGGACAAAGAGCATTGTTAGTTGTGGTATGACCCAATGCTAGTGATGAGGCACCAATGGGCAGTGTTCTATTTCTTGATCAGTCATAGATACTTAAAAGCCCTTAAAAGAAAGCTATTCCCATTCAATCTTAACATTTATCTCCAGGTTAACTTCCTTCACTAAGGCAGTTACCAAGAGCAGAGAAAAAAGAAGGAAAACAAAAACAAAAATGCAAAGAGGAGAAGAAAAAAAAAAAAAAAAAAAAAAGGAAAAAACAAATAGGAGAAGCTGCCATATCCCAGCAAACTTATCTAAATCTTAGACTCTATAAAAAAAAGGGAGAAATATCCTTCAAGACGAACTACACATGTCTTTTCCTTTTAAAGAAAAGAAATTGGTGATTTTGCGACCTAAACAGATAACTTCTGAAACACAGAACCGCTTCTTTTCTTAACAGAACAACATCCTGCTTCAATCTTAAAACTTCATTATTGTCAAGAAACAAGTACAAGATGATCTGATCTGAATAATAATTATCAAGAGAAGATGATAATCAAGAGATTAACCACGTCACATAATTCAAGAAAAACAGACCAGCGAAGAAGATAATCAAGAGATTAACCAGATAATTTATCCACAAAAAAAGAGAGGAACAAAGAGGAACAAGATAATTCCACGCCACAAAATCAATAAAAACTTCAACAAATAAATAGAGATGAACATATGTCCTAGCAAAGCCAAGAAAATGGTCGTCCAATAAATACAGAGCAAATCAAGATCAGTAGTTTCAATAAACTAGAAACTGGATCAATCTCAATGACAAGCTCAAAAGCGAGTGTTACCTGACTTCTGGGTTGATGCAGATGTTACGAACCAGTTGGAAACCGCAGATGCCAACCGCAACCCCAACCGCTGCAAACAGTGGATAAACCTACACCAGAAGAGAGAGAGAGAGAGAGAGATGAATGAGATCGAGGTCCATGAACGTATAAAAATAGGAGGGGAAAACCATTGGATTCAAGAACATGGGAGAGAGAGATTACCTCGGGCCTCAACCAACGACTTAGAGAGGAAGAACCCATGAGAGGGCGAGTAGAGAGAGACGCAGCGCTTTCAACAGAGGAGAGGGCAAAAAAAAGAGTCGAGCAATCGACTCGGCGCTGCCGCCCTCAAATAGAGGGTTAGAGAGAGAAAGTTTAGAGAGAGAGATAGAGGGGCAGGCCCTGCTATGATTGACCATAAGTTAACCATGGGTTAATTAGGCAGGCGGCTGCCTAATTAACAGTGACCAATCATGACCATCTACTCGCTGGCAGCCGCTGAGTCTGGCTTTCCGTGAATGGCTTTCCGCAAAGGCAATAGGATACGTATGGTCCCGCCGGTACTCACTGTTTCTAGTAAAGGACCCGAAGAATTTTTTTTATCTGAAATTTTGAGGATCGCCTAAAAATCACTAGATTAGTATATTTAAAATAAAAATTTTAAATTTTCTAACACCTAGATCTTACCCTTCGGATGGTTTCTATTCAATATTGAGGAATAAATTTGTTCTAACCCATAGAGAATGCACGGAAAGTTTTTGTATCGTGTACTATTATGCTCGTTTGGGCTTTACTTCTAGTTGTTAATGCTGATCAATTTCCAGATTTTTTTCACTCAAGTACGTGGCCTTGATCCCAGGCGAATTTTAGTGGACTCGCAGAGTACCCTACGGGCCAAAAGCCCTTGAAATATTAAAAATTAAAAATATTAAAAATAATATAATATAATAATGGTCATAAAAAACCAAAAACAATCTAGAAAGTCCAAAATAGCTTAAAAAATTATATAAAATATGAATTTAAAGAAAATTGGTTTATAATTTGGAACGTTTAAAAAAATCCAAACAAATAAAACGTAAAGTTAGGGCATGTTAAGAGAAAAAAATTATATTTACCAACAACACCCAAATTATATATAAAAATTTCATGCTCAATTCCATATTTTTATATGTTTTCTAGAATTTTACCTACTTTTTAATGTACCCCGAGTTACTGGGCCAAGCTGAGTTGACTCCGCTTGGTGGCGAAACGTTAATGCAAGTCGTCGGTGATGTTGGGAAAATGGGGTGTGATCAAGGTTCTTGCCATGAAGGTCTCAATCCATGTCTTCTTCGCGAGCGAGAAGCTATTTAGTTATCGAGTAATCCCACCCTTTTCTCTCTCTCTCTTTTTATCAAGAGAGCGAAATGGTAAATCCAATGGAACTGGGTCTTTTAGATAGAAACAAGCTGTTTATGAATCCTCTCTCTAAAATCAATTTTAAATACGGATTTTGGATTTAAAAATTTAAGACTTAAAAATATTAACATGAATCTGAAAAAGGAAAAACAAATTAAAAAAAAATATAGGATTTTTTATATAATTTTAACACCATCAATTTTATGTTTTGGTTGGGCCACCATCTTTTAACATCCATCTACAAGATGGGGGTTAAATGTGTCAATGTAGCTACAATGGAGATGTGTTCCCCTAATGCACAAACTACTTTTCCTTTTGATAGATAGAGAGGGAGGACTGGTAATTAGAAAATGTGAGCATGAGGTGCACCCCTGGTTGAAGGGCACACCTAAGGGTTAACCATACCCGCTCCGTGAGGGATGAGAGAGAGTCGAGAAAGTTATACCCTCTTCATGAAGAGTTCACCCCACGAGGGCATGCACCATGTATTCTAACAGCTACCTCATTCATGATGAAGTTATATCTATGTGAATGAGGGCATGAGGGAGACCTTCCTCTCACTATAAATGGGGTTGGGATGTGCGTCTCAAGCCAAGGTGTGAGACAATGAAGCAATTCAACTTGAAAGAGAACCCTATTCCCCTTTAAGTTGCAAGAAGATACCCAACCCACTGAAAGATAAGTTGTACATGAGAGAGTTGAGCGTGGACTTTGCAATTTGTAAGAATGTGTAACTGATTTTTAAGAATATTTGTGAGCTTTTGTCTCGCTCGGGATTTTTAGTGTGTAGCTAATTTTGACAGCTCTTGTGGTTGTCCAACTTGGCTATGCGAGCCAATCATTCCTTTCTAAGTTTGTTTAAATAAAGGAGCATACCAAAGATGGTCCTTGTTGACTAAAACTCAATTGTGAGCACTTAGTGTTGGGTTTACGTAGCCTTTAAAGGCATTATGAGTGTGTAGTGAAATATTTTTATTATAGATATGAACTCAGTAGAAGTGTGGTCCCTGGAGGACCATACTAAACGAATGATAGTTGCTTATACCAGACTGTGTTTATCGATCTATGCCAGTCAGTTGAAAAACCCAGGGTACTTGGGCATAAAGAATTAACCGATGAGGGTTTTGGGTTAGCCCTTGATGAGGTCGGAGCTCATGCCTAGATGAGTGAGTCGATGGACTGTGTGACCCTTGTGTGTGATGGTAGGCTTACTGAGACGAGAGCCAAAACCTCATCCATGTTCCATCACACGGCATGCATATCGATAGATCATTCGGAAAAACCAGATATCCACTTTTAGGTGAAGCGTATGCATATGTGAGAGATACCCCTATGAGCCATAGAGCTGTAGTCACATCAGGTCGTGGTAACCTTGACTTGTCTCTAAGGGAGGACCTGTAATCCACATACTGGGATTGCGATCCCTTGATTCATCGATCTGACTTCGGTGACCCGCTAATGAGCCCTGCTTGAACTGTGGGCCATGAAAAACACTAGGTCAGTTCGATAGAGCTAGTGTGGTATGTAGTCCACAATTGAAGGTGGAGTACCCCATTATTACAGATTGAATTCCTAAAACCATATGGATCATTTTTCCATCATATTAATTTAATTGTATTTATTTTATTATTGAAATGATTTTGGTTTTATTATTTGAATTTTTATGAATCTCTCAATATTTTATTTATGATTTTTGAACTTATAAAAATACAATTATTGATTTTACAAAGTTGTAAAATTTCAAATATATATTAATTAGTTTTATTTAATTTAAAAAAATTTTATAAAATTCCATGGGAACCCACATGTGCCACAAAATGGTGGCAGGCCCCACCCTTTAGATTCTTTGTTTGCTTTGCGTTCAAGTCTTTAAGTTATGGTAACTTTGATTTGTGTCATGTTGTCAAATCTTGGAAGGGAAATATTGACCATGGCTTTATTTGTTTTATAGCAAATTTGCTTTAAAGGCATATGGTCAATTTGAATACATAGTAAATATTGACCTTATCTTATTTATATTTGGTAGTATTTGATAATATTTGATATATCTTTATGAAATATGTGAGATGGATCATGCAATTTTATGGAATGTATGATATTTATTTTATTTAAATATATTGATGGGAAAATGGTTTAAAGAAATAGGGATAATAGTCCAAGCACCTTCCATAGTGTTGATAGCCCATCTATGGAATAGATGGCTCAGATCTCTCACCCCACAAGTCATATTGATCAACGGTCTAAATTCAATCTCATAAAGGCAAACTATGGCAAAACTCTAAAAAACCCTAAACCTAAATATTCACTATAAATAGGGGTGTTCTACCCCCATCTCTACACACCCTCTCTCTCTCTCCCCTAGTCTCTCTCTCATCTCTCTCTTTTAGAGGGGCATGCCCTACTCTCTCTCCTCCATATTTCTCTCTCTAAATTTCTCTCTCCAAAACCCTAGGTAGTACTCTCTCTCCTCTCTAGACCTAAGAAGAAACTAAGGGTTGAAAATATTAGAAGGAAGCCTAAGTTAATTTTGGGGGTTAAGGTTTAGTAAAGATTTTAGTGGTGGTTACATAGTTTGGCCTAAATCAACTATCCCAGTTTGAGATTAAAGCTAGATTATAGATCTCTCGTCATTGGATGTAGTGAATCGGTGTGAGGTGTAAAAAGCCCAGTTGAGGTAATCTCTGGCATATTTTCTTCTATTTGTTTGTTCTTTTATTTTATATTCTTTAGCACAGTATTAGGTTGTATGAATGGCATCAAGTAGTTGAGATTTATTTTATTGATGTGCAATTTATTTTTGAAACATCTATGGTTTGTAATAAGACCATCTGTGAGTGATCTTGTTGCCGAAACATAAGGGGTGGTTATTAATAATAATAATAATTATAATAAAATTGTATTTCCCGACAAAAGATCACATAGGTCTTTCTTTCACTTAGATAGTTTCTGTTACACTTGAAACCCTAGAGTGAAAAAAGAGAGAAACACTCCCCAATTCATTCAAACGATTTACTATATCATTTACATAGCCTAATCCCGCAGCCCTTTTTCACAATGTGGGAGAGAGAAAGATCAAACATAAGAGAGAGATAAAAAGATAAGGTGTAGAGATTTTTGGTAGAGACAATCTTTTTTTTATAAGCATGAACAAGATTAGGGTTTCTTAGGGTTTTCCTTGGCTTTCCTCTTCTTATAAGATTGAACATGAACTATCGATCAAGCGTGATTTGTGGGGTGAGAGATTTGAGCCACCAATTTCATAGATGGGTCATCAACATTATGGAAAGTGCATGAACCCTTATCCCCTTTTTCTAAACCATTTTCATATCAATATAAAATAAGTAAAATTAATTTTAATTAAATATTATGTATTCCATAAAATAGTACATCTCTGCACATATTTTCCATAAAATCCATCAAAGATATATCAAGTCAATATCTACTTCAATATTAAGTCAATATATGGTCAATACATACTCAATCCATAATTTAACCACATGTCACAATTCAAAGTTACCAAAACATAAGGTCACATGGACCATAAAACAAAACTTTCCATAAAATAGAAAGTAGTAAGAGGTGGGGATTGCCACCCATGGAAGGCACATGTGGGCCCCACCTTCCAAAAAAATAGTGGGCACATGTGCATAATAGGCCCTCATGATTATTTTTTTATGCATTTAAAAATAATTGATAGTGAATATTAAAACATTGTAAAATCAATATCTTTAATTTTATAAATCCAAAAATTATAAATAAAATATCCAAATGTTCATAAAAATTCAAATAGTAATTCTAAAATAATCATTATCATAAAACAAACATAATTAAATTAATTTGATCGAAAATGGATCTATATGATTTAGAAATTGAATCAATAATCATGGGGCACTCCACCTTCAACTGTGGACTATGGACCACATTTGCTTTATCAGACCGACCAAGTATTTTTCATGACCCATAGTCCAAACAAGTGCTCATTAATGGGTCACTAAAGTCTGGTCGATGAGCCAAGGGGTCACAACCCCAGTCTGTGAATTACAAGTCCTCCCCTAGAGACAAGTCTAGGTCATCAAGACCTGATGCGACCACGGCTCTATGGTGCATAGGGGATCTCTCGCACATGTATACGCTTTACCCTAAAATGTGGATTTTTGGCTTTCCTGAATGATCTATTGATATGCATATCGTGTGATGCCACATGGATGAGGCTTTGGCCCCTGTCGCTATAGGCCACCATAACACACAAAGGTCACACAGTCCATCGGCTCACTCATTAAGGTATATTCTTCGACCTCATCAAGGGCTAACCCACGAACCCTCATCGGTTTGTTCTTCATACCTAGGTAACTTGTGTTTTTCCCAACTGACTAGCCTATATCGTCAAGCACAGTTCAGTATCTGCAAACATCGTATGGTCTATGAGGTACCACACTACCACTGAGTTCATGTTCCACTATATCATTTCATTTTACAAGCACGCATAAGGCCTTTAAAGGCCACATAAACCCAACAACAACATGCTCCTGCGAAAGCATAGAACCTTTTGGGTTGTAGTCTTTTCGGAGAATTGCTCATGTTTCTCACTCTCTAATCAAATTGCAAGGGCATATTTTAATAGGTCGAGACCAAATAACTTTCATTGTTCGCTAAATCATGTTTTGTATACTTGCACAAAAACATGTTTGGCAACTTTTTAGACCCATAATCTCGATTTTTGTAAGCCAGAAAGCAAAGAAAAATTTATCCAAAGGAAAATTGTTTCATGTAGTGGCGCCTGTATTTCAACATATGGGGTCCCCTAGGTATATAGCATCCATCTTAAAGATGGATGTAAATAGGTGGCCACCTAAAAATAATTAAAACTAATAGTCTAAATGTTATCTTAATAGAATTATTGCTTTTAATTTTAAAATTTTATTTATTTATCCATATTCATGATCTCCATATTAAAAATTAGGTCAAAAAATCTATCTAAAAAACATATTTTTAAAAGGTGACTCATTTCTATATGGACTCACAAAAACTATGTCCTAGTGCAAAATATGACGTTATGTATGTGCGAGAGAGAGAATACAATATAATACAATTGACGATAATACTATTTTCATACACCGGAGGCACCCACTTTACCGGATACAGTTAATTCTACCAAAACATCCCCATAAATTAGATAGATAAACTTATCAAATTTTAGAGAGAGTGAGACTACTTAAATCTTTTTAGCGAGACAAACTCTATAAAACTTATAGAGAAGAGAGAAGCTATCTCAAATTTTAAGTTTTAAAGATAGAGAGTATCTTGAAATTTTAGTTAGAGAAACTATATCAAATTTTAGAGAGAGAAACTACCTAAAAAATTTTAGAGACATCAACTATATCAAAATTTTAGAGAAACTATCTCAATCTTTAAGTTTTAAGTATTTTGATTTGTAGAAAACATAATGAAAATTGAAACGCTATCGGAGAATTGTGACTGTGTGATGAAGTTTGGATGATGATGATGGTAGGCGAAATCACTGTTCATTTTCGCCTATGGGCGTTGGGAAGAGTTTTCCTAAAATTTTAGAACGAATAACGATATCAAATTATAGAGAGAGAAACTACCTAAATTTTTTTATAGAGAAGAACTATCTAAAATTTTTTGAAGAAACTATCTCAAATATTTTTGGAGAGAGAAATTGTCTAAAAACTTTTAGAGAGAAAAACTACCCTAAATTTTAAATTTTTAGAGAGAAAAACTGTCTCAAAATTTTTAGAGAAAAATTATATCAAATTTTAAATTTTAGAGAGAAAAACTATTTTAAAAGTAGAGAGAAACCATCTCAAAGAAAAACTATTTTAAAATTAAAAAGGGAAACTATTTCAAAATTTCAAGTTTGATGTATTTTCTTTCTCTATTTCCAATTGTGTTTGCCAAATATTGGAAAAGGGGCAAGCTTTTTATACTTCCTCTACAACATAAAATTTATATACTTCCCCTATCCAAACATTTATTTTGAATAGACGATGGAGATGGCCCCAACCAGAATGTCACATCTCTACGCTATTGTTTTCTATAAAATATTTTGGCACCAAATTTGGGCGTCTACTCCTCTCTTAAACTCGCTCCAGCAAAAAATATAAAAAAATATTCCCAATAAAATAAAATAACCAAAATACCCCTGAAAATTTCAAAGGGTATTTTGGTCATTATATTTTATTGAGAAATTATTTTTAATATTTTTTTAGGTGCACCCTATTAATATGATAACACGTACCAAATTTTAGGGGTGGCAATGGACTCGGACCCGCCAGGTATACACGACACGGGTTAGGTATGGATCTAGCATTTGGACCTGGTGGGTTAGGTACCGGGTCCAAAACTTTGACCTGAACACTATACGGGTTCAATCCAACTGGACCCGACCCGTACCCGTAAATTGTCAAAGATAAAATACTTTACTTTAAGCCTTATTCATTTGGGTGTATTATGGATCATATATAATTAGAACTAGTATTCATCATTAGCTATTAAACAACAAATCACACGGCTTAAAACCTAATGGGAAATATTTCTATGTGAGCCCAACAACATATAAGTTATATGGGACCCCACTTTTCAGCCGTTCGATTTGAATCGAACGGCTACGATTGTTCATACCCTCAATGTCATACAAAACACTGTTTTATTTTTCATTTTTTTCTACAAAATATATTTGAATAAAATTTTGGGCACCCCAACACAAATTTAGGGTGAACTTGGGAAAATAAAATATAAATATTTTATATAAAAATAAATGATCAAATTCCCTAAAATATTCAAGGGTATTCTGGTAATTATTCATCATTGAAAATATTTTATTATTATTTTTATCATGTGCGCTCTTATCAAATTTATGCATGTCCCAAATTTTGCTTTAAAGTGATTTATATAACAAAGAAATAAATAAACTTTGAGCCGTCTGATCAAGATCTGACCGTTAAAAGCGAATTTGTGGCATTGTGACTCAAGCCATCTTAGTCATATATATTATATATGTAGGTGGGGTCACATTGAAAGCCTTCCCAAATCTTATAGCAGGTGATTATGACCTTGTTGCCAATAATACGAGTATATGATGGTAAAAAAAAGGGGCCTAAAAATGGATCCGAGTCACAATGGCGCAAACTCGAGACATGATGGATGGGTGTAGATGCCCCATTCTCGGCTAATGAAATTCTAGGAAGCCAATACCTCAAAAAACTTAGAGTATAAGCCTAAACCATTCCTAAACCAGCCCCTAACCAAAACCTTGAAATTCGCCCCACTGGGAACCATCTTTTGGCCTAAAACTATACTAGGGACCGTACTATTGCCATACACCCTAGGACCACCATTCTCCATACACCATATCTTGTCCCATGAACCACATAAGTTAATGAACTCCCACATTTAGAGCCTAATTAAGTTAGTTCAACCATCTTAGTCCATTAAACCCCATTAAACCTCCCTAAATAAGCATTTAACCATCATTGAACCTTCCAATTAGACCTAAGCTCCATTGAAACCTATCTAAATAGCCTAAACCGACCTAAAAATTACTTAAACTAGCCTAAACCTGGGTCACACCTTTAATCCTAGGTCAAACCCAATTAAAACCATAAACCCTACTAAACCTTAGTTTGACCCACCTTTATAACCTTTGAAACCCTTAATTTAAACCCATTACCACTATCCAAACATACCTAAAACGACTTATTTACAAATTTAAAAAATTGAAAAGGACATAACAAGGCAAGTTGCATGAAACTGCCAAAATTGTAGGGTCCACCATGTTTGCGTAACACCTATTTACGCATATGTAATATTGTGTTTCGCAAGAGATCTATGACCCAGATTGAGCAGCCACTTGCAAGAGCCGTTATCTAGGTCCTAGCTTATAAATATAGACCCTCACCTATGGTATAAAGACCTCGGGTTTTACAGAACTAGGTGAAGCCCTACCACTCTACGCCCTGAATCCTTAGAAACCTTAAAGCCAAGAAGCCTAATTTCCTTTCTCATAGATCTTTGAGTCTACTTAGAACATCTGAAACCTTATCCTAAGCCAAGAAATACCCCCAAGCCGATCAAATCAAAAGACCTTCAGTTACACCCATGGACCGTAGACTCTTCCTTTACACCTTAGGCTTGGTATCCAGTTCAAGCCTAAGTTAGCACCCAGTCAATCTTAACAATGTTCAATCCTAATTGGCGAACTCTAAGAGGCGATGTTTACGATGAAAATCTGACAGATCTTCCGATGAAGATCTCTTTAATTTTAGCACCTTAAACTAATAAAATAAATGGAAATAAAGTGATAGAGAAAGTGGGACTGATAGAATTCAGATCTACCCAAAAACGAGCAGATCTACTCTTAGTTCTGTGGCAGAGCTAGCATGATCCAAAGCATTAAAATACGATTTTAAGACAAAGTTAACAGAGAAAAATAAATAAAAACAGAAATAAAACAATAAAAGAATAAAAAAGAGAAAGGAATAAACAATACCAAACTGTGTCAGATGGCCCGAGGTTCCCGAGCCTTCGAGGGCTCTCTGATTCGGATGTTGACCAACAGATCTCTGGTGTAGAAGGGATAGATCAAGGGTTGTTGCACCCTAGGTCTAGGTTTTCTCAAGCTTTGGGGTTAGGGTCTCAGGAGGTTAGGGTTTCTATTTTTCTGAAGCTCTAAGGTTTCAATTTCTATATGTTTCTCTATGTTTCTCTCGAGTATGGAGGATAATTTCTTTAGTTTTCTAAGGGTTTTGTGATCTACAGCAATTGACTATGAATTTTGATATTTTCTCTAACTTTTGGGATTTTTCCTAATTTTTTAGGAATTTTCTAAGGGTTTTTCCTATTTTTTGTATTTTTGGGTAATTTTCCTAATTTCAAGAATTTCTAAGGCTTTTTTGGTCTTTTTTTCTCTCTCCTTTTGGGTTAGGGAGGAGGGTATTTATTCAATTGGTGATTTTTCCTAAAACTTTTGGAGTGTTTTTGGAATTTTTTAGATTTATCTTGAAGTTTTAGCCTTATCTAATTAAAGAAAACATGTTTATTGCATCATCAGATGTGTTGACTACATCATCAAGCCTCGTCTGGCCCTGTCAGGCTCGTTACAGCCTGGCCCACGGCCGGATAGTTGGGTCTCACAGAGACTAAATTGTTATTTATAATATATTTTTATCCATAGGTCTGATTCAGGCGATTCTTTGACCGTTGGAAAGCTCTTGGGCTCTACTTAAAATTGGGATAGGATTTGGGTAGTTTTGGGGTAATTAAATTGGGTCTACTAGGATAATATGGCCCTAAATATTCAGAAAACCATAGAATTTGTCAGATTTAAATTGGGTGTCTACAGTTGCCCCACTTTAGCACTCCCTATCCTTCGAGGGACATGTGAGTGGCAAAGAAGTAGACACTTTGGCATTCCCTGTCTTTCAAGGGGCAAGTGAACGTCAAAGATAAAGCAAACATTTTAAATTTTTTCTTGAGATCACGTGGTTAGGGGGCACACCAACTATCCCTCCAAGTTATTGTGTTCACCGAGCTCACCCACCTAGAGCATTTTACCTCCTAGGGTTTTTGGCGTGAGATGTCGGTGAGTTACACAAGCTTGAAACTCGAGTTGGATTTTCTAACCATGCCACTTAACTTCAGGGATTTTTGTAGTTTGAATTTTTAACCCTGACATTTTCTTTGATCTCCTTGGGGTTTCCTAAGGCTGTCTATAGGAAAAGGCTTTCTATAGGAAGAGACTTTTCTTACCGAATCCGAAGTGAGAGACGAGGCAGCAACGTGACAATCGCAATATCATATACGGGTGTCCAAGATCCTTAGTTGTTTTAAGACTTTTCTAGAATTTTTGAAAGTAGGGGGAGATTTGAAATAGAACTCGGAGTAAGGACAGGTTACGATTTTAATAAAGAAATTAAAGTTTTTGGAAAACACAAGACATATAATGAAAATTTTGAAAAGATAAAGATATTTAAGAAAAAAAGGTTGGTTAGCAGTTTTAACTCCTGCAACCATAGATCCCTCTAAGCACTCTAGCGTCATGCAGTGATGGACCATACACCTGACCCTTTTACGTCAATACGGGGATAGACGAAATCCATCGAACAAGATGGTTGTGCCTTGGATACACCCAACATTTTTGTGTCATACGGGGCTAGACGGTACCTGCCTTGGCTATTTTACATCACACGAGTTTGACGTTTTTCTATCGAACAGGGTGGTTGTGCCCTAGATACACCCAACTTTTCACGTCATATAGGGATCGACGGTACCTGCCTTGACTCTTTTACGTAGTAGGAGTTTGACATTTTTCCATTGAAATAGGATGATTATGCCCTGGATACACACAACCTTTCACATCATACGAGACTAGACGATACCTGTCTCTTCTCTTTTACGTCGCACGAGTTTGACGTTTTTTCACTGAACATGGTAGTTGTGCCCTAGATACACCCGACCTTTCACGTCATACGGGGCTAGATGATACCTATCTCGACTCTTTTACGCCACACGAGTTTGACGTTTTTCTATTGAACAGAGTGGTTGTGCCCTAGATACATCCGACCTCTCATGGCATACGGGGCTGGACGGTTCCTGTCTTCGCTCTTTTACATCGCATGAGTTTGATGTTTTTCTATTGAAAAGGGTTGTTATGCCCTGGATACACCCGACTTTCACGTCATATAGCAGTCCTTGTCTCGGCTTTTTTACGTCGCACGAGTTTGACGTTTTTCCTATCTCTACTCTTTAATGTCCTATGAATTTGTCGTTTTTCCTGTCTCGGCTTTTTAATGTGGCACGAGTTTGACGTTTTTTTTTTCCCATGTCTCGGCTCTTTTATGTCGCAAGAGTTTGACGTTTATCCTGTCTTGACTCTTTAACGTCGCACGAGTTTGACGCTTATCCTATCTCGGCTCTTTTATGTCACACGAGTTTGACGTTTATCCTATCTCGGCTCTTTAACATCGCACGAGTTTGACACTTATCCTGTCTCGGCTCTTTTACGTCGCACGAGTTTGACGTTTATCCTGTTTCAGCTCATTTACGTCGCACGAGTTTGACGTTTTTCGAATTGGACTTTGAGACATCTTACGCACACACGAGGATGAGCTTGCCTCATTTCGCCTCAAGGGACCCAGTCGAGAGAAAAACGCTCCCAGACTAGCCAATATCATCATTGGCAAGGTTCACTCATCTCCGATATGTGGTAGTTGGTAGTTATAGTGATACAACCATGGAGTGCCTGGCTAGTTTCAAGCCTTCATAACAGGCGTAGGAAGTTGGCTTCGAGAATGAGGCCAGATCAACTAACAGTTTAACCTCTTGTAGTGATGGAGGAAGTCCTTTCTAAAAAGGTTTTGGAAATGGAGGGTTTTAACAATCAGATTGAAAAAGCGATTTTAAAAGGGACGGGCCTTACAGTTTTGCCACCTGTGGCCCCTTTGGTGGTCCCTATGTGAGCGTATCGGATCCTTGCTTGAATCTTCGAGACGAGGAATCATCAAGTATTTATTTATCTTCCAACCTTAGCTCTTGTATTGCAATTCAAGGAGAGTTCTCTAGAGTTTCAAGCGAAATAGAGTCTTGAACATACAGGATACCGCCCTCGGGTTTTCAGAATCTCTTTGCATTTCTGATTTCGTTCCACCACCACTCACCTTTCGAAGTTTCAGACGATCGAGGTTCTTAACAATGCTCCATCAGGCTAATGTTTATTGATTTTCTTTTAACACCACTTTGACTCAAGGGGTGGAAGAAAAGATGTTTAGAGAGAAAAGACTTTGGAGAGTAGAAGGAAGGAGAGAACTTTTTCTTTTTCATCGCCCCGGGGTCCCTTTTCGGTGTTCAACCCGGTAGCCTTTTTTTTCAATGCTTGGGGTTCCTTTCGGATTTTCAGCCCAGCGGAATTTTTTTTTTTTTTTCATCGCTCCATGGTCCCTTTCGAGTGTTCAGCCCAGTAGCCTTTTTTCCAACGCTTGGAGTTCCTTTCGGATTTTCAGCCCAGCGGAAATTTTTTTTTTTTGAAGAAGAAAACAATGACAAAGGAAGAGGGGGAGGAAGAAGAAGAGTCAAAAGGTACCCCCCCCCCCCCCGCTTTTTTTTTTTAGCAACTCACCTTAAGATCATGTAAGAAGTCGGTCATCTTTCTCTCCTCCAATGGCAGGGAGGGTTCAAATATCGGTCTTCCTCTGATTTCCCTTAAACCAGGTTGGCATCCAAAATCTCTTTGACAATGGTTGCTGAGTCTCCGTTGAACTTTTCCTTTAAACTACTTCACTTAAACCTTGATTTTAGGACTACAAATTACTCTCAGTTTTCTAATCCCTCAGTCTTCTGTATGGACAGATATCCGTTAACGGAGTATTTTATGTTACATATTAAGCGTTAATTCCTTTTGAATTATGATGCATGAATGCCTTACTTGGTTGTTTGAAAGGGGTGAGTGATCACCCAACTCTTTTTTGATAATATTGTTTATTGCAAATTTCGAATTGCTTTTTGGAGGTTAACTTTGTAGTAGGCTCCTGCTCAGTGGTCGAGCTTAGGTGAGACTCTCGCACCAGAAGAGTGATTCAGTTGGTATCAGATGGTCTTACTGCATGTTGAGAGTCAACAAAGAAGGATTCAATCTCATTAGTTGCCCCTGTTGTAATCTCTTCGTGAGAGGAGTTTGTCCTTATTGAATATTTTGGTGGGGTTTACCTTGCAGGGCTTTCTGTTCCGTTGGGAACTTGTTCTTCACATGATGAATTCTCTTGATATAATGGTGCTCTAATTATCGGAATTGTGCTCATGTTGTTAATGACTTTTAGAGAGCCTGCCTCTTGAGGAGGTAACATGGTCGGATTTTCAATATCCAATTCTTGATCCTAGATTGGTTGATCATTCAAGAAATCTTGTGAAGGTGGTCCAAGTGGGCCCCTTAGAATTTTCAAAGGTTCGAGCTCTATCAACTCTAGTGACGATGCCAAATCTTTGGAAATAATCAAATTCAAGCTCTTTGCTTCTCCATCATCTATAACTAGGTTCACCTGGAGAGGTGACTTGGTTAAATCTTCTAAGCTTGGCTCCTCATCCCATATAAGTGGGTTGGCGAAAAAGTCTGGTGAAGGTGGCCCAGGTGGGCCTCTTAGAATTTCCAAAGGTTCGACTTCTTTGATATTTGAGGTGTTGGCCCTTGTTT
>NW_006500178.1:4500776-4510915 GCF_000471905.2 Amborella trichopoda
ATATATATCGATAAGTTTAGAAATGATCTCTTTTGAAAAAGATAAATTTTAAATTTTAAAAATTAAATTTATAATATAGAAAAAAATATAGGGATTGAGAGATTTAAGGTGATATGGGTGAAAAGAAAGAACTCACGTAGGGGAAGAGAGAGATATACATAAATCTTAAATTTTTGAAATTGTCCATATATAATATAAAAGATATATGAAAATTGAGAGATAGGAGATGAAAGAGGCTCAAGGGGGAGAAGATATGGGGCATGGGGGAAGAGAGTGAAAGAGAGGAGACGGTAGGAGAGGGTCGAATGAGAGCTTGAGAGGGAAAGAGGGAGGTCTCATACAAAGAGAGGGGTGTGGGAGGAGAAAGAGAGGGGCACATGAGTGAGAAAGAGTGAGAGGAGTCATGAGAGGGCCTGAGAGAGAGAGAGAAAGATAAAGAGAGAGAGGTAGAGAGGAGTCGTGAGGGGGCATGAGAGAGAAAGAAAAAAGAGAGAGAAGTCTTGAGTGGGGCATGAGAGAGAAGTCGTAAAGAGGGGGACATGAGAGAGATTTGAGAAGAGAGAAGTTCCTGTATTATAAATAGAATTTTGATTTATTAATTTTATATGTTGGACCAAATTTTTACTGATGCATTATTCTTATGCAGATATCCTCTCGCTTATATGAAGTGTGGTATAATGTTTTATAGTCTCTTTTTATTTTCTTTAAATCGTGTTTGTAGTTGAATATCGTTACAATATTATGCTTTTAACCTTCGAAATAATTGATCTGATATTTTATTTGACTATTTGCTCTTCATGTAGGTTAACTTAGATATTTGACCTCTCGCTTAGTGTGGTACAATGTTTTATAATTTCTTTTTATTTGCTTTAAATCGTCTTTGTAGTTGAATATCATTTCAATATTATGTTTTTTACCTTCGAAATAATTGATCTAATGTTTATTTGACTATTTGCCCTTCTTTTTTTTTATATATTTTATTGTATCATGTAGGCTTACTTAGATATTTGACTAATCAAGGCGTTCTCTCATTTTATCCAAAGTCCATATTTAAATAAGGTATGCATCTAACCTTTTTAATTTTATTGTATAGATTTTATTTTTAATTTATATTATTAGAAAGCTATTGATTGGATTTCTTTTGGATATGTATTCAAATTCATGGTGAAACGTTTATTCATGTAATTCAAACTATTTTTTTATGAATTCAACCGTAACATATTAAACAAATCAGCATTTCATTTAAATAAAACTATTTCAATTTTTTTCTTTTTTTCATGTCTATTCTTATGTTTATATTTAAAATTTATCAAAGATGTCTTTTATCTTATGGATGTGTATGTTATTTTATTGAATTTTTGTTGGATTTGTATTCAAGTTTTTATGGCCTCTCTTAGGGCCAGTTTGGATGTCAAATCAAAAGAAATTGATTACAGTTTTTCACATACCAATTGCAAATAATACCAAGCTATTTTTCCTTTCTTATAAAGCCGTTTGGGTGTTAAAGTCTATTTTTCTCTCTACGATTCTCTCCCTCAACAAGAGGGGATTTACAAGTAGAGGAGGTGCAAGCTCAATGGAAACTATGCGATTCTCTCCCTCAACAAGAAGGGGATTTACATGTAGAGGAGGCACAAGCTCAATGGAAAGAAATCTTTTTACCGGTAGAGGAGGCGCAAGCTCAGTGGAAAACAATCGTTTTACGAAAAAGAATTTACAAGTGGAGAATGATAATGAGAGAGAGATAAAATTTGGGATTGTTTTTGGAAATCTTTTTGCAAGCTCCAGATGATCTCCACTATTTTTGCAAAAACAGGAACTTTCCAAAAGGGGATTGTTTTTGTAAAAACAGGATGCATTCTGAAAACAATTGTTTTTGGAACAATCTCCAGATGATCTTGGAAATCTTTTTGCAAGCTCCGAACTCCCGCCATGGATGGCTTCATCGAAGCTCAAAACAGTCTTTTTATAATGCTTCGATTGTAAAATTGTGAAGCCCTCAGGCTTTGATTCTTCTCAAGACTCTGCCCTAGAAACCCTCTCAGACATCGACACAAGATACTTGGAAACCCTAGCTTGTTTCTCCCATTCATGTGGCAGGTCGCAATGCAATATTTTTTATGCCATTAGAGGGAGAAAGAGGAGCTCTCAAGACACTGGTTCTATAGAGAGAAAGAGGAGCTCTCAAGACATGAGTTCTAGAGAGAGAACGATGAGCTTTCGAGAGATTGGTTCTAGAGAGAAAGAGGAGCTCTCTCACTAATAGTAGTTTAGAGAGAGAGTAGATGTTGGGTTGAAGTAGTTTAGAAAGAGTAGATTTGGGGTTTATGAGGTTTCACGCTTTGGTTGTTGGATCACAAGGTGGGGTTTGCATAGGGTGTGAGAGCCACATTTTCGTAAAAAAAAATTTAAGTCTGACTTTGATTTTTTTTTTTTTACAGTAACTTTTGCCTTGATACTGCAGTATTTTTTATTTAAATCTAAAAATCTAGTAAAATCTTGCGGGTGTCCAAACGGTTCAAATCTATTTCACAAGATTTTTGGATTGCAATCCAAAAATATTGCAATTTTGGGTACATTCAAACTAGCACTTGGCTTTTCTCTCTCTCTTTGTTAGTTACTCTGGCCTTTCTCTCTCTTTCTACATGGTCTCTCTCCTTTTGTCTTTCAACTTGGTTGTTCTCGCTCAACTTGATCTCTCTCTCCACATTTAAAATCTTATTAGATATGTATGCAAATTTTTTGAAAAATGATTCTTCATTAGAAAACCGTATTAAATATTATCAAAACTGCAAGAGTTGCCAAGGGTAATCGTTGAGAGCATTGAAACGAAGTAATTTCTCAACATGTTAGAGGTTTTCTATTTTTTTTCTTTTTTCCTTTTAAATATGAACAAAGTTTTTGGAGTGACAAAATCGTGATTTTCTATATTTGTGGCACATATGATTTGAGCACTCTTATTGCATGAATGGTACATATCGTGGCATTTTTAAATGCTTATAGTCATCTTGATATGGTACGATCATCATACCAGTGCATTGATCATGTTGTCCAGCAAAATAATATTATCCTCTATAATATGAAGAGATTTGTTTTATATGTATTTTTCATATTTCATTCTTAGGTGTAACACACGTAATCCTAATTTTATTTAGGAGTTTTGATGCATCTTAAAAATTCCTATTAAAATTTTTCATTTTAAATTAATAAACTTTAGTTTAAAAATATTTTGACTTTTTGTTTTTTAGATATACATACCATCAATTCAAAAATTTGAATATAATTTTATGAATTATCATGTATCCATAATTAGCCATAACGAATTTTTACTATAATTATAAATTTTAGAATGTTAGAAAATAATTTTTTGTCTTTACCACGAAGAAGAAATTCAATTTTGTATCTTTTAGGAAACTTTTAATAAATCTATATTATATAATGTAAAGTTTAAAATTTATCAACATTCATGATTAATTTTTATATTTTTACTAAGATCTTTTAAATTATCAATTTTTTTTTATGTATTTTCATATTTCATTATTATGTGCAATGCACGAAATCCAACTAGTAGGTTATTAAATGTTCATCTTTCTTTTTAAAGTAAGTGTTTGCTATTACTAGGTCGTAAAATCTAGAATAGCCTCACTCATCTCATTTCTTACACCAAACCTATATCTCCCATGTACCCCTTCTAATCCTCTAATATCCTTCCTTACACGACCATTTAAGTCCCCTCCTAAAAAGGTCCTACCTCCATTTGTTATGTCTTGGACTAGTCCATCCATGTCCTCCTAAAGTTGCATTTTAATTCTATCGTTCAGTTCTACTTGTGGTGCATAAGCACTACTTACGTTAATTATCTCTTCCCCTAGTATAAGTTGAATTAATAGGATCTCTCACCTACTCTCTTGATATTAACTACTTTATCTTTTAAATCTTTGTCTCGTATTATGCTTATGCCATTTTTGTTATAATCCTTTCCCATATACCAAAGTTTATGCCCATCTATTTCTTTAGCTTTTTTCGCTTTGCACTTAGTTTCCTGTAGACAAGCTAAGTTTACTTTCCTGTGTCTCATTTATCCACTAACTCCATTTTCTTATTTGTAAGTGTGCTTACATTCCATGTGGCAAGATGAATCATTTCCTCTTAGACTAACTTCTCTACCCATGTTTGTCCAGAATGTTGGAGGAACCCTTGCCTATTTTTCACAGCAATTGGGTGGCGCTACGACGTGTTGGTTATGGGGAATGCCTTAGCTAACCCTTGCCTGTTTCTTATTGTACTCGGGTTCTAGTACAACATGTCACTTATGGGGAACACCCTAGCATAAACCGATACAATAGATTCAATATTCATAGAAAGTTTTGGCAAAGTTTTACATTGGCTGCCTACCTAACACAACCCACCTCCTTTACCTGGGTTTGGGATGGGTTAAGGGAAATTTTAAGGTCCTTGTCCTTCTTAGACCAAAATCAAAACTTCATACCATATTTCTTTTTCCTTATTGTTTGTCTTTCACTTACTTTGCTATCTACCAGGTTTGGTTAAAGAGATGGTCATGGAGATGTTTTAGATGAACACCTCTTTCTGTCTATGGGGCTTTCTACTCTTAAAAGTCGTTGGTTGTTTTCTCTTTTAGTCATAGTTTCTTTTTGGTAGGTTTGCTTATTCTCTATAATCTTTTGTGTGTTTGTTCCAAATGACTTTTTGAGACCAGCATGCTTGATCAGCTGCTGGTGGAATATTTCATGATCTAGGGAGATGTAGGATCTCGTGCAATTTTAAGCTCTTTGAAACATGCGGGCCAAAGCAAAAGGTTGTGATTCAAGAAGTCGAGTGTGATAAATAAGGAAGGTGTTCTTGGCAATTTATTGTATTTGATTAGTGATAATTAGGGCTTGTAAGTAATGCTTATAATGAAGCAATCTTTGTAATGGCTTTTGGCATTGATGGTCACAGTTAAATACCTAGGCTTGTAGTATGTTAGTTATTATAATTGTCACTGCCCTTTAAGAGTTGTGTTATCACCAAAGGTTGTAATTCCGGTTTGGAACCTCAATTCGGCAATTGCAACTAAGAATCTTCAGTGAACTAGTTTTTCTGAAGTCTAGAATCTCGATTCCTTACTGTAAGAATCTCGAATCCAACACTTATAAAATCTTGTTTCCAATATTTACTGATTCTCGATTCTATACTTGTTGAAATTGGTTTCCACATTTGCCGGAATTCTACCACTTCTCCCCTTTTCTTTTCTTTTAGTTTTTTTTTTTTTTCTGAGAACTGATGTTTAGAAGTTTTCAAGGTATCAAACTTCTCAAGCTAGACGTTCAATCTCAAGCTACTAGGAGTAGTCTTTTTTGGCATGAAATGATTAATGACGAATAGAAACCAAAGTGGTGGTCTGCGTTCTCTACTTAATTCTTTGATTATGCATTGTACTTGATCCAATGGAGAAATTGCAACTCCAACGTATTAGAAATAATGTAATACAAATAATGTAAACATGCATGTATAGCATGTCGGTCAATGAATGACATTGAAACATGCATTGTTTCCCTCTCAGTTTCATCACGATTCCAAAGATGTCGAAATCTCGATTAGATGAAGGAATCTTGATTTTATATTGGTCGATTACAACTAGGTCGGAAACTCGATTCCAAAGACCTAGGAGTCTTGGTTCCATCTATGTAGGGATCTCGATTCTATTTTGGTTGAATCTCGATTCTATCTTGTCCCCCACGATTCTTCTTTTACGGATGTCGATTCCAAAAACATGAACTTCCAGCCAGAGGCGATTCTGCGCTTCCGATTCCTAAATTGATTCGGTTTCTGAATTACTCCTGGGAACTATGGGATGAGTGGTTGGCTTTTTTTTGCTGGATAGATGGTAATGGGAGGTGTAATTTGTGGCCTGATTTCTTATAATAATGAGTGTCGTGGAGATGAGATAGGCTCACATCGTTGTTTCATTGTAGCTTTTATAGAGGTGTTGGTCTGGGGATTGGGGTTATTTTTCCAGCAGATGGGGTCTATGGACTCTATACACCGGCATGCCACGTACGGCATCTTTCTCACTGTTGAAGATTAAGGTCAAGGCCACTATGGAGACCATGAGGATCATTGGGCATTCTGGTTCGCAAGCTTTGCTTTCCTTGTTGGGAGGAGAAGAAAGCATTGTTCTCCTCGAACTCAATTCATTTCTTGTTTTCTTTATTTATATTGCATCCATTGTTTCACAAACCAGCTTGGGCTTGAGACACTGCTTTTTATCTATTTGTACCTTATGTGTTTCATGGATCCTCAGAAGGCACAAGTCAATTGCAAAATTTGAAGACAAGAATTTCAACATTCGAGTGGGCCTAGTCTTTTGTTTAAGAAAGCAGAGTCAAATCACAATTAGTCTTGAGTGAAATGCCCTAGTTGATGGTTGCAATATTTTTTGGGGTTTCCCATTATTTGGAGCTATTGGACTTATTTGGAAAATAGTCCAGGTCTGAACAGTTGTTTTAGAAATTCCATGAAGCTGTATTTGCTGTGTTTTCCCTATTTTCTGTGGCATATTCAGAAGGAGCACGATAATTGGATCTTTAGACATTTGGGGAGTCTAAGAAACAGGTTGGCATGAGGGTACTCGTCTGTCGGCACTTGGTTTTTTCTTTCTTTGTAACATATTCATTGTCAAAACTTGGTATGTGAAGCTAGTGTGATTCAGTGCATTTGAATATGGAATTCATGGGTGGTCATGACTTGTTTCAGATAGTACAAACCTGAATTTTTGTAGTTCTTTCATTGGTAACAAGGCCTAGGGAAGTTTCAATTCATTCTCAAGGATATGGGCCGAGTTCTTAATTATGGTGTTATGTACTCCTATTGTATTATCTATAAAACAATTGCAATTTCATTTTTTTTCTTGATGAATATATATCAAAATGAAAATTAGCGAGTCTAAATTCGTGGAAGGAGGGCATTTCTTGGGTGCCTCCTCATTGTTGGTACTCTGTCCACCATCTGTTTCTTTGCTGTACTATTATTTTCTTGTGTCCTTCAAAAGTTTTGTTGCCGTCATCCAGGTTATGATACTATTGTTCTTGCATTGATTGTTGGCAGACACCGGCTGAAAGAGTGAAAGCAAAGATGAAGCTTCAACTTTCGCAAACTGGTATCATACCGCTTGTCTTTCTGTAGTTTTCACGAAAGAATCTCACTGGAGGCTTTCATGATGTGATTGGCATATATAATCCCTTTCATGCTTTATCCAAATAATTTAATTTTCCAAATCGTTGCATTTTTCATTCCAAAAAGGTACTTTATTTTCTCTGAATTATTACAATTATGGTGTCACTTGAATATTTGGTACCACTCTGCTTGTTTCATTGCTGCAATCATTTATATTAACTATAAAATATTGCTTGAGTGCTTTTAAAGAACATTTCTCTGTGCTAATTCCACCATACATATAAACATCAAATTTGCCAATGTAGTTGGATATCCGTGACATTACAAGGGCATTTGCCCTGAGCCTAAAAAAAATACCAGGGTTTTATACAAAACCTGGGATTTTCGACGGTGGGTAATTTTGAACTGGGTCTTGGATACATGCCATTGGATAGCATCTGGATACAACCCAGGTTTTGCGTTCCCACTGTTTGGACTGGGAATTAATTTGACTTGGACCGGATTGAGATCTTGATTTCAGAGGTAGAAGCCCAAAAATCAGGCAAATATCCTAATCCCAGAGTATGCTTTTGTTATTTTTGGCCGAGTCGGACCTAATTCTATGATGGAGTTGAGCTCGGGACCTAGGCGTGTCGGAGCTCTAGTTCGTTTTTTTAAACATTGGGTTGGACTCACCTGTTTGTAAAATCTGGGTTTTGGGTATTTTCTAGGCACCTTCGTCCTACTCCTACTTGCATAAACCCTATTTTTTAACGTTTTGAGTTGTTGATCTAATGGGCCCCACCTTACACATGGTGATTATGCTGTGAGTAGGGCTTGTTTTGATGACCCAGATAAAAATTACCTTAGGTTTCTGGAAAACCATATCTTGACAAAGTTCACTTTAAACCCCTAAACAGGCTCTGTGAGATAATTTTAATACTGGATTGTGAATACAGGGAAAGTCTTACCTAGGATCCAAATGACCTTTACAAGTTTTACATGATTCTGACCTAGTATCTTCTGGATTCGACTCCGGAATATTTCACAATAATGAATCAAACCTTCAGAATTTTTTTTTTTGTAATCGTCAACTATGATGTATATTATTAAATATTTTTAGTGTACATTTCCAAAAAATGATGCAGCCCACAATCCAGGTGCTTTACATAATGTAATAAGAGACATGGGACCCACTACTACAAAAATGATGTTTCAAATAAGAGATGAGAGAGATAGAGTGCTAAGAGAGGGAGATAGTGGTGTGAGAGGAAGGATGGAGAAGAGAGAGGGTAGGTGAGCTGATAGCATACTTGTGACCAGAAGGTGATTGGGGATTTGCTGCTGTCGGTGTAGTGTCGTTGTAGGCAATACCTTGGCCTTGCAGAGCCCTTGGCCCTTCCTTTACGAGCCCATTGACCACATGGTTCGCCTCCCTTGCTTTATTGACGAATATATCACTAGGAGATGCTTGCAAAGGAAGGATATATGGTAAAACAGGTCGTTGAGTCTCCACTCGCATGACTGGGTTGCCAAGGCCCATTGAGTAATGTGCTTGTAGTTCCCTTCCAAGATGAGGAGGGAGAAATTCCAAAAAGGGTCCAACCTTCTAGGGCCTTCTGCCATGGCATAGTTTTAGCCTTTGTGGAATCCATGAGTCCTATGTTGATGGAGAAAGTCAATAGTGTATTATTACCATGCTGGTCTCTCTAAAGTTGCCGCCATATCCTAAGGGCGTGTTTGTTTGCAGGAAACTTTTCTTTCAAAAAGAAAACGTTCCTAATACTTTAGCAGTTCCACATTTGGCTATGCAAGAACGCTACAGTAACAGGAACCAATGAACGAAAAAACGGCTGCCTTGCCGCTTAAGTGGATGTTTTTCTGAAAACACATAGTTGTGGACTAGGCGGCCTGCTTAAGGCGGGTCCTTCAAGGTGCACCTAGGCTGGTCCACTCCATGGGGACAACGGTGAAACCCAGACAAGCAAACCATGACATCCATAAAGAAAAAACTGCCATAAGGTCTTCTTATCGATTATCTGAATGAAACAACAGCAGTTGTAATATTAATGTTAGATTTGGTGATTTAGTTATGGACTAGAAAGAATATGTTGCAGAGATATAACCAAGCAATAAAGATATGTGTCCTTAGCAATGGTAAGAGGTCTTCTTCTCTATTATCTAAGTATAGCATACAACTCACAGTTAACAATTTGCCATGACTATTCAATTAGTTGGAGAAAATGTTATTTGCAATTAAAATTCTTGCTACAATTAGATCTCTTACTTTTTTTGTCCTTCTTATTGAACATTGTAGGGATGGAATTTTGGACTTTGGATGCATTTGAAGATAGACCAACTTGGAACAAATTATTTGCCTCCATAGAGGAAGAAGTCTCTAAATCTGACCAATTTTGCCATGTTAGCTATAGGTTTGGCCTCCATTTCTTGCATGGCAACTTTAGCAATCTTATGAACCAATGGGCACGATTTAACATCTTTAGTGGAGAATACAGCAATAAGGAGCAATTAGGAAATCTATAGAATAATTTCAGAAAAAATAATTTTAATAAACAAGGAAGCTTATATAATTTGAAATGAAAAAATGTATGCCAAGAAAGAAATAAAACCGCACTCGTAACATTAATGTTAGACATGTAGATTTAGTTATGGACAAGAAAAAATATGTGGGGGAGATATATAAAACCATGCAATAAAGATATGCATCCTTAGCAATGGAAAGAGGTCTTCTTTTCTATTATCTAAATATAGGATACAACTCACAGTTAACAATTGGCCATGACATCCATAAAGAAAAAAGAACAATAAGGAACAACTGGGAAATCCATAGAATAGCCAAATCCATAGGCTAGCAATGGTACAAAAGTCAAGGAAAATCAGCGGAGGTCTTCATTTTTTCCGATTCCGATTCACCATTTGAGAGAGAGAGAGAGAGAGAGAGAGAGAGAGAGAGTAGGTTA
>NW_006500178.1:4519566-4567454 GCF_000471905.2 Amborella trichopoda
CGGATTACAAAAAATTCGATCATGGATTACAAAAAATTCTATCATGGGTTACAAAAAACAAAAAAAACAAAAAATTCGATCATGGATTACAAAAAAAAAAAACAATTCGATCATGGATTACAAAAAAATCGATCAAGTATTACAAAAAAATCGATCAAGTATTACCAAAAAAAAAAAAATTTCGTATGGGACTCGCCGATTCACTGTACGGACTCGCCGATTCAATACAGTGAATCGGCGAGTCACTGTACAGAAGCGTCCGGTTCTCTCTAAAACCGGACGATTCCCGCTTTTTTCGCCAATTCAATCCATCCATGGCGATTCCCGAGTCGAACTGGACTCGGCGTTTTTCTAAACACGGTAAAAAACTATGGAAAATGGTATTCCGATGTTTACCGTTCAAAAACATAAGGTGGTACGATGTTGCAATTAGACCTTCCTATAAATAGGGGCAGTTCGATATTTAGGCATCAAATGTCAAAAAATAGAAAGAGAAAAAAATAACTAGTTAGATGTTCGAAACATCGAACTAGGCGCAAAAATAAGAAAAATCATGGGAATAGGAACTTAAGGTAAAATTAGCAAAATTATGGACCAAAAAGTAAATTCAGTAATTTTACCCGGTAGGTAGAGACCGATGTTTCTGGTAACACAAACATAAATCTATATCAAGCTCTTGTTTAATTCATGCAACCCAATCTCTTACTTTTGCACTTTTTTTAAAAAAGGATGAGGTTTGTAAAAGGTGTCAACCTGAAGTCAGGCGCACCTCAAAACGTTACGAAAAGTTGCAATTTTGGTCTTGCAAAACCTTGCGATGGCATGAAAAATCTATTATCACCACCTAAGTATAAAGTTCATAAAATAGGATCAACCAAGCAAATCTATAAACACCTGAAAATAGATTGTCCAAATAATTATTAGAGATAAAACTATTTTTAGGGCCTGAAATCACTTCATTTTCATATCAACGAATCTCGAGGTCGATGTAATCCGTTGGAGGGTTTTCTACCATTGAAATAGCCTAGCGTTCTTTAGTGAGTTTTATAAGTGCACCTTACTTCTACAGTATAAGGTTGACACCTTGTATAAACTTTTCAAGTGAAGGTTGATCTATTGTTGAAAAACCTTCTAATTGATCATCATGACTTCAAGATATATGGGTGTGAAAAGAAAATAATTTCAAGTCCTAGAAATAGTGTATCTTATAATGTATTATTTGAATCATCCAACTTTACCATTTTCAAGTGGATGTAGATGTACTAGATCTACACTATTTTCGAAGTTCTAAATATCATAAGAGATTGTCTACAAAGAGATCATTTATCTTTATTACAAGGAGGTTACAACTCTTCTCACTCATTAGATGTCAAATTAGATGGCTTGGGGTGAGTCACAAAGTCTGAAAATTTTTCTTTGAAACTTTGTATCTATTCACTGACACTCTTACAACCACCTACTTTAAAATTTAAAAAGCAAGACTGATTATAACATTCTTGTACAAAAAGTAAATGGCCTCTTGGTAGAAAATCCCATATAAAAATTAGGGATGAAAATAGATTTTCATACCATCTCAAAAAAATTGGTATTAAAACAACATCTTTTGGAGGTGCACCCTATTTTGATTGTTTGAGGTGGTATATCTTATACAAAGCTCAACCTAGACTTTTTTTTAAAAAAAAAATGTTTTGAAAAAAAATAAAGTGATCATTTACTTTTAATACAAAGAGGTTACAATTATTCTTGTTTGTCAAATTATAAACCAAGGTAGTTATAAGTATGTCTTAACTAACTCAAAGTTCATAAAGAATAATTCAAACTTCGTGACTTACCCCAAAGTATCCAATTTGACATCTAATGACTAAGAGTGATTATGATCTTCTTATAATAATAACATAATGAAGTTTCTATAAGACGTAAGCTTTATAAAAACAAAATAAAGCAACACATCAAATCCTAGTCCGAAAAGCAATTTTGGTAACAAAAATCTTCATGATGGACAATAAAATTTGAAACTGAAAAAGTACAAATCTTGCTGATCTATGAATATTTATTTTTAGGGCGAAATGGATGGTCTAAATAATTTGTTACAATATACATTATTGTTAGATCTTAAAATCCTAATTTTTTTCATAACCGTAATGTTCAAGTTGAGATGCTTGATGTAAAGGGTTTCCAATACTTGTATTGCAATTTTTGATGAGTTATGAGGTGAAGCTTTGTTTATTGAAAAAACTTTATGTAGAGCCGATGCTCTAAGCAATCAAATTAGAGCTTACCTTGAAAATTTCACTAAAAGGTGTTGTTTTGATGCCCAAATATCCTCAAATTGATCATCTCGACAGCAAAATGTATGGAATTGGGAAAAAAATGGATTTAAAGTTTTGAAAATAGTGCATCTTGTAATGCATTTTTTATCCGTCAATTTTCAAGTTTTCATTGATCTACTCGATCTACACTATTTTTTAAGCTTTAAATTTTATAATTAGAGATGAGAGTATATTTTAAGGCTATCACAAAGATTTCTAATATTGAAACCATATTTTTTAATACTATTTGAAGATGTCCTTTACTTTGATTGTTTAGAACTGGATTCTATACAAACCACACCTTTACTTATTTTGATAGAGCTGCAGGCCTAACAAACCATTTTCCTAATAAGGAATAAATAGTCTCACAGATCACTTAATTTATTTATATTCCTCAAGAAGAATATTGACGTCCATATAGTACCAAGGGAGAGCATAACGTACACATACTGTAGGCTTGAGTCCAAAAGCAGGGTGCGAAGTCCGAACTGTACACATTTTGCACAGAGTGCAAACGCCTGTCTCTGATGGCTTAATTTGTTTTCTTTAATGTTTCAAAACAACCAATTTTGGACTACACTGATTATTATGTTGTGGTCATGAGGACAATATCACCTATATAGCCCTTAGAACATAGCTTTATGTGGTCTGAGGCTTATGGATGAATACCATTTTGGTAGTCCCTATGGTGCACTTAACATTTTCTTCCATGTTTCACATAACATGTATGACACCCTACTTGGCTTCAAATTCATTAGACACGTAACTGGCCTTTCTTGTCAGTTATGGTTTTATGACACCTAACTGGCTTTTAATCAAAATAATTAATCAAACCACTATGTATTAAGGAATTTTTGTATTAAAGAATTTCTAATGCAAAACAAGATAATCATCTTCATTAATCAGCATAACCACTCTGGTGGACAGGCCACCCAAGATAAAACTAGGCATTCCTTAAATGGAAACGATAGTCTCCAATCAAATACCATTGAAGCAAGTTCTTATAACATTTAGGTACTAATTTCTCAAACACAAATGTGATAGTATATTTTAATACCGTTTATAGTTTTTTTTTGTTTTTTGGGCGAGTCAATGGGGAGAGGGCCCTACTTTGATAGGAATTAAGCGTAGAATATAGCATTGTAAATCGTTACGTACTAACCAATTAAACCAGGGCTCTTTTCTTAATATTGTTCATATTAGGTATTAGGATATCACAATCATCCCATGGCTTGGCTGAATTAACTCTGCATCATCCAATTACCTTGAGTTTTATGTATAACTTCGGGGTATATAGATTCTTTTAAAAAATGTTAAAAATAGTACAAAAAGAGAATGTCATATAAATTTTTTGTATACAAAGTGGATGTTTTATAAATTTTTTGCATACAAAGTGGATGTTTTTGGCAAAAATTGGTGACTATTTTTTTTATCATTGTTGAAAAAAAGAATAGTGGGCTTCCAACTTTTGATTGGGGTGATGCTGTTATAGACTGTATATCACATAGAGATTAGGATTTCTCCATAACTATGAAGAATAATATCTAGGTGTGTTCTCTCATGACCATGAAGACCCTATCACACGGACAGGGAAAAACTATTCTCTAATATTAAGCTTTTCTTCTTGAAATATGTGAGAAGTAGCACTTAAAATCTGGGAGCAAAGAACGTACACAAGCGACTGTTAAAAAAAAAAAAACACTCCCTCTCTAAAAACCTGTTTAAAGATAAGAATAAATAATATATAATATATTTAAAAAATATAAATTAAGATAAATAAAAAATATATATGGTAAATGTGACGCCCTGTGGTCACATGCGCACCAATATCTCTCACTTGGTTATGATGGTTGAATACATTAATATACCATAAATCATGTGATGCATAACATATTTAACCTTTGTGATTATATCCTTGTCATGAGGTTTTTCGCATTAATGTGGTTATATATCTCATGACGTAAAAATTATTCATAGTTTCGTCATGGGATTTTTTATATTAATACGGCTTTTCCTATCATGATTTTTCACCATCATCATCTTCATCATCCAAGCTTTATCCTAATTAGGTTGGCTACATGAACTCTTTTCCTCTCATGACTAAGACATAAAAAAGAAAAATCCCTTTTATAAGTTTCTTAAATGTTCCTAAGTCCTAACAAAGTCATATGATTTGAAAATATTCATCACTTAATCCTTTTTGTCAAAGGGTCTGGAATCATGTTAATTGATGATAAATAACCTAGCGGTTCTTTCACTATTTTCAATAATATCATAAGTTTTGAATTCTAATATATTACTATAAGCAATATATTTGACTTCTATAATATGCCGAGCTACACTACCTTATTTTTTGCTTGACCGATAGACACATCCACCTCTAAAAAAAATACATGTTATCGTGTTATTTTTCTATCATACGGGTCTCATACAAAGTCTACATCGGAGTATCCACTTATATCTAATTTATTAGCTTGAGAATTGCTGATCTAGATTGAAAATGGCCATGATTGAATTGGTTATCAGTACTGGCATAGTCCTCCTAAAATCCGCTCTTTTATTTATTTATTTATTTTTTTAATTTTTACTTAAAAGATATTATACCAGATGGGGAGTATATCGTCCATCAATCTTTTGGGTAAAAGCCCTTTTAGGATCAATTTAAGGGCTCCAAATTTCGAGGATGTAATATCTTCAACCCATAGATTATTTCAATAAAAAGAATTTCTTAATTGCACGTTCTATGTACTTGAAAAAAAAAATTCATGATTGCACCATCCAATTTTTAGAGCATGAGATATAAGTATTAGAAAACTTAAAATTCAATTTTTCTTTATGAAAATAATCATCTAGTGATTGTTGAGTGGTTCAAAAAATGATAAATTGAAAAAATTCCTCCTAAGTAGTCTTCATACCGAGAGAGTAGATGTACATTATGATCCTGCAAGAGCATAATATACGTGTGCTTTTCCTAACTTCACCTATTTTTATCGGCTATCTGTGGGGTAGACTACCTATGAGGTTTCAAAACATTGCGTAAAACCAGGAGCATTTCACCGAAATTTAAGTTGGGCACGGTTTTTATGAGTCTCCATACTAATATGTAGAAATGCGCCCCCTCTTAATAATCGTTTTTCAAAATAAAATTTGACCCTAAATTTTAAGGAATGTATTATCTCTAACATGGAGATTATTGTTATATAAAAATAACTAAAAATTTAAAATCTAGAAGGATAATATTTTTTGAAAGAAATATTTAGACTAGCGGTTTTAATTTTTTGAGAGGGACCACCACCATCGGGACGCAAATGTAGGAATGCGTGCCCTCACGCATATAACACTTTTTCATCTTTTACTTGTACGTCAAGGGTGAGGTCTGTTTAATTGCTTCCTTATTCTACGTACTGCTAAAATTTGCATGTAGATCTCGTCCATTGTTTTTTCTAATTTAATTTTTTTTATGTAAAAACACGGATGTTTTGGTGTGTAACTTGAAAATCTATTTTTCATCTGTAGTTATAAAAATTAAAATTTCAAAAAGAACAATTGTTTCATGCGGGTTGGAACGCATTTGTACAATATATGGTCCAGAGGTATAAAGCATCTAAGCAGTCCATCTAAAAACAATTGTAACTAACATCTAAATATTTTCTTAGCATAATTATTATTTTTAGTTTTCAAAAGTTATTTATTTTTTTATATTCATGATTTTCATATTAAAGATTATATATTTTCTAAAATTTAAGTTCAAATTATATTTAAAAAATATATTTATTGCCAAGCCTGCAGTTGTACATGTGCGAGTTTGGTCACATACTAACCGCATCTTTTAAAAAATGATGTAGATCGAGCATATCAATATACACTGAAAAATCTTAAAAAAAAATTGTTTATATAATTTTTTACAATATGAACTATTTTTTGCATTTAAATTTTTTTTTTGTTTTCATGTTCATACGTATGGAGGTCGAGATGATCGATTGGATTAAGAGAGGATTCTCATTTTTATGGTGCACCTCTAAGGTTGCAACCTTATATATAAATTTTTTTTTATGTATATAACTTTTCCCTTTGAGTTAAAGTCGCACCGAAATCCCAACTGAAAATTCCAAAAGGAAAACGAAAAGGAACTAATAGAGAGGGAATTTAAGGGTAAATCCGGAATTACATAAAAATGAGGGGTAAGTCCCTAGTCTTTTATTGCGACGTTGCGCCAACGTGTCACCGTTTCAACTCGGATCCAGATTCAACAGCATCACAGAACCAACATCTGACCGTCCAAATCAAACACAACCAACGGCTGACGATCACGATCCTTGTGCTGGCTCCTGATTGGCCCGCTCCATCCTGAAACCCACACTATAAATACCTCCAAAGCGGTGCTTTTCAAAATTCCATTTCTTTATCGTCTGTTTATTCTCTCTCGAAAAGCCTCTTCTTTCTCTCTCTACAAAAGCCGGAAGCTCCTCGCTCTCTTTCATCGACCAAAAACCAGAAGAGATGGCGGGTAGAGGAAAGGCCATCGGAGCAGGAGGGTCTAAGAAGGCGACATCGAGGAGCAGCAAAGCTGGTCTCCAATTTCCGGTGGGCCGAATTGCTCGATTTTTGAAGGCAGGGAAATATGCAGAGAGGGTTGGTGCTGGTGCTCCTGTTTATCTTGCTGCTGTTCTTGAGTATCTTGCTGCGGAGGTAGCCCATTTTGTTTTGTTTTTTGTTTTGGGTTTTTTTGGTTTTTGGTTTGTGGTTCTTGTTGATTCTTGCTTTCTTGATTTGGGCGAAATCATTCATTTTTTTCTTTCATTGACTTGGTTATGATTTGGGTTCTTATATGTCATTCTTTGGTGTCTTTTGAGTAAAAGTTTATTTTGTTACTGTGTTGGTTTACTTTTGCGAGGACTTCCCTCTGCTATAAATTTCTTGCTTTTTCATGCACAAACTGTGAAAGTCTCTAGATCTGATGAAATCGAATTACTAAAAAGATAATTTTGGCTGTTTATTATTTGGCCTAAGTTTTATTGCCGCTAATATGAGTTCATTTTTGGTGCCACAGTTTCTTGTTCCATTTTTTTTTTGTGAAAACAAAAAAATGAGGTTTAAAAGTGATGTTAAGCATGATTAATTTTGTTACAGGTGTTGGAACTTGCTGGAAATGCTGCTCGTGATAACAAGAAGTCAAGAATTGTTCCGAGGCACATCCAACTTGCAGTGAGAAACGATGAGGAGTTGAGCAGGTTGCTTGGGACTGTCACCATTGCCAATGGTGGGGTTTTGCCAAACATTCACAGTACCCTTTTGCCCAAGAAAATAGCACCCAGTGGTGGTTCAAAGGCATCTGCTGAAGAGTAGAGAGAATGGCGTTTTCTCTAAATTAGGGTTTTTTATTTTTATTTTTAGGGATTTCTTTTTGTTGGGCACCTGTAATGTACATTCCCGGTAAGAACTGATGCTTAGCCTCGTTGGGTTCTTTGGATAATCATTTGTTAATGGAATATGGGATTTTTAATGTGGTTATTTTTTCTATATGTATTATTTCTGCTTCTCTACTTGTTTTCATATTTTGGTTTATCTTTTCTTGGATTGATACTCAATTCCAGTTTTCTCTTGTTGTTGTGTTTATTCTCTCTAACCTTATTTCTGTGTGGTTCGATGTAATGGAATTGCTGGTGTGGTAATGAAGTTTGATATTTCCAGTTATGTAGAAGTTAAAAGTTTTCTGAAATGAATCTTACAGATTGGTGTTTGGACTTGGCTGAAAAATTAAACTGCAAAATTTAGAAAACTAGGGGACTGGAATGGAGCCATTCTGCGTGCCCCATATCCATGTTGGATTTTGGGTCGAAGCGGGGTGAGTCTGGTTCGATTCACCTACCATTTGTTAAAGGAAAAAGTTCATATTGAGCCGAGGCGATCTCATATATCCTCCAATTTGATCTTCTTTAAATTAAAATGGATGAGGGAAAAAAGATCAATTTCAAGTTTAGTAAATAATGCACCTTGTAATACATTTTTCTACTGTCAATTTTTTTAAATTTTTTTTTTATTTTTAAATTTTCATTGATCTATTTTTGCTAGACTTTATTTAGAGCTATAAATTTCATAATAAAAAATAAAAATATATATCTTATTACAAAAATTTTAAGGTTTAAATCACATTTCTTGATACTATTTGAAGGTATGTTTTATTTTGATTGTTTAGGGCCTCGACTTGGCTCTCCACAAACTGCACGGATTTTTAAAACGCAAACTGCACGGATTTTAAAACGCAAGTATTTAGTTTTGGCGGGAGACTCATTGTTTTGAAATTTGAAAATTTGATGGAAAGGCGGCACTCCAAGATAATCTTATTTCCTCTTTCTATTTTTTTTTTCTTATTTCATTCAAATCCATGGAAGTAGAGCTTGCACCGGTGGGTCGCCCTTCTTTCCATGAAGAAGTGCATCATCATAGGTTTTGTTACGCCACACCTAACCCTTACAACTTTAGCCTCGCCCTAATATCCATGAATTTTACTGCAAATTTTTTTCCATGTAAAGGCATTTTTGGTCATTTAGAAGAGAGGAATAGAATGGATAGTTTTATAAAAGAATTATGATATTTTGCTAATAGTTAAAAACAATTAATACATCCTAGGGATAATGTCATTGTCTATTATTGTTATTATGTTGGTAATTGCATTGTTTATTATTATTATTATTAAATATTTTTGTTTTTATTAAAAATTTTCACTTTACTCTTGATTAGTTATTTAGAAGAGTACAATTTGTATAGAGCTTGGGCTTTAAACAATTGAATTAGAGCCTACATTCAAATAGTGTTGAGAAATGTGATTTTAATATTAGAAATCTTTGTGATAGCTTTAAAATATTTGTTGAGTAATGATCTTATAAGACCTTCTATTCATGTGTGTAGGTTCTTAAAAAGATCACTATTAAATTTGACATGGATTTTTTGCATATGGGATTTGATGTTTTTAGATATTTGTACCAAATTTAACGATAATTCTTTGGTGTCTTTTATACAACCAAAGATTTATGCACTTAGGAATATGAGATGAGGTTAAATATTTAAATTTGCTTATACATATTGTTCAGTATAAAAACGAAGTATTTTTTTGCTTTCTTTTTTTATTCAAAAGTTTGATTAAGTTTGCAATTTTTTATTTTTATGTTATTTCATTGTTGTATACAATGTAAAAATTTGGAGGGACCTTTGTTTCACATTTTTGGGTTTTCGAGGTTTTGTTAACTGCAATCGTACTTTGAGGGCATTTTTTTTTCTCCGTAACAGTAATCTTATTACCGCCCTTGTTATGAGTTTATGTAATTTTTGTGTTTAGTATTGTTGGGTTTTTTCATTGTACGTATTGATAGCAAAGCAAGCATGCTGCACTTGATGAAAACTTAGACGAAAAATTGTGAAAACTTTGACAAAAAATTGTCAATTTATTGCCTTGAATGATACCAGGTTAGAATATAAAAATATTGTTTAGACTTCAATATATTCATACTATAATTGCAATTCATAATTTTATCTTATATCATTTTCATATATCCAAAATTTTCACTCTATTTTTTGAGTCAATGTTTACCACTCTTTAACTTACCTAATTTTTAAAGATATGTATTTTGACCTGATTTTCACTCGACTTTTCAGAATAAAATCAATTTATTACTCGTGTTTTTGTTTTACCGATATATTATTATTCCCCGACGTGTTGTACATGTAATTACCTAATTTTGACCTTTTCTCGAACTAGACTTCGATATTGGAAAGTTCACATTTTCAAATCGTCGTGCCGTTTTTTGTTTTTTAATGTTTTCTATTAGAATTTCTATGTCATGCTTTTCTCTTTCATTGGAATTTTTTTTGGGTATTTTGTTTTTTTATTTTCATCGAAACAATCATGTCAAATAAAGTTTTGACCAATATTGAGCTTTTAAGAAAGGTGTGTGGTTTGTATAGAGCCTAGGTTCTACACAATCAAATTAGAGCCCACCTTTAAATAGTATTAGGGAAATGTGGTTTCAATATTGAAAATCTTTGTGATAGCCTTAAAATATATTTTAATTTTTATTTATAAAGTTAAAAGGTTCAAAAATAGTATTGAACAACATATCTATGAAAACCCGAAAATCTTGAAAATTGATGGTCAAAAAATGCGTTACAAAATACACTATTTCCAAAACTTAAAATCTATTTCTTTCCTCATGTCCATGCATCTTGATGCCAAGATGATCAATTTGAGGATATTTAGGCATCAAAACAAAGTCTTCTCCTAAAAGTTTTGAGGTAAGCTCTAATTTGATTGTTTAGAGCCTTGGCTATATATAAACTTTTCCCTTAAAAAAATATGATGAATATAGGCAATTATTCATCTGCAAATTATTTTACACATTTCGTTTGTGAAAATTTCTGTTATATTGACAAAAAATAACTACAAAATAATGAAATTCTCAAACTTAACAAACTCCCAATCTGCCATGGACCATTTTCAATTTTCACCCTCTTATTATTATTATTATTTTAATTCAACAAAGAACTCAGGTGCCCTTTATCGTTTATAGAGAGCGGAGGCTCTAAACGATCAAATTCGAGGCCATCTTAAAAATTTTCCTAGAAGCAGTTATTTTGATGCCCAAATATCTTTAAATTGATCATTTGGACATCAAGATGCATGGACATGAGAAAAAAATGGTTTTCAAGTTTTGGAAATATTGTATCTAGTAACGCATTTTTGGACTGTCACTTTTCAAAATTTTCAAGTTTTCATATATTTGCTTGATCAACACTATTTTATGTTTTAAGGCTATTACAAGATTTCCAATATTGAAACCACATTTCTCGACACTATTTGATGATGAGCTTTATTTTGATTGTTTAAGGCTTCGGCTTTATACAAACCGCACCCTTTTTATAATTGTTTCCATTGAAAGTAATATTATATTATGTAGTATCATACTTCATATTAGTTTATATATTATATTATATTATATTATTGTCCATTACATTATATAACATATTTATTATAATATATAATATTTATATGCTAATATACATTATCTAATGTATATTAGCCTTCAAGAATGTCATTTAGTTCTGAATCATCTAAGATGGCTGAACCTACTAGAATTTCTTTCTCTTCCGTACCATAGATAGAGATTGAAAAAGGGAAAAATAATAAAGATGGGGTTATAGAAGAACTTGATCAGCTTAAAAATCAACAGATTGTTCAACCTACCTATAAGGTAGAAAACCCTTCAACACAGAATGATAAATATTCGGATGGCTCCCAAGGACCAACATTCTCTTATATGGGATACAGTTCCAATATCCCTGAAGGGTCTCTTAATATGCTTGAAATTGAAAAGTTCAAAATCGAATATAAACTTTTAAGACAATAGAGAAATAAAGGAGTGGTTTCTTAAACATAGTAAACCCCTTAAGAAATTTCTTGATGACGAATATATTAGGACAATGATAAGGAACAAAATTAATATAAGGTTCTTTACCTGGTTGAAATATTATATGGACTCAAAAAATGAAAAATTTCCTGATAACCTGTATGATATCAGAGCCATTGATCCTATCTGTATAAATACTTTTTTGTATCAGCACTCTTTCCAAGTCCTGATAAAATACTGTTCATCACAGTCGTAATAGTAATATGCCACCATAAGTCGTGAACAGTGTCAAAGACAGGCCATTAATTCATTGATTCGGTTGACTCGAGTGTGTACATTATTGATTCGATGGCAGAACTTTTCAGACTCGGCTCTCAAAGGTCTGATGCTGAAGCTAATTCATATAGTAGATCAGTAAGAAATTCTGAAGAAATTGTTATTGCTAACATTGAAAAATATTTAGACAATTGGAATATCCCTAAGGTCTCTACTTCTGAAATATATAGTAAGGGAACTTTTAAATTTAGAAGTGATTATGCAATCAAAATGGAAGAAGAAACCAAATCTGCCTTAAATACTGAAACTACCATAAATTTGTTAAACAAAGATCGTATTGAAGATTTTAGGAGAAAAAAATATAATTATCTTCATATTGGTCTTGTTCAAGTTGGTATTAGACCTTTAACCAGGGTTGGGCTCCAAACTGCTATCCTCTCGTGCTTAAGAGATAGTAGACAGAGACAATTTATGGACTCCTTATTAGGAACTGTTGAATCTAGTCTCTGTGAGGGACCAGTTTATTTCAACTGCTTCTCAGGTTTCTCTGTTTTTTTTACTGACCCTCATATTTTGAAAGTCATTACTTTTAACCTTTTAACTAATGGTTTTGACATGGATGTTGGGTCACAAAACATTGCTGTTACCTATAGGGTCTGCTATAAATCCATGACCACTATCTGTCCTAATATTGGGAGGATTGCCTCTAAGGGTCAGACTACTCTTTTCCACACTAATGTTGAAAAATTTAATCTGATTACTCCTAAAACTATTTAATGGGATCAGGTGAATTTACCTGAAAAAATGGATTTCACCCTGTGCTGTCCCTCCTAAACTGTTACAAAATTAGGAAATCAGCCAAATAACCCAGTATGTTGAAGGGAAGGTAGAAATTCAATTCTCTACCCTCCTTAGAACTTTTCTTAATCAAATAAGGAAGGCTCTGATACCATACAACAAGTACGTCAAGCGGAATTAAAAGATATAAAAAGGAAAAAAAAAAATAACATTAAGTGAGACAAATAAAATAAAGAATTAAGACAAAGACTAAAATACAGAGTAATATTAATACGGACTAGGATTAATACAATTTACAATGTAGAAATAAAGTACTTACATCGGATAGAAACCACACCATCACACTAATCTTCCAAACCCTAAACACACTCTAGACTTATTGTCCATTACATTATATAACATATTTATTATAATATATAATATTTATATGCTAATATACATTATCAAATGTTATAAACAATAATGTAATGGGTGCAGTTTTTATAGAGCCTACCTTCAAATAGTGTCTAGAAATGTGGTTTCAATATTGGAAATCTTTGTGATAGCCTTAAAATATATTTTCATCTTTATTTGTAAAGTTTAAAGCTTAAAAAATAATGTAGATCGACAGATCTATGAAACTTGAAAAATGACGGTCCAAAACTGCGTTATAAAATACACTATTTCCAAAACTTGAAATAAATTTTTTTCTCATGTCCATGCATCTTGATCTCCAAATGATCAATTTGAGGATATTTAGGCATTAGAACAACCTCTTCTAGTGAAAATTACAAAGTAGGTCCTAACTTGATTGTTTAGACCCTCGGCTCTATATAAAATTTTCCCTAATGTAATATATAATAATATATTATTTATATATTATACATGAAATATTATTGAAATATAATTTATATAGTGATCGCCAAGCCCAGTAATCGACAAAAAAGTTCGGATAGGTTGGGTTCCTAGGCCCCCATGAAACTTAAGCTTGGAAAAGGGCACTTTGGGTAAAGTTTTAGTTCCCAGTACTACAGCAGTTCCCGCATAGCCAAACACGAAACTGCTACAGTTACAGTGTTTAAGAATGTTTTTTCTCTGAACCCAAATATTCGTGCAAACAAACGCGCCCTTAAGGCTATCAACATTTGCACTTGTAAGCATGGGAGATCATATAGAGAGAATAGAATTGGAAACTCTGGGATGGATTTTTTAGGTATTTTAGCAGAAAATTCTGAGATAGATTTCTTATCAGTATTGTTTTTGGTTGAGGTTTGCTTTTGGTGGGAGCGGGGGATGGGGAGAGTGACTAAATACGGTCGATAATTCTTTCGGAAAATTACTTAAATATTTATTATATTATTGTTATTATAAAAATACCTTTGAGTTTCCATTGTTACATCTATATCAATTTTTTAACTTCATAACACTTTTTTAAATTTCATTAAAAAAGACCGAATTGTTCATTTTTAGTTTTTCAAAAACCAAAAATCTCAAAAACCGAAACCTCAGTTTTAATTTTCATGAATTTTGATTCTTTAAAAACAGAAAATATGAAATTTTCGGTTTTTTAAAAACCAAAAAGCTCATGTTTTCGGTTTTTGAAAGACTAAAAATTCAGTTTCAATTTCCGATAAATTAATTTTTGAAAAATTGAAAACTTAATTTCTACATGCTTTAGACATAATGGTTAGTCGTTGTAATGGATGATTGGGATTGGTTAAGTTGGTGTGTGCTAACAGGGTGTTCGTTACCATTTTGAATACATCTCACCTGCCTTTTTGAATATGGGCTAGAAAATTGGTTGGGTTGGAGTATAAGAACTTTTGGTTCGTAAGTCGACACTAAAAGATATAATTAATTCAATGAAACATCATGTACCTCTCCGTAAGGGTTTGAAGTTAAACCACAGCAAGGAAAAAAAGAAGAAGAAAAAAAATGAGGATCCACATGTTAATGCCTTAAATCACATGTTTAACTAAATTTGCCTCATATTCTCATAAAAGAGGGACATAACTGAAATTAATTACTCCAAGCTTTAGAACGAGATCTCTAGTGAGAGAGGTGAGAGAGAAAGAGGCACATAAATGAAAAGAGAGGGGAGCCAAAAAAATTTATAGAGATGAGATAAAAATAGGGGACATGGAGGTAAATGGATGGTCCTATATTTCGGTTTTTCAAAAACCGAATTAAGTCTAATTTCGGTTTTTGAAAAACCGAAATTGGAAATTTTCATCTTTTAAAAAAAATATTATGGAGATGAAAAAATATATATAAGTCTAATAACAAAAACTTATAGACATTTTTGTAATAACGATAAATATAACAGATATTTGTGTAATTTTCCCTAATTCTTTTTTTATGAGTGTAAATCTAGGTAGATCTAGGTCGAGGAGAGAGAGAAAATGATGTTTGTGTACTCCCCTGTTATCAATAACATCAGCCTGAACATTATCCTCTCTATAGCTATGCGCAAGATCAAAAGAAAAAAAAGAAAAAGAAAATGAATTTCGTAAAACAAACATTGAAGTCACCTAGACGGCTTCATCTCTCCTTTTGCCCACACAATAACATTAGAAGAGTCCCCTTCAATCGTCTATATTCTTATCTAATAAGAATGATAAACAAAGACAATTAAAAGTCTTCCTTGTCCAATTGTAGATAAATATAATATTTTTTATTATAAAAAAATGTTATAAAAATAAAGTATGAGAGAGATGCAGGATATGAATTATGAAGAACACGACACATTTATTTTAGCCAATATTTTACTTAACGTACCTGTAAAAGTGGTCTGGTGAGGATCTTAATTTTTCATTTAACCTAAGGTAGTCTAAGAAAGGTGAAGACCTTAAACTTTCTTTTAACCAGACCCAAGCGTAATTTTCCTTTAACCCAAAGTGGTTTCGGAATGGTAAAAACTCTTAAACTTTCCCTTAACCCGACCCAAACGTAGGTAAAAGAGCTAGCTTATGTTAGGTAGGCAACACATAATTTTGCCAAAACTTTCTATGTAGGGACAAAGATACGATGATGATCTATAAAAGAGTTTTTGTTCTTCTTGGAAAGGAAAAAGATTATGCTCTTTTTTTTTTCCTTAACAAAAGTACGACCAAAAATCAATTTCAGCAAAATCAGTATCGTTTGATTTATAAATACTTGACCAAATTGAGATTTGTTATCTTAATTAATTCGGTTTAATCACTTTGGCTGATTCACATTTAAATCAACAAAGAATGATTGCATTAACTAATTCTAGAAAAAACAAAATATGTTGCCATAAAAAAAATTTGTTTGAAATGTGAAATACTGTATGATGTTTCAAACATATGTCAAAAAAATTTAAAAATACTCGCAAATGTTCAAGCTTAGATTAAGAAAAGTAGCTCGTTTGTGTTTTTAAAATTATATATTTGGTGCCTTAAACTGAATTTTATTTGCATAATTAGTTTCTTACGTGAGACGTTCAAGCTACTTGTGCTTCCAAATTGAATTCTTTTAAGGAAAAAACTTATATAAGGGTGAGGCCCTAAACAATCAAATTGAGGTGCATTTCAAAATTTATTAGAAGAGGTTATTTCAATGCTGTAAAACCCTTAAATTCAATAATCTGGACCTCAATATGTATGGGCATGAGAAAAAATAGATTTCAAGCCTTCAAATAGTAAATCTTGTAATGTATTATCTAGACGGTCAATTTTCAATATTTTCAAGTGTTCATAGATCTACGCGATCTATATTATTTTTAATATTGAAATTTTATTATTAGAAATGGAAATGAATGTTTAAGCCATTATAAAGACTGGTGATACTAAAACGAAATATTTCTGCACTGTTTGGAGGTGCACCTTAAATTGATTGTTTAGGGCCTCGGCCTTATACACACCGCACCCTTGATAAGTTGTCTTTATTTTCTTCTGTTAGATTTTTGCTTATCAATAGTAATCTACCAAACTGGTTTAAGGTCAAGCTTAATCACGAGTTTGGATGTACCCAAAATTGTAATTTTCTAGAAGCCAAAAAAAAAATGATTAAGATAGAAGGTAATAACCATTTGGATAACTTCATGAGAAATTCTACTTCATCCAAAACGACGTCACGTTGCCCCAAAACTAAGCATCAAAATAAAAAAAATTCAAGTGGGACTCATATTTTTAGCTTTAGTTGCATTTCTCTTAAAAAATTTACCCTCCCGTGCCTCTCTCTCTAAACTCTCTCTTTTCTCTCTTCAATTATGTGTTTTTTCTTTTAGATTGGTAAGCGGGGTCCAACCCCAAAACTCAACTTTACAGAAATTAACTGCCTTCCATCATCTTAGCAATGAGCTTGAACCCAACTCTAACTCTCTATCTCTTTAACTGCTTCTCTCTCTCTTTCTATGTTTTAGATGGGTAGGTTGGATTCGGACAGACAAGATCAATGTTCAATTCACACTTTTTCCCTTTCTTTCTCTCTCTAACTCTTTCATTCCTTTTTTGAGTTGGGTCTCAAATCCTTAAGCTTGTAACAATAATGCTTGCACAGGAGGCTTCGACCCAACTCATCCTCTCTCCAACACTTTCTCTCTCTAGCTCTTCCCTTCTCTTTTCTTGGTGGGTTGACCGGAAATTATTTTCAGGCAACCAGAAAAGAGGCGAGAGCAATATACAACGCCAGACAATGTCCCCAACTATCCATATTTTTAGGGGTCAAAGATAGGGCAGAGGGAAAGAAACACCAGGATCCCACTGTTACAGGAAACTGTCTATAGCTTATGTGAGGGGTTTACATGGTGATTCTATTGATGTGTCCAGAGGGTGGGGGTCAAAGAATGTTTCTCAATTGAAGAAAAAAAAACTTGCAATTTTTTTTATGTGAATATTTTTTTCTTTGACATCCAAACTGGCCCTAAAACCCATTGCAATGAAAATCGATAATGTGCAACTTCTTTTATAGCTTACTGATAAATAACTCGTGTGTGGTACAAAATTTCAGATGTTTCACCTAATAGAAAAATTAATAATCATAAAATTTAATAAACAAAACACAAATAAAAAATATCTAATCTTGATAAAATAGAATGAGAGATATGTGAAGAAAAAGAATAAGCATTGTTAAAAATTATTACGGCAATATATATCATGATAATGTATATTTGTATACATTATACATATAAATTTAGATATATTTTACATACTAACTTTCCATTATGTTATGTCGTGTGTCTTGTCCAATAAGGTATGGGCACGGAGGGCAATAACTTGTCTTGCAAGTCATTGAGTTGGGTGATGCCAAAGGAGTATGGGCAATTAAATCCAATCTTCTTTTCATCTTAAAACCAACAAAATTCAACAAGTACATGGAAAATAAGGCATGGGCAATTAAATCCAATCTTCTTTTCATCTTAAAACCAACAAAATTCAACAAGTACATGGAAAATAAGGTAGTTATAAATTAAGCAAAGAAAAAAAAAAACTCTATTTTTTTCATTCACGAAAACTCTCGACAAAATATCTAACTCTCTCTCTCTTTCCACGTGTCTCTCTTTCTCCGGTTAAAACACACTATCCCCTCACGGAACTTCTTATTGATATCTTTCCCAAAGTCTTGTAAATCCTATTTCCCATATTCTCTCCCCGACACTTTTATCAATGAAATATCTCTACCTCCATCTTTCCTTGTCACGCAGATCCCCTCTGTAAAAAAATCTCTCTTTAAATCTTAACCCCTATGAAAAAGGAGTTTTTTTTTAGCTCTCACTTTCCTTCCTCATTTACTCCTCCTTACCGATATAAGAGTTTCTTTTTAGCTCTCGGTTTCCATCCTCATTTACGCCTCCATACCTAAACGTCCCATTAAGGAAATCACTTACCTATAAAAATATCAACCAACTAAATACCCCTTTTACATTTCATGCTTTAAGTCAAAATTCAACCAATAAAATAAAATAAATTTAATTCTAATTCTAATTAAAACTATTCTTGAACGCCTTAAATGTGATTTACATCATACTCCCTAAGTTGGAAAAAAAAACCCATCTCGACTTTTTGTTGCAGCAGCATCGACTTTCCTTAGCTGAAATGTGTTTTTACGATGCATGAGGCTGGAGATTCTTAGCATGTCTAGGCGGTAAGATTCGACAATGATGTAAGGAGAGATTCTTAGCATCTCTAGGCGGTAAGATTCGACTAAGGATGTAAGGAGTATAAACTTCATGGGCAGCATCACAAGCATCAACAACTTTAGCTCGAACATAGCTTTCATGCGTCATATCTCTATAGATCTCATGGGCCACTACCAATATACCTAATTCATGGCTCAAAGAGATAACTCTTTCGCCTACTTCATGGCACACTAGAGATATTTTATTTAAAGCAAGAGTATAGGCTTGCATGCCATGCTCTCGAGTAACCGACGAGTTTAGGCTTATTTAATTTCAATTTGAAAGCCTAGAACCCCCGAGTTTAGTTTTATTTAATTTCAATTTGAAAGCCTGGAACCCCCAAGTTTAGGCTTATTTAATTTCAATTTGAAACCCTGGAACCCCCCAAAACCCACAGCCATTTCTTTAAGGCTATCGAAGTCATAAGCTGTTATCAAATATCTCAAATTAATAATGTTTTGGGTTCACAAAATTCCAAAAAAGAAACCAAGCATCCAACAATGCATCAAACCCAATATTGATAAACATAAAAGAACTTCCCACCAAAGCATTTGAGCCTAAGCCGCACTTAATATTAGATTCTTGAGCTTGAAATCCAAATATTGAATTTCTTGAGTTCCAGAATAAGTACTCACCGATAATAATATGGAGATTAGAATAGCTTGTTCCAACATCATAAAAGAGTGTAGTAGGATTATTGCTCATGTAACTCCTTATCATACCATCTTGAGGATATCCATTCAAAACAACCTTGTAAGAAGTCTGACTTTTATATCTTGCAAGAGTGAACATTGAATCTATGGCAAGGAGAGTAGCCATTTTGTAATGAATTAGTGAGATTGCAATGACAACATAAACACTACCACCAGGTCCAAATTTTAAAATTTTGAGATACAGTTGCTTGGTTGCTACACGCTCTGCCATTTTATTGAGCCACTTTAACGTAAAAATACCAGCACAAATAAAATGAAAAGATTGAAAACCATAGATCTCTGTCCCCATAGAACATTATAACCAATTACCAAATGAACTTGAGAAAATTTGACCACAAAATTTGATGTGGGCTAGAATAAGTCCTACGTTTTCAGGCCCTGAGATCGGGATCCTCCACTAGCAATGACTCAGCCTTCATTCCACCATTGAGGACATCATTATCAACTGCAGGATGGCCATTACTTACGTCAAAGATATTGTTAAGAAACCAAGCTAAACTTTAGTTCCTTGGTGTGCACTTCCCATGGCCTCCTAGAATCAAAAAAGACATTGAGATAAACAATATCCTTACTAGTACCGTCTTCAACATCAATTTCCTTTATATGTTGTCAGATTGAGAATAGAGTCACATTTTCCTTTTTAGAAGATTTAGGTAGAATCTCCTCACTCAATAGCAACAAAGATGGTTCATGTCTGACCATCAACAATTTGCTTTGATCAGAAACCACTATCTTTGCTTTCTCATCCAAATCCCAAATCCCCTTAGATTCTAGTTAGGGGTTGCTCTTCGTTGTTCACTAGAAGTGGTTTACTTGCACATTCAATATTATTTTCAACAAAAATAATATTAAAAGTTAATATTTCCTTCTGATTGATACAATGATGAATTTCTTCATTATTAGATCTAGAATCATCCATCTTTCTATCAATAACAATGTTGCATGCCCATTTCTCATTAGATTTAGGATATTTTGTGTCTTTCAATGCATCAACCTCTCTAGTGACAAATTTAATATTTTCTTTAATCAAGAAATTACATACATTTGTCTATTTAATTATGTGATGCCTAGGTCACAATTTTGTTGTAAGCAGCAACTCCCTGGGTTGGAGGTATCAGTTTCTTAGTTTGACAGGATCTTGCTTCAAGGGTGGATCTACTCCCCTACGCCAAACACATCGGCTTTGAGGTAGTCGGTTACCCAACTTTTCTCTACATTCATGCTCCCGTCAATGTCATCGTTCATCAAACCCAGAAGTGCGGTCAAGCATGTTGTTCCCACTTACTCGCACTCTGATTTATGCTGACCTCTACAAAAACTCGCATGATACAGATCTTGCACCGTAGATCTTATTTTATTCAATATATGTTGTTGTGATATTTGCTTCTGCAACAAATTTTCAATCATCCCCGTCAATTTGTCGATTTTTTGGTATATTTGGTTCTGCTCGACATTCCAACGATTGCAACCTCCACAGTCATCCATCGTAGTAGCTAACCCTTTTCAAACTGAGTTCTGATATCAAATAATGCGAAAGGAGTTCGAGAAATTAAATCTGGTCTTCTTTTAATCTTAAAACCAACAAAATTAAGTAACTGTGGAGAAAATGAGACGGTTGTAAACTAAGCCATAGGAAGAAAATAAGGTGGCTGTAAATTAAGCCATGGGAAGAAAAAATATCTCTATCTTCATCTCTTGTTGTCACATAGATCCCATCCATTAAAAATCTCTCTTTAAATCTTAATCCCATGAAAATAGGAGTTTCCCTTTAACCCAGCCACATTACTTATCCATTGGAGAAAATAAGGTGGTGGTTGTAAATTAAACAATGGGAAAAAAAAAAACGCTTGTTTTTTTTTCATTCATTAAAACTCTCTACAAAATATCCAAATCTCTCTCTCTCCATAAACCCACGTCTTTCTCTTTGGTTAAAATAATACACTATCTCCTTATATAACTTCCCATGAATATCTCTCCCAAAGTCACTAAACCTCCCATTTTCCATACTTACCTCTCTTCTCTACCCTATATCATCTTTAAAAGAAATATCTTTACCTCCATCTCTCCTTGTCACATAGATCCCCTCCATTAAAAATCTCTCTTTGAAGCCTTAACCCCCATGAAAAATAGGAGTTTTCTTTTTGCTCTCACTTCCCATCCTCATCTACTCTTCCATACTAACACATCTCTTAAAGGAAAAGCTCATCCATAAAAATAGCAACCCACTAAATTCCAAGTAAATACCTTTTTTACCGCTTGAGTCACAATTCAACTAGTAAAATAAAGAAATTTCACTTATGCCCCTATAAAAATAAAATAAAATCAAATAAAATAAAATCAAATTCTAATTAGCTCTATTCTTGAACATCTAAATATGCAATTTGCATAAAAGGATAACCTCATGTGGAGGTTTTGGGGATTATCATAATAAAGATAAAGCATTTGACCCATATAAATTCAAAAGTATGTAGGGGGCTCAAGTTTTCCAATGGTTAACGTATTCCTCTTCTTGTGTGTGCCTCTTTGTTGCAAGAGAGAAAAGTGATCGTTCTTGTGGAGAGAAGAAGAAAAAGAGAGAGAACCATGTTGGAGTGAGAAAGATAAAGGGAGTTCCTGTGAGTTGTAATAGTGCCTCTTAGAGAGAAAGTCCGAGAGAAATAACCTACACAGAGAATTTATTCTCTGCGAGAGAGAATCTCGAGGAAGGAGAACCTCAGTCACAAACTGTGGATAAGTGGCCATTGTGCAAAGAAGGTCGTGACCAATGAATTGTCAGTGACCATCTTGGCTAACAATTAATGACTTTGATTGCCAGTGACTCATCTTAACTGATAGTGATACCTTGACAGCTGGATGGAACTCGACTGTCGATGAGTAGACAGCCAGTGGGAGCTTGACCGCCAATGAGACCTTCACAACAGGTGCGAACTTGACCATCGATGAGACCTTCATAGCTAGTGGGAGCTTGGCTGCTTACGGCACTCTGACAGCGGGCGGAACCTTGACCGCCGACGAAACCTTGACATAGGGTGGGAGCTTGATAGACGGTGAATCTCCCTAACCACTGGTGAAAAGAAGAGAGGAGTGTGAAAGCTTGGTATATATGGATTAAAGATAGATTCTACTACCAAGATGGAAGCCAAAGATGGAAGATCTTCTATACTGTAAGGACTTGTACACACTCATTGAAAAGGTAGAACAGAAGCATGAAAGTATGACTGAAGATGAGTGGAAGAGATTGGACCGAAAGGCTCTCAGAACTATTGATAATCGTTGGTTGAAAATGTGTTCCACCATGTATTGATGGAGACATTCGTCAAGTTTTGTGGATCAAGGTACATGACTTGTATGAGAGAGACCGTTAGAAAGAAGACGTTCTTGATCTGGATATTGGTGACTATGAAGTTCAGGGTTTTCCAACATCCGAATACTATGTCTAAATGAATTTTTAGGTGCACCTTACTTAAAATAGTATAAGGTTGACACCTTATAATTTTTTTTTATCTTGATTTGATCTTTGCAATATATTTACAAGGGTCATGTAACCAATGTTCCATTAGCTAGTCTGAAAAAATGTTCAAATATTCCTCGATGTTGTCGATTTACGCTATTTTTAAAGCTTTAAACTTTATAAATAAAGATGAAAATATATTTTAAGGTTATGACAAAGATTTTCAGTGTTGAAACTATATTTCTGGATACTATTTGAGGGTAGGCTCAAATTTGATTGTTTAGATCCTAGGCTCTATACAAACCCAAGTTTAAATGGTCCTTACATTCTTGAGATGTAGTTTATATAGCAGCGCAAGAACTGCTCGAGCTTAGACTACTAAACTTTGCCTAAGCACCCTGGCCTAGCCCTGAAATCTGGGCCAGGTGTATAAGACCAGGCCATGGGTCTTTGCTGGGATGGACCCGACCATTTTTATAATTTTATGAATTTAGAGAAAAATTAATATTCACTGGCCGAGTTTGGTCCAACCCATTAATATGGCCAAGCTGAGCCACTTCATCCAATAATAGGGCTGGGCTAGGGCCCTTTAGTCCAGTCAAGGCCGGTCCAAGAATGACAGAACAAAATCACACATGATGATACACCAATAAACATTGTCAATAAGGCAAGTGAAGGAATCCCAATTAAGCTAAGCGTAGGGTAGGGTCCTTCCTCTTAATATTAAGATGGATTTTGTATCAAGAGTTTCAAATGTCTACCATCTCGAACGCAACAATCTTGAATTTGACAAAACAAAAATGAATTTCGAGCTTTAAAAGTAATTCTTGCACCCATTTTTCTTTTTCTAAATCGTAACTTAAGTTCAAAACATCGGCTTGGCCAAGATACTCGGACCCTTGCCGAGGCGATGTACTCGGCCGAGTCAAGCTCTTTTTTTTTATTAAACAAAAAAGCATGCAAAGTAAATGTATATATAAAACGAGCAATTGATTTTAATCACTAATTGTGCGCTGGCTATGTGATAGCGTGTTGTCCCTTGTCTTTTACCTGCCCTTTGGAACGTTGTGGGATCCCACTTCCCCTACGATTATTTTTCATAACTCTATTAAATTTTTTTTTTTTAACTCTATATTTTTTAATGGCTTGGATTTATTTTGGAGCGTTTTTCTATAACTCTCTTAAAAAATAATTATATTGCCTAAGTCTATAAGAGGTATTGAGTTTGATTGGGGGAGGGGGCTACAAATTATTTTTTGGAACACTTTTAGTCTTAACTCTTTAAAAAATAAAGTTCTTACATCTCTTGAATTCTAAAAAAAATGACCCCTCATTTTTTTCATATTTACTACTTTATTTGGAGCTCTTTTTTTATAACTCTTAAAAAAAAGGAAAAAAATCTTACATATATGAAACTCCAAAAGAGATAAAAATCCACATGCAATCTAATAAAAGCGACATTTATTTTTAGAATTAATTAAGGAAAAATATCTTATTATCCCCTATTTTAAACTTCTATATCTGATCAGACTCAAGAATTGAAAATATTACTTCTAAGCAAAAAGACTCTATCTTCCGATCCCCTTTGACTATATATTATTGACCTCAACAACTTATGAAATGACTCTCTCCTTTTCTCTCTAAAACTCTCTTTTTCTCTCACATCATCGTCTCTCTCTCTAAACTCCATCTCTCTTTAAAACCCAAACTCCATCTCTCACACACATCATCGTCTCTCTCAAAACTCCATCTCTCTCCCTAAACTCAAACTCCATCTCTTTCTCTCTCTAAAACTCCATCTCTCTCTCACACATAAGAAGGTGTGCTCGCATTCGAGCTCAAGCTAAACCCCTTGGCTGGTAATCTTACTGAGAAGTAGAGAGAGAGAGATGGAGTTTGAATATGGTGTCATTTTAATGTTTGTTTGGGTCAAAACTTTATGTTCAAAGGGGTCAGGGGGTTGTAAGATAGAAAAGTTGAAAACCTTTTGCTTAAAAGTAATATTTTCAATTCTTGGATCTCATGAGATATAGAAGTTAAAAATAGAAGATAATGAGATATTTTCCCATTAATTAAATATGACTATGATATCATCTCTATGATGTTATAAACCAATCAATATTAAAGCAAAAAAAACCATTGTTAGAAAAACCGGGCTATCTAACCGCTACCGCCTGGTTAGATCAAAACCGGCCACTGGCCAATTCTGGTTTTAGGTGGTTTTGGAGATTGGCAGGTATTTAAAAACAAATTCAAAATATATATATAAATTCTAAAAATAAGAAATTTGGTTTGTAATGAATTTTTCAATATTTTTTACATTATGATAAATATTAAAAATTGTTTTTGTCATTAATACTCACTTTAATTCAAAAATAGATTTGTTAAAATTCTTTTTTTTTTTATTTATTAATTTTCAACTTCATTTGAATGTGTTTTGTTTAAATCATTCTATATATGTTTTTCATATTTTAGTAGATTTCTTTTTGTATATTTTTTATTTTTTCAACACTTTTTTTTCCGCCCAGGACTTACCTGGTTAGAACAGTTAAATAGATTGGTTTACAAGTTAAGGCCGGTTAAACCGCTTTTGGACCCCATGTCCAATTAACCGTTCCGATACAATTTAATGAACCCTGGAAAAAATTCAAAGCAATATAAGGGTTTTCAAGTTATTTCAATATTTAATAATAATAATAATAATCAGAACATTATTGTTGATAAATTAGAGAAAAATATTTTTTTTAACAATTTTTTTATTGTTGATAGATATTAGGTTTATGACGGACAAAATCAATCAATATTTGATAAAAAAGGCCACGGATCTATATAGGGCTTTTGAAGATGATTTCAAGAGAGCTTCAAAATAAACTAAAAAAAAAACTATAAAGTAATTAGAGAGAAATAATAAAATTGATGTTAGCTCTTTGATGCATGAAATTAATCGAAAATAGTAAAACAAACTAATTTATATAGGGCTCTTGAAGCTGATTTTTAAATCTTCAAAACAAGCCAAAAATCTTCCGATTTCGTATAAAAATCATCAAGAACAATCGAGGTATAACAGGAAAAAAATCACGGTTAGAACCTCAAAATCGAAAAATTTAAGATGATTAAACTTGTTAAACATGAGAATCAACAGAAAGCTTTTGTAGATAACTTTGTTAGATTGAAAATAACCCATAATCAATTAATTACGTGGATAAATAAAAACGGAAGAGATTGGCAAAATTTTTTTGATGAACGAAGAACCCTAAAAACCTGACCATTTCGTGATAAATGTTGTTCAATTTGGGTTTTGATGACCCCAAATCTTATCATAAGCATTATATTGCTGATAAAAACATACAAAGATTCAAAAATCGATCAAAATCACTCACAAATTTAAGATTCTCAGTTTACAATAGTTTTCAATTTCATATTACAAAAAACTGAATTTTGTCTGTCAAATAGGAAAACTCGTGCCATTTTCACATTTTTTGAACTGATTCTTCCATGTTTTCAGCGATTCCTGTTCAGCGTAACCTTCACATATCTTCTTTGGATTGATTTCGACAATTATTAAAGATCCCAAGATCTTCTCTTTTTAATGTTCCAAATTCATGGATTTGAAATCAATTTGAGTTGTGTTTCAAGTTCTAAAATCCTCGAAACCAGGGCGAAGGCGAGTAAATCGAACAAATATTTTCCTTTACTCAGTTCTTATTTGTATATCAACCCAATTCTCTCTTCTAATCCAATGTTTTCTCAAACTAAGAACTCTGTACAAAACATGATGCTCTGTTTCTGCACAGGATCTCATTAAACAATGCAGCGCATATTCTAAGAGATGTATACCATCCTCCAAAAAATAATCCAAAAAAAAAACAGAAAAAAATGACAGAAAACCACTAAAAAATAAGGGAAAAACACAGTAAAGGCCTATCATGAGTCTGGGTTTGGAAGAGTTCTTGATCTTGTAGATGGTGGAGGAGAAAGAGAGAGTGAATGATCAGGTTTCCTCTTGTTGCTGGTGTGATTGTGGTTGTTTTTCTCTCTTTTCCTCTCAACATATTCTCTTAATCTCTTCACATCAGATAACTTCACAGGCTTCACTATGAAATCTTCGGCTCCTTCCTCTAAGCACCTTCTCAGCCATAAAAGAATAGGAAAAAATTATTCAAATTGCAATTTAAATTTGGGCCAAAAATTAATAAATAATTAGCTTCTACCCCATGATAATACTGACATTGGTCTTCCCGATGTTTTAAATATCATTCTGGTTTTCCTTAAAATACCCACTTCATTGAATATCGATGGTTCTACAATATCAATCTTCGATTTATTTTTTTTTAAAAAAATTATTAGGCATTAAATTTCATACGAAATTCTTTGGATAATGGCTAATATTTTACCCACATTTCAGGTTTTGACTAATAAAAACTTAGAAATGTTTTTATGGGATTTGAATACAAAAGAGTAAATGATAATAATCGTATGCATAAGAGTACAAACTGAATTATATTAGGTACTAGGGAAGAATTTTTTTTTTTTTGAGCAATTGATGCTAGCAATAGCTATGGTAATAGGTAAAATCAATTTAGTATAATTTTTAGGACTTCCCAAATAGAAATAAAAAGAAAAACTTTTCCAACAAGATCATGTATGAAATGTAAATAGCAAAATTATAAATTTGAAAATGAGGAAAATGGACCAATTTGCAAAGAATTTATAATGACCATGAAAGATAAAACTACTAGGTTGGATAGTGATTTTTAAAATCAAGTTTTGATTTGCACATGACATTATTGTCAACTTCATCATTTAAAAAATGTTCAACATATTTATGTTTCTAGTGGCATATAATTTCAATCAAGATTTTCTAATGTTAACAAAGAATTATTTCATAATACTTAAAATGAACATACTTCATCACCATAAATTTAATAATATAATATCCTGATAAAATCACCCCATGATAACATTATAATTGTCATTAATCCAACCATTTAAATACCCCATACCCCAAAAATATAAATAAATAAATAAATAATCTAATAAAAACTAAAAAAGAGTGGGTATTTGATATTGTACCTGTCAATTCGAGCCAATATATTTTCCGACGACATGACGACCACCGGAACCTCCCTGAATGTTGACGATTCCTGTGACACCCAAACACCAAACACAATCAATCACAAAGCCGAGAGAGAGAGAGAGAGTCTAGAGAGAGAGAGAGAGAAGAAAACACACCTTGATTTTCTTGAGCAGCTCGTAACCAGTCATCCCGGGCATACAGTAATCCGTAATAATCATGTTTACCTTCACACCCATAAACAAAAAACATGAGAAAAGAAACCCAACAATGGAGAAAGGTCTGAGATCAATCTGTTACATGATTTACTCATCAAAATCAAGAAATGTTCAGCAATGTTTGAGAGAGACAGCTATGGATACATATTAATATCACTTGTTCTGAACTTTTGATTGAATTTCACTTACATCGATATCTGCAGTTTTTTGCTCCTCATCCAATCCCAAAAACTGCAGTGCCCTTCTCCCACTGTCCACTGTCGTCACTGCAACCCGATTCCAAAATTCAGCACAGGAAGAGAGAGAAAGAGAGAGGAGAGAGAGAAAGTGAAGGTTTCTTTGAGTTTTTACCTTTGCAAGAGGAGATCCTAAGGAGGCGTTCGATGACCTTGCGGTCTACAACGCTATCATCCACGGCCAGGACGTGAAGCTGAGGAGAACTACTTTCTCTCTCTAACTGAAACATCTTCCTTGCCATTACTTTCTCTCGCTACAAAACCAGGAATTTTTGCTATCTCTCTCTCTACAAAACCAAAAAATTAGTCTCAGCAACTGCAAAACCGACTCTCCACCTCCCTGACCCCGTCTCTTCGCTTTATAAATAGAGACCCTTTCTCTCTCTAAATCTCTTTCTCTCTCTAAATCTATGTAAATCTAGCAGAATCATAAATTTGCATTTGAATTGGATACGAGAAACCTCTCGCACCTTACCTTTTACCCCTCTTACAATTCCACCCTTGCTTTTAGACTTGGACATGGAAAGCTGAAAGCTCCTTTCTACTTTTTAAGGCATCTCTTGGCCTCCTTTATTTCAATGATCCCTCTCTTTTTCTCATGTGCCGTTGCAATTTTCTCTTTTTTATACAAGTCTTTTCTATTTTTTTTGGAAAAAGTTTTGAAGAAGTCTTTACAAAAGCAAGGGAGATCTTCAAAATGCAATCAAAAAATTCAAGAGAATCCTTCAAGTGAATACAAAACAATTTTTTGTTGTAATATATTATTTGAATTGTTTTTTTTTAAGATTTCCGAATGTTATAGGTCTCCTATTGTGTGTATGATATTTAAATTTCATAATTTGGGGTAAAAATATATTTTCATGCTATGAGACGGATATCCGGCACCAAAACTGCATCTTCTCGGAATGTTTGAAAGTGCACTCTACTTTGCTTGTTTCCGGTGGACACCTTATATAAGCCCCACCAAATTTCTTTTTTTCCAAGCTAGATTTTCTATGTGTCGGTCTTCTGACCTAGATATAAATATGTATTAAAATGTGACATAGATATGAGCATCAAAAACTTAAAGTGCCAAATGTAACACATCTGTAAACCATTCAGAGCCTTAAGGAAATGTGAAACTTTAGACAATATTATATATTCAAAGAATATAGCTAAGTGACTTCAAATATTTTTTATAACAAAAATGTGGGATTCCAAGTAACCCCAAATATTTTTATATCAAAATTATGGTGAGAAATATCAACAGTACATAAAATAATTGTTAGTAAATTCACTTCGCTTCGGCTTATGAAGTCGAAGCTTTCATATTTTAAGCATAAAACGAAGCAAAGCGAAGTCTGATGCTGTCGCTTCGAGTTGTTTCGATTATATTCGGGTGTGCTTCAGCCAACAAAAAAAAATCATATAAAATTATTTTTTATTTTTTATATATACATTTAATTTATTTATACGAAATTAAAAAAATCTAAAATCTTCTTTCAAATCGACCAAAACACCGAATTGCTCTATTTTCTCACCAAACCAAAAAAGACTCTAGAACGAATCTGACATTATTATATAAAATACTCTAGACTTCTTGATAATGGGCTAGGGGTGGTAGTAGGAACGAGTTTTATGATGAAACCTCTAACTCCATTTTTGTTAAAAAGTAGGGCCCAAATCCCCATGATTTACCTTTTTCTCTTACTTAATACTTCCAAACTTGAGGGAGTAAATAAACAATATACTCCCGCATACAGAATATTTTGGTCATCATCAAAGAAGATCTAACATGGCAGTGAACAAACCCAAATCCCATTAGATTTTCGTAATCTCCAAAGTCCAAAAGCGAAGCATGTCAATTACCAAATAAGCCGGAAGGGCAATTATGCAACAAATCCGCCTCATGTCTCCCAAAAGAACGAGGGCATGATAGTAATTGGTCCTTTGTCTCTATGATTTCTGGGCCTGCCCAGTCTCTTGACCGATGAACCACTCGAAGACCGCGCCGTCATCTCTCTCCCTGACGTGACGTTACCTCGTTGACGGAGAGACCACCGGATGAAACCGGTCACCGGTTTCCTTCACCGGATACCGCCGGTTCACTCTAGGTGGCTGCCACCCGTCGATCGGCTATTTCGAGGTAGATCTCCAATTGACGATTGATCCTGTCATTTTTGTCTCTCACTCTCTCGAGGTTTCGAGGGAATCAACATAAAATAATAATATTTATAATATTAAATGAAAAATCAACGGTTAGAAAACTGGAGCTTGTGCCTCCGGTTTCGTGTTGGTGTACTTGGTTACCGAGTAAGGAAAATAGTTTGGTAGGGCTGCATCCTTATGAAATAAGTAAGGTGAGAAGTTTTTGTAAGGCCTAGGTTTTATGAAAACAAAATAAATCCTCACCTTCAATTGATGTGTCTGGAAAGTATTTTCGGCAACAGAAATATCTGTGATGGCTCTAAAGTTGATTTTGACACTGATAATAAAATTTGAAACTAAAAAATCGCAGAGTCTTGTGGATTTGTGGAAACTTGTTTTTAGGGTGAAATGCACGATCTAGATAATTTGTTACAATATGTATTATTTTTAGAATTTGAAATCCTAAATTCTTTTTACAACTATAATGCTCAAGTTGAGATGATCGATGTAGAGGTTTTCTAATACTTGAATTGCAATTATCGATGAATTATGCGGTAAGGGTTTAGTTATTTTAATAGGGCTGCAACCGTATCAAACTATTTTCCAATAAGTAAAGACCCGCCTAATGACTCATCAAATTTTGTAATTTAAGTATTGAAAAATCTTTAAAACTTATTATCTCGATTTGAACATCATGGTTCTGGCAAAAAAAAAAGAGAAAAATTTCAAACTTTAATAATAATATAAATTTTAATAAATTATCTACACTATTTATTTTGTCCTAAAAATAAGTGTTCAAAGATCCACAAGATCTATACGATTTTTTGACTTGCAAATTTTATTGTCGGTTGGGAAATTCCCTAAAGTACTTTCAATACAAGGATTTAAGATAAGGCATTATTTGGTTTCCATAGAGATTAGGTATTATAGAAACTTCATCCACTAAGTAATGCCCTTTCCCTTCTTATTTTATTAAACCTTTTTTTGTTATAAAAATGAAGTAAAGCCACACCTCTATCTCGATTTGGAAAACACTTTGAGCATCAAAACGTTTACCTTAAGAAATATAGATCTAAAAAATAGTCACTTTTTCTTTATAAAACTTCTTGAAAGTGAAATGTTTGCTTTCAATTCTTTCATAGACATTTCGTAATACTTTTCACATTGGTGGACTCCATCAAACAAGTGGTATTTGTTAGGTTAGCATAAGGCCATGTCTTACGAAAAAGCAGAGTCCCACCTTCAATCTCATCTACATCAATTAAATAAGATTATATCTAACTGCCAAAATTTAATTATATTTTTTGTTTTTAAAAATATTATATTTATCTAACATTTAGAGTATGAATTTAATTTTATAAGGGGAGCCAAATAAAACTATTAAAGAAATATCCCAAATACTACTAAATATATTGTGGTCAACATTTTTCATGAAATTATTCTTTTATTATTAGTTCACCTTATAAATATTAATTTACATCCCTTGGATACACTTAGATTCAATCTAAAATGTTGAAAGGCGCTTGTGGACACTATCCTGTCCCTAAAGAATTTAGAGTTTTAGGTTCAAAATAGTCTGAAATTTATCATTCCGGCTCAAATTAATCATCTCCACTTGGATAATTATAAACATAAAAGAAAATTACTTCAGCTCTAAAAATATTGTATCAAACAACGTATTATTTAGACCGTCTATTTCTGTGTTTACCAGATTTGCTCCAACTTCATCTTTTTTGAGCATCAACTTTCGCCCAAAAAATAAAGAAAAAAAAAGTAGGAGAGTTCAAGAGGAAGAAAAAGAAAAGAAGTAGTATTTGTTAACTCTTCAAGAACCCTAAATTAAAACAAATATCAATGAGCAAGATACAGAGGGAGAAAAGGAGTTGGACAGGGTGGAATAAATAGGGGGATTTGGATTTCCAATGAAATCAGGTGGACCCGCCATTTGCTTGGACTTTGGTGCCCCGATATCCTGCGGATCCTTTCTATTGTCTTTGTAAGATCTTGCCATTTAATCCTATTTCTTTTTGGAGAGTGATAGCTGCGGACTATAGTGTATCTTACTACATAAGGTAAAACTGTTATTAGGTAAATTTTAGGATCTACCCAATCACTACTAGATTATTATTTGAAAAATATAGTTTAAATTTTTAGTTTTTAAACATATTGGAGACTATATATCTATATGAAATGTGCTACTGAGATGAGGATGTTGAGATGGATGAGTGGCACGATAAGAAATGATATAATATGAAATGAATACCTGTGAGAGAACTTAGATGTGATTTCAATAGGTGATAAAGAAAAGAAAAATAGACTTCCATAAGCTCACAATATACAACTTAGACCTAATATAAAACAGTTTAGGAGGGGTAATTTGGTTCAAATGGAAGATTCTAAAAAGACAAGGGGAAGGCCTAAAAAGAGATAAAGATTGAAATAGTAAAAGAGATATGGTAACTTATAGCCTAACTAGGGGGTAATACCCTTAATTGGGCACAACGGCATAAACAAGAGCCAACCCCAAAATAGTTGGGATATGATGAAATACATTGATCTGACTCTAAAGATTGGATAGTTTATATTCCATTCTCATGATGTTATTTTTTATGAGGCACATAAGGGTGCAAGATTAATTTAATTTTTTATGCCTTTTCAAGGTTTGTCATGTTCCAAAATTGGTTTAGCCCAAGAAAGTGGATGGGGGGAAATGGTGTAGCTGGATCCTTGGATCTTTTACTTTTTGATACATATGCTTCTTGATTCTTCTTTGTTATTTATTCCCTTACCTTTGTTTATATGGTGTGCCTTTGGGACCGACCCCCACCCATCCCCCTTTACCCTTTTGTTTTATAATAGTAGCAAATCCACAAAGAAAATCCTTTTTTTCTTTGTTTTTTTACCCAAGTCGCTCATTTGGATATATGTAATGGTAATTTACTATTACTATCATGCTCCTATGGATATTTCTAAATTTCGTGTCAACGTTCAATTAAGGCATGACGTGAAGAGTTTTTGGTTTTGAAAATGTCGATCACGTTCCCCAAAATTGTCTAAATGGGATGATTTTGGGGGCCCATTTTATATCTTGACCAAATCATGCTATTCTCAATTCTGATATAAGGGCATAGAAATTTAGTAGGAATGCTTCCAAGCTTAACATTCAAAATTTCTATGAAATAAAACTAGGGGTGGCAATAGGCCAACGAGCCCGAGCCAAATAGAATATTTTAAAAAAGAAACCTAGAAAAAAAAACAAAGAAAAAGAGGGCCAGGCCATTGTCCAGGGCCGATGCTGCCCTTGGGCCGGGCCATAGTCCACCCCCAACCCATTCCGGCCCTCCCCTCATGCTGTAGTTCCATGGCATTGGCTCTCGAGCCACGTTTCAAGGCCCAAGCCCTAAATCAAACATATTTCTACCATTTCCCCATAGTAAAACTCACAACAATGAAAACTTTTTATATTGAGTATTTTCATGGTGTTTTCCATTAAAAAGAAAGAACACCATCGAAGATGTTTTCTTCATAACAATTTGCACATTTTGCATGTATATTTGCATGTTTAGTGTTTCTTATTTTGAGTGGGGAATGGAGGTGTTTTTCATTTTATTATAATCGTTGAAAGCAAATGGCACTTTTCTTTATTGGGATACTTTCTTAGTTTACACTTCCCAATATTGCTTTGTCCTAACTACCAACATTGGAATCTACGTCTCTTTTTGAGCTTTGAATTGGGCCTCAATCCTACTCATCCCATCCTTACAATCCACCCTTGATCTTTGGTAGGAGCATGTTACAATCAACCCCCTCTAGAGAGAGAAAGAGAGAGAGAGGAGAGAGAAAGAGGTTTAGTAGGCTTTCAAAATATGATAGACAACAAATCACATTATGGGAGAGATCAAATTTGTGATCAACAGATCCGATAATGAGAGAGTGGGCGATTGCTTCGAAACCTTTCAAATTATTGGAAGGATCAATTAGATTTTAGGAGATATGAAAGTGTGATTGATAATGATTTAAAAGAATGGTTTGGGATTGTTTATTCAGACAAGGAATCAATCTACGAATTTTTTGTTGGAATTGGGAATCGGTCTAGTTTGCATGGACTCACCGAGTTCTATTAGTGAAACAATGAGTCTGTTTGAGCAATCTGGACCTATCATATCACTTGGTTCCCATGTACTTTCAATTTATTTTTTTTATCATGTTATTTTTTGTTTTTTCTTATTATGGATCAATTGTCACAATGTAGAATCGGGCCAATTTGTTGATCAGTAAAAGGGATTTGCCAGTCCAAACCAAGTCTCTATATGGGTAGTTAGCCTAGCTGGTCCAATTTTTCAAAAGCTGGTAATCAACGAATAAGATTTGAGAGAATGGGAGAAGAGATCAAAATTGGGATATAAAAGATTAAATTTGCAACAACAGAGAGAATGAGAATTGGCTCCAAAGGTGGTCAGGTGCCACAACCCGACTTCCTGTGCTCCTCTTTCACAAGGTTCCAAGTTAACATTAAAAAAAAACATGGCTGCTTCTAAAATATTGGATCTCCAAAAGTCACCGATCCATATCCAATATTAACCCATTCAAAAATAAATAAATTTTATAAACCAATAGTTCTTGAGCTGCCTAGACCAAGATCTCCTGTTCCAAATCCAATCCAACCAGGCAATTCCAGATAGCCCCACTAAATATATATTTTTATTCTAGTTGAACCCACCAATTTTTTAAAATTCAGATCCAATGTGAACAAATGGGATTTCCACAGTTTGAAATAGAGTTGACAGGAGATACTCCAAAATTCGAATCAAAAGGCCTTTAATCCGGACTCATATGCACCTCACTCGAATGAAATCACATCTGAAAAATCCGGAAATTGCGCTGCAGTGTCATCATTCATGACACGTGGGGTGCTGGAGTACGTGCGAAGGGCTCATCACTATTTCTTTTCGCTTACACGAATCCCAAGACGAGGCTAGAAAGGCATGGGTCCCACACGCTCTCTCTCTGTCCTCGGGTTGTGTATGTTTGTATTTGGATGAGGTGACGTATATCTACCGTTGAAGAAGAATGATTGGATTGGAAAGCAAAAGCATCCATCCCTCGCTACGCATGAAAAGTGCATGAGAAATAGGGATCAAACAGCCTTTTGCAACCCGCATCGGATCCTACATTTAGATTTTGTGATCTACACACGATTGAAGAGGAGGGCTTTGGTCCACGCAAGTGGCCATATGAAGCACATGGCTAAGAGAGAATATTATTATTTAGGACATTTACTATAGTACCATTCACGTTTAGAACGCACGCTGACGACACCATCACTCTTAGCTATTAAATGTGAAACCTGACGTATTGAAGTGGTGAAAATGGTGGGTAAAATCGGGTAAATAAAAGAATTTTTACATGGTAGCAACTTTATTGTGTTGCTAGGCACGAAAGGTTTGGTGTCACAATATACAAGGTATTGAATTTTTTTTTTTTTTTTATTCAATATACTTGAATTTTATTTACATGGGCCACTATACGCTGGTGTAAATCAAATTAATTTTTTTTAAACACAACCTAAGATCTTTGCTTTTATTATTAAAGCAAATAAAAACTATCCAAAAGCAGTATTGTACTAATTCTTCTTGAGATATTGTTTGCAGGCACTTGAGAGTTACAACTTCATTCATTCATGAATTTCAGTTGGTGAGGGATTTACTCCATAATTTCTACTATGCACCTGCCAAAGATGACTGTTTGGTGCGGGACCTTACACCCTTAGGGGAATTTTCAGTTCAATCACTCTATAAACTGTTGTATGAAGATCATTGCAGAACCCTGCATCAAAATTTAGCCATGGCGTGTCATAAGAAGTTGCCTAAAGAGGAGAATAATAATAATTGATGTTTGTCGACTTTGCCTAAAAGACTACCTTCCATTACATTTCCCTTTTACTCAAAATCTATGGGACTGGCCGGTGCAAGAGTTTGCTGAATTTACATATCTTGATTCCACATACAACAAAGCTGATCCTTCACCAACGTATGTGCCCCACATTGTCGAAGATTGTGAATTGTACTATGGAGATCCTTATGTGTTGGCACCTTATGGAACATTTGGAGAAAGAATTAAGAGAACATTTGAAGGTGCACAATGGAGGCTAATATTCTTAAATCGAATGTTTTAGCAGTGGCAGATGAATGATTTTTAATTCATAAGACTCACATATCTTTGGAAACCCAACTAAAGTTGCTAAGCTAAATATTTGTACACGAGCAAAAAAGGTAAAGTGGTCTCCTCCACTTGAAAATTGTGTGAAATTGAATTTTAATGGGAGCTTGTATGGGAACCCAACCCCCGCAGGTTTCAGTGGAATCATTAGAGATCATATGGGCAATTATATCTACACCTATTCGGGGCCCTGTGGGAACATAACAGTGAATAAAGCTGAGGCAAGAGCTCTACTAGAGGCCCTAGAATTAATAAAAAAATCTTGAGGGGCATAAGGTGATTGAAAGTGATTCAAGCAATGTCATTGCTTGGGCTAAAAGAGAATCCATCATGGAGGGGCATAAGGTGATTGACAGTGATCCAAGTAATGTCATTGCTTGGGCAAAAAGAGAATCCATCATGGAGATTAAGCACATTTTTTATGAAGTTCTTTTTATTTTCATTATTGGATCTTTTGATTGTTTTAGGGAGGCTAATGTTGAAGCTGATGTATTAACAAAGGGTAGTGTGCACCAATCATTGTCGGTAGTTACACCATTTCTTGTTTGATCCTTTCATGTAATCTTCTTCTTGTGAATGAAAATCATATGAACTGTATTAAAAAATAATAATTAAATCCACCAGAAAGACTTACCATAAGATGTTTGGATTATAGAATTACCCTCACAGGTTTTGATACGCCCCACACCCGATATCCTGACTAATGACACTTTTGTTCATTTTCTTATGCTGGAATTTTAGAGATGAGAGGCTTTCATAGGAAATATTACTTGCTATAGGGCTTTAGTGAGCATGGAAACCTAATTAAAATTTGTAGGAACCCTTAGGAACAAATTAAGGCTTAGCTTGATGGTATAGAATCATCTTATGGCTGGGCGTACCCCTGTTTCTTCTCAGAAGAATAAAACCCTAATTTGGGTTTCAATGTACCATCTTTGATTTATCAATTTTGGGTCGCATGATCCTTTTTGGAAGGGGGAAAGAGAAAAAGGAAATTTAACAAGAGAGAGAGAGAGAGATTTGGTGCATGGAGGAGAGAGAAATGTGAGTTGAGCGAGAGTGACTTAAAGGAGTTCAAATAGAAAAAATTCCTTCTTTTACTTGGATTAAAATTCCTTCCTTAGGTATTTGCCTATCCAATGACATAACTTCACCAATAGGAGCTTAAAAAATATGTGAGGTGAGAGAGAACAAATATGAGCCATCTATCCTATAAATCCCCTTATAATTTGACTCAAGTCCAATTTCTATTTAAATTAGAATTATAAACAATCCAAACTTCATAATATCTTTTCAAAATATATAGAAAGTCAAAATAATTAGGGTTTTGGTCAAACCAAACTCCTAATTAAAATAAGGATGCAGTTTGCATACGGATGCATCCGTAGGTGTAGAGGCATCAAACAATACTATGAACTGCCATAAGATGAAGCCTCTTAAGATTTGAAACCAATTGACTAACAAGCTAGGTTGTGTGAGCTATATCATGCCATGTCACAGTAAGATAGACTAAGCTACCAACAATCCTCCAGTCAGTTTAGCTATTCGGTCATCATCGACCTTCTCATTTTTGACATCCATTTCCAATGGTGTGTCCACTTGCTTGATTTGTGAGTCCATCAGTGCTATAAGGTCCTTAGTGTACTTTTTTTGACTAATCATATACCTATTAGATGTGCGGGAGATTTCCAATCCAAAAAAAATAGGTAATGTGACACAATCTTTCATCTGGAAAGAATTTTGGAGGACCATTTTTAATGCTTGTATACCTTGATGATTATGTCCTATAATTAAAATATCATCAATATAAATCAGGACAGAGAGGGAAGTAGAAGAAATAAATAACGACTAGTCATTGTGATTTTACTGATATCTTGCACCTTGAAGAATAGTTTTAGCTTTGCAAACCATTCGTGAGGTGTTTGTTTCTGCCAATAGATTGTCTTTTGTACTTTACACACCATATGAGGAGATGATATGAGGAGATGAAACGGGATAACCAGGTGGTGGTCTTATATAAACGGTCTTAGATAGGTCCCATGCAAGAAAGCACTCTTGACATCCATCAAGATGTCCCATTTTTGTACAGTAACAACAACAATCAAGGTTCATACTATAGCCATCTTGGCAGTTGGTCCAAAAACTCATCATAATCAAGACCGTACTTCTAATTATATTCCTTTGGGAATAACTGAGCTTTATATCGATCGAGTGTTCAATCAAACCTTAGTTTGACAATATATACTACTTTATTACTTAACACACTATGATCTTTGGGTAGTGGAACTAAATCCCAGATATGATTAGTCTTCAACACCTCAAGTTCCGTTTGTATGACTTGACTCTACTTTGCACTTTCTGCTGCCTAGTTATAAGAATTAGGAATAAATAATGGATCAAGTATTAAAAGTAAAGAAAAACAAATAAGTAGTTTAAGAACTTGAGTGGAGTGTCGCAACTCCATCATGGGAGGAGGAAGTGATATAGGAGGTAGAGTACTTAATTTCGAAGGTGGTGGTCAAGGTACAGTCAGAGAAGCTCTTTCTTGTGGATCAGAGGGCTACAAAGAGTCCGGAAATAAAGACAAAATTGAAGTACTAGACTATAGAATGAAGGGCAATGATTGAGATGAACATGAATTTGTTGAAAGTATGGAACATTCTTCCCCCCTAAAAACACACACACACACACATTTCTAGATACTCTCAACTTCTTAGCTTCCCAGTCATGGCAACGATATCCCTTTTGTGTCTCCCCACACCCAATAAACATGCATTTGACAGACTCTGTGTCCAGCTTAGATTGATGAGATTGAGGTAGAAGAACAAAACATGGGCATCTCAAATTTCAGAATAAAGAATAATCAGGTTGATGCCCAAATAATTTCTTGAGTGGTGAGCTATTATTTAATACATTAATAAGCAATCTATTAATGAAATATATACTTTAGGCATATTGGAATGAAGGAGAAGTTTCCTAGCAGTTTTTTGAATGTGCCTATTCTTTCTTTTTGCAATACTATGCTGTTGTGGTGTGAGGACAACTTCATCGACATAGAATTCTTTCTTTAGCCAAAAAATCTTTGAGTGTTTCAAACATATATTCTCCCCTTGAGTCCGTGCGTAAAGTTTTCAATCTCTTATTAAATTGAGTGAGCACCATTGCATGAAATTCCTTGAACACTTGTAGTACCTCACACTTTTGATACAAAAAAATTATATCCAATAATATCTAGACCAATCATCTATAAAGGAAACAAAAAATAATTTTCAGTTAATAAACCAATGGGTGTTGGACCCCTACAAATCGCCATGAATTAAATCAAAAGGGCAAACAACATGAGTCATAATAAAATGGAAAGGTAATGTCACGGCTTTGGCAATACCACAATCTTTACATGTTTTATCTACTATAGATTTGGTGTTAATTTTATTCAATAAGGCACTCGGAAAAAATAATGAAGTCAAATTCAAAGTATAAGGATGACTTAAACAATATTGCTAGATCTTCCAAAGTTTATTTGTAGAATTTATTTAAGAGATAAAAAGAGCAATAAATACTGAAGAGAGACAAAGTCACTTCCAAAGTCCAAGAGATAGATCTCCACTTTCTTATAGCCTTTCCCGATCATCTTTCCAGTCCGCAGGTCTTGTATCAAGCAACCAAAGGTGAAAAAATGAGACAATACAATTATGTTTGGCAAGTTGATCAATAAATGTTAAATTAGTTTATAGACCTAGGTACATAAAAAATATTAGAAATAGATAAAGGTAGAGAATTAGGAGGTTTAATGAGCAATGAATCAACATTTGCTATACGTAAGGGTTGACCATTTGCAATATGAAGGTGTTGAGTGCCTTTTATATGGGACAACTTGTTTCAAGAATATCAAGTTACACATCATATGATTGGGATCACAAGAATTTGATGCCTGATAAGTTTAAAGCAATGTTGTCAGATTCATTTTGAAGTCTTTTTCGATTTAGTGAGAAAATTGAAGCAATTCAGTGCTTCGGCCGATTCGTGGGAAGACTTCAGACTTTTTTCTAAAAAATTTGTTATAAATAAATTAAATATTTATATATAAAATATATAAAGTAATGGAAACTATTAAAACTAAAAAATTAAAAAATATTTTTATATAGGTATTTCTTTTCCAACCAAAGTAGCCCAAAGCTTTGGCTGAAGTAGACCCAAAGCAGACCCAAATTTGATCTAAGCAGGTTGAAGCGGTAGTACCAAATTTTCTTCGCTTCAGTGTATGCCTAAAATCCGAAAGCTTTGACCTCTTCGGCCGAAGCAAATTGAATTTGACAACACTGATTTGAAGATCAATCTTACCAAAATAAAAAATATGGTGTATTTGTATGAGTTTTGAAGGAATTCTGGGGTAACATGGGGTGACAGCCTTTGAGAGGGAATATATGGTGGTGTACGCACAAAGCAGATCGAGTTGAAGTGATGGAAGCCATGTCTGAAGTGGTTGTCACTACAACATATGTTCTGGGAGGTATACCCTTATTTTAGGACGTTTTATACACTTAGTGATTATGTGTCATGTTTCATTGCAGTAATTGCAAACATTCTTTTGCTTGTAATTAATATCTAGATGTCCTATCTCTTGACAATTATAACACTAAACTTGACTCTTATCCCAACTTTTCCCTTTATTTGAAGGAAATTATCACAAATATACTTTAATTTTTGCCTATTTAGAAAACGAAACCGTCAACTTTCATAAATCTCACCCACACCATTTTTCTTCATTTTTGAGCTTTTTTTTTTACCAAAATAACCTTCACGCTAGTCGTATTACCGTGAAGCCAATTACGGTACTTTAATTACCGTAAAAGCTAATCCATGTTATACGACATTTTAAGTACTGTAAAAAATAATCCATGCTATATGGCATTTTAAGTATAGTAAAAACTAACCCATGTCATACGGCACTCAAAATACCGTAAACCCTTTTCTCCTGTTCATATTTATCTCTTTCATTTCCTTTTGTTTTTATATATTTATCTCTTCTTTCTCTCTAATTCTTTTTAATATATGTTTCTTCTTTCTGCCACTACCTCTCTTTCTCTCTACTTACTTTATCGACTCAACAAACACGATTCCAACGCGATACAAATCTGACTCGTCTAATTTTTATATAGGATGGGGTTGAAGGGAGTTTTTATAGGGGATGGTAAGGTACGCACATGTTGTTATACAAATCTCTTTGGAGAGAGAAAGAGAGTTAGAGAGAGAAAGAAGAGATAAAAATAATTAGAGAGAGAAATAAGAGATAAATATTAAAAATAATTAGAGAAAAAAATAAGAAATAAATATTAAAAATAATTAGAGAGAGAAAGAAGAGATTAAAAAGAATTAGAGAGAGAGATAATAAACGTGCCTCTCATTTCTCCTCTCTTCCTCCCTAATTGATTTAGTGAGATAAGTGTTTTGATTAATTGGACTCACTCGAGTAACTCTGGCTCGCAACCCTAACGATCTAGAGGATTTGAGTTGGGTGTCCAACTTGGGGATCTTAAAAAAAAAATTAAAGATAAGAAGTTTATTAGTAATATGGTTTTTTATGTTTAAAAAACCTTTATATAGAGCCGAGACTCAAAACAATCAAATTAGAGCCCACCTCAAAAATATCACTAGAAAAGGTTGTTTTGATGTCCAAATATTCTCAAATTGATCATCTCGACATCAGGATGCATGGACATGAGAAAAAAAAAAAGGATTTCAAGTTTTGAAAATAAAGCATATTGTAATGCAATTTTGGACAATCAATTTTTAAGATTTTCAAGTTTTCATAGATCTACTTGATCTACACTATTTTTTAAGCGTTAAATTTTATAATTAAAGATGAAAATATATTTTAAAGCTATCACAAAGATTTTTAGGCTATCAAAAAGATTTTCAAGAGATAAGAGATGAGGGGGTGCAGTGAAATCTTTAGGGGTTTCTTCATACCGCTTGAAAGAAAAACGGAAGGAAGGTCTACCATGAAATAATATGACGAATTAGGGTTCTATATGAAAATTTTTCAAAAGAAAATGAATGATTCAACTCATTAGAGAGATGAAGAAATTAAACCAAAAAACACTGTGATTCAATTGGAAACCCTAATCCAGTGCTATTAAGAGCCTGGTCTGGAGCACTAGTAACTCTTTCCACTCGATCTAGACCTTCTAAAACTATTGGAGTGTTTTTCTTTATCTTTTTATGTGTAAAAGTCAGCATGACGGGACTCGGCCAAGTTCACTCGGACTCAGGCGAGTTACTCGGCTCTACCTCATGGGGCAGGCGAGTAACCCTAACTTGTGTGTAAGCTTGGGGCACATCAACAAAATTTTATAAAATCTAGAGTGATTTACAGACTCACTCTAAAATTTTAGAGAAAATACAAAATGCTCCACTTATATGTGAAAATTACAAAGAAGGTCGGTCAGACCACCTTTCTGTTATTGGGTGCGGTTTGTATAGAGTGAGGCCTTAAACAATCAAAGTAAAGTGCACCTTCAAATAGTGTCGTGAAATGTGGTTTCACTACTGGAAATCTTTGTGATAGCCTTAAATATATTTTCATAATTGATTATAAAATTTAAAGTTTCAAAAATAGTATAGATCAAACATACCTATGAAAACTTGAAAATTGATGGTCCAAAAATGCGTCATAAGATGCACTATTTCCAAAACTTGAAATCCATTTTCTTCTCATGTCCATGCATCTAAATGTCGAGATGATTAATTTGAGGAGATTTGGGCATCAAAATAACCTCTTATAGTGAAATTTTTTAGGTGGCCTCTAATTTGATTGTTTAGAGCCTCAGCTCTATACAAACAATTTTTTTTTTTGATTTTTTCAAAATTACGCCTCAGTCAACCCTAATTTTTTTTTTTTTTTTTTTAGTTAGTTTCATTAGTAGGGCAGTGCCCCAAGCTATAAGGTACTACCCTACTAATGAAAAAATTAAAAAAAAACAATACTCAAAATTCGGTTTGACTCGAGGTACAATTTTGAAAAATATAAAAAAAGGTGAATTAACATCTTCTTTGTAAGTTCCACCTATAAGTGGAGCATTCCTTATGTTACCTAAAATTTTAAGGTCCATATGTAAATCACTCTAAAATCTAAAAAAAGATGTAAAATATATGAAAATGTTAAATAAATTGGTTGCATATAATTTGGATGTTTTGGCAAAGATTGATGAGTGTATTATGCCATAATCCTCATTTTTGTAAATATAGTTTATGGGAAAAAGTTGGCCTAGGCCAACTAGCTCACAATTACATATAAGGCCAATGGCCCAAATTCAATCTAGGATGATCTAAAGGCCACGACCATGTTTTGTATTTTAATTTTAAATTTTTTATACTAATTTAAATCCTTTAAAATTTTGGACGAGTGTTTTTCAAAACTAGGAGAATCTCATAAAAATATCAAAAAAATAATTTGTAAAAAATAAATTGATCAAAATACCCCTATAAATTTTTAGGGGTATTTTGGTCAATTTATTTATTAAGGATTATTTTTTTTAATATTTTTATTAGGTGCGTCTTGATGAGAAGAATCGACACCTAAAATTTCATGTGGTTTAGATTTGTAGAAAAAAATTAAAATGTAAATACGAAATGAGGTCGTGACCATCAGATCGTCCCATGTTGAATCTGGACCGTTGGGCTCATATGTAGCTGTGAGCTAGTGGGCTAACGCAAGCTTTTTTCTTTTTTAGTATTTTTAAAACATATCCCAAATTGTAATTGAGTTTTTTTTAATCCTTAATCTGTTTTTTTTTTAAGCTCCTTTTTTCTTTTTAATGTTACTTTTGGTTTTATTTTACTTTTACTAACTTTTTTTTTCTTGTATTTCAAGAGTTTTTTATTTTTTAATCTATTTAGAGCTTTTTGGCCCAGTGCAAGACACTGTAGACGTTAATGAGTAACTCGCCTTGACCTAGGGCCAAATCCCTTGACACAAGTGTCATAAGAGATTGAGAAGAAGAAATGGTAGATGATCACATTTGCAAGAAATGGAATTCCAAGGTTTAAAAACTTGGCTCAGTTACTCAAACTTGCTAAGCACACTCTGGAATATTAAACTAACAAAAATGTTAAATTATATTTTCTTACCGAATTGATGGATAATAGGTCATATAAAATACTTATTTTTAGTTTAGATTTGTAGGCTTTCTTATGATATGCACTATTTTTTATTTTTCTCATTTTTGGATTCTTATGAATTGTTTACTCTATAAGCAATTTTTTAATTCTTTATTTTTATATATTTCCATTTTTTTAGACGTTTAACATTGTTTGATTTGCTTTTCATTGATTTTCGCTTTTTTAAAAAATGGATTGTATACAATGAGATCATTTACCTTTGATACAATGAAGTCACAATTATTTATAACTATCTGATGTGAAATCTGATAGCGAAGATGTATCACAAAGTTCGAAAAAATTTGTTTTGAAGTTTGAGATTGGTCAATAAAATAAATATGGCCATCTAATTTCACATCCAACGGTCGATATAAATTGTGACCAACTTTTACCAAAGATAAATGGTCTCTATGTATATATGCCATCAAAACATGATTGCCGTTCTTTATTTTTTCAAATCTCTAGCACTTTTTGGGCTTGTACACGACTTGAGCCCACTCGAACACACCCATGTTACTTGGCTCGAGCATGTGCCTGAGCCGAGTGTTTGATCATTGAGAAACAACGATTTTTTTTTTTGGGTAAGTCAGAAAAAGTAATGTCGACCTATAAGAACATGAGGAGAGAGAGAGAGTGGTAGTGTAGAGCAGGGAATTTTATTTATTTAGAGAGAGAAAAATGAGTTTTGAAATATTTGAGGGAGAGAGAGAAAGAGTTTTGAAATATATTCTCCTTTCAATTGGAAGTTGGTATAATTTGGTACATTGGTGCTTCTAAACCACTCTCCGAGGATATCCAAATTCCTAACCTAAATTACAAGACCTCCTATGTACAACAAAAGGAAAAAGTTTATATATTGTTACAACTTTATATTGTAGAAGTAAGGTGCACATAAATAATCTAGTAGAAAAGAGCGTTTCAAAGTTGGAAAACTTTTCAATAGAGCATTTCGACGTCGAGATGTATAGAAGTAAAGAAAAAAAATAATTTCAAGCTCTAGAAGTAGTTCATCTTATTATAAGTTAACTGGATCGTGTATTTTCAATAGTTTGAAGTGTTTATAGATACGTTCGATGTTAACTGTTTTTTGAATTTTAAATTTTCTATTTAGGATTGAACATAGATTTTCAAGCTATCGTAAGATTTTCGACCCTCGAACTACCTCTTCCGGCAAAATTTATAGACACAACTTACTTGTATGGCACAAGGTGAGCACCTCATACAAACCTCACCATACATAAAGATCTCATATGTTTTTGAGTAAATTATGTATGGATCCGAAATGATTACCTAAAATACAAAATAATTTGATTAAATTACAAGTCAGGTCAGTAAATCCCTTTTTTTTTTTCCAAAATTTCCTTTTGGTCTAAAGATTCCATACTAGGACCGTATTAATTTTTTTTTTAGTTTTTCATTAGAAGGGCAGTGCTCAGACGGTCCGAGGTTAGAATCCTTGGACCATTCTGCGAACACAGTAAACCCCAGTAGAGCGGATTGAGATCCCTATCCTCCAACTGTTGTTTTTTTCAAAAAATAAAGTGTTGTCCTAGAATAGAAACTTCCGACTGCTGTTTTATCATCTATTGCCGAGGGAGAACGTTAAAAGGAAATTGTTCTTATTTGCAATATTGATAGGAAAGAAAGGTTAGAAGGAAAATTTTCAGCTCTTGCCTGTTCATTTTGTATATAACGAGTGAGATGTCGTGGCAACGGCTAGCAAGGGACGCAAGTTGCCATCGTTAATTCCCTTGAGAAGCGGGAATGAGGGTGAGGTTATGGTGGTAGTATCATTTGAGTTTCAGCTATTAGTTTATATTTTTATTTTTACTGATGTATTTGAATATTGTTAATTATTTTTAAAAATAAATAAGAGCTGTATTCTCTATTAATCTATTAAAAAATCCTTCAAAATATCTTTCGAAAAGAAGAGAGAGAAGGAGAAAGATGGCTTGGCAATATCTTAAAAAAAAAAAAACAAACCCTTGAGAAGTAAGGGCAGAGGGAGAAAGATGGCGTGGCCATTGGCCGTAGGGAATAGACGCGTTTGTTAATTCCCTTGAGAATGTTCTTTTTTAACTTTTTGACTAAAATAGCGGTATGAGGTCCCATCTCAGGACTGCATTTTATTTTTTATTTTTTGAAAAAAAACAGCGGTTTGAGAATGGGGGACTTTGAACCGCTCTATGGACTGAGCACAACTCAGTTCTAGGGTGCTCTACGGTCTCCATCCTCGGACCGCATTTTATTTCTTATTTTTTGAGAAAACAACGGTCTGAGGGTGGGGACCTCGAACTGCTCTATTGGGGTTTTTCTATCTTCACATAATGGTCCGAAGATTTTAACCTCGGACTGCCTCGGGCATTGGCCTAACGAAAAAGCTAAAATAAAATAAAAATAAGGTTTGAGAATGGAATCCTTGGATCGACGGACAATTTTGAAAAAAAATGCAGGTTTACGAAATTTCCGCCTATAATCATTTTATATTTTAAACAATTATTTTGAGTCCATAATTTACTATATATATATATATATTTCAGCTTAAAAAGTGGTTTATGGATAACGAGATTCGAATATGTGCACATATGTCACACGATAGATTCATTGTGGAGGGCTGGATTTTCCTTCTGCAAAATCATGTTCTTACTTTTTTAGCTATGATTAAGCACCCAACTGGACAAAAGTGATCAATATGTGTGCCTACAAACTAAAAGAGAGAGAGAGAGAGAGAGAGAGAGAGAGAGAGAGAGAGAGAGAGAGAGAGAGAGAGAGAGAGAGAGAGAGAGAG